>VZRZ01005254.1:1326951-1367270 GCA_013398175.1 Climacteris rufus
GCAGCGCCCGGCCCGACCCCGCTGCGCCCCGGCCGCGGCCCCGCGGCTGCTCCCGCCCGGCGCTGGGAGTGCGGATTCTCCCCGCAGGGTGCGGGCAGGATGCCCCCGCATCGGCCCGGCCGGCGGCTCCTTGCAGGTGTGCGTGCCCTGTTTCATTCACTTGTAGGTGCCCCTTGCCAGAGGGGAAGGGAGGCACTACCAAAATCAGATGTAAGAATAAACGAGCGGCAGGAGGTGTCCTGCGTGGCGGTGCCGCTGCCACGTGCGCCAGCCTCGGCCACGCGTGGCGTCCCGGCCGCCTGCCTTCCATGGTGCCCTTTGTGGTCCGCCGCACATCGAGTCCTAAGTTCAGGAGATATCTCCCGTTAAAAACCACTAATCTTCACTTCTACCATTACAGATCACATTCCTTGTTGGTGTAATTGCAAAACCTGATCTGTTTCGCTCTTCACATGCACTTTTCATGTTCATTTCTGGATCCGCACTGGGGGCTGCTGTTTTACTTCATTGTGCTGTTAAACTTCGAGTCATGTGGAAGTTTAAATCCATGATCCATTTAGTACTGGGATGCCTGTGACCTTTGAGAGGAACAATTTTCTGTGGAAACAGAAGTTACATTTTTCAGAAAGAACTCAAGATTTGGATCCTAAATTTCATTCTCAGAGGTAGTCGAGGCTTTGAAGCTCCTGAACACCTCAGAAGATATCTTTGAAAATGGAACTTAAGAGCATTTTCATTTTTCAAGGCATATGCCAGTCATCACCAGGAAGCCAAGAGAACTGATATTTTAAATGAGCCCCTTTTTCTTCCTGTACTCTTTTTGAGTTTATTCTCCCAAAATATTATCACCACTTGGGGGCTTTTTATTTTGGCCAATTTTGATGTGAGTAACTTCAGTAAACACATTTTCTGATGCTGAAAATCTCTCAGCAAAGTCTCCAACTAGGTTGATGAATTTTTACTCAATTGGTGCACATTGCCCCAGCAGAACTGCACACCATTGCTGGAAAGAAGAGACCTGGCACACTCAGTTGCTGCCCTTTGCTCATCAGCTGCCAACAGGTCGCTGCCATGCTGAACTTTGTCTTGCCACAGCTTTTCCAGCAGGTCTGGGCCACATCAACAGGTGCCAGTAGTCCCATCTACCCCGGGGACACAGTCTCTAACACTGATGGCCTGGGGCATCCTTATCAAACAATTAGTGGAGAGAACAGCCTGGTGCTTGTAGCTCGGTGGTCTTCATTTTAACGAGATACAGATCAGTCCTGCAGACATTGCAAGCCTCACAAGATGCACGTTAGAAGCTACCTGAGGCCTCAAATGCCAAGGTTTTTGCATGAGGCCATGAAAAACTGGCTCTTCCGTACAGGTTTCTGCCAGTTCATAAAGTGTTTATTTTCCCTACAGAAAAAAACTGGTTCTTCCACTAAAGAAACCAAAAAAGGCTCATTTTCCGGAAATCTCTTTATACAACAAAAGTGCTCATCACTTCCTAAAATGTTTATTTAGGGACCTCTTCTATAAAAATTCTGAAGCTACGAAGCTAGCAAAGTCTCTCTCTCTAGATGGGTAAATTCACAGGCTAATTCAATTAGCATGGCTAGACAGATGCTTTGCTCCAGGTGGATGCTGTAGTGCGTTATAAACAGAATGGACAAGCTCACAGACTTTTAAATAGGTGAAAACAGAGTGGTGTCTCTTAAAATACTTGAGCATACAGAGTTATGGTAGGGGAAGTCTGAAAATTTCCTGGAAAAAAATAAACAACAAAACCAGTACACATTTTTGGAGCATGCTGGTCTTTCCAGTCAACTTTTGCCTGCTCTAGGTTAGATGCTAAAGGCAGCAAAGCTCTGAAAACTCATATAACTCACCAAGTGTATATCTGGAGGCAGAAGTAAACTTCTGCACATACTACTGCAGTTACCAATATTCAAGTTGATGCTTTAAAGCTCTTGAGAATATATATATACAATATATGCAAATAACATCCTGTGTCTCAATCACATCTTAGACATCCTGTTGGAAGAGTTTGTCCAGGCTGATATATTGCTTGTCTTTCACAAGGAAAACAGCTGCTAGAAAAATTTGACTCTAATACTAATTATCTGAAACATCTGGTTGCTTAGTTTATTGCAGGAGAATACAATTTTCAGTTCAGTTTCTGTCCAGAAGAGACAAAATGCCTGGATTTTTTTCCTCTTCATTATGTTATGTATTCACACTTATTTCCTTCAGAAAAAATCCTCCTGGATTCCTCTGCTAAAAGGAAGAGTGAGGGTCTTGCATCTCCACTGAAGTACCCTGGTAGACCTGAGTTTGCTTTCTGGCACCTCTCAACAAACCACATTCCTGAGAGATCTTGGCAGAGTGCTTCAGGGATGGACAAGTGACCTGTTTGGATTTAGTAGTTAATTATTGCTATACCCGAACAGCTTTTCTGGTCTAAATTGACGCAGCTTTAACTACTAATGTGTGGAATATTAATGTTCTTGGATTATCATTAGCCTAGAATGAAAAACAACTCTTTAGCTGGAATAGCCCTTTTCCTCAGGGCTCAGTAGTTTTGCCAATGCAGTTCTCAGCTGCTTCCCCAACCAAAGCAAGCACTTCCCCCCAACAGTAATTTGTACTAAATACCTTGCAGATACCGAGTCAGGTTTTTATAAACACTCCAACATTCATAGCTGGGAGGCAGTGTGCTGCCCTAGATAAGGTTGGTCGCTCCAATCTTAAACAAGCCAGCTCCCCTGAGACCATCTCCTTACATCCTGTCTCTGGACATCTCCTTGCTGAGTACCTGTGGGCTTCTGCCAACATTCACCTCTGGGTAACCTTAGCAGCTGGGGTTTTCTTAATCTGTCACCATGCTACAACAATTTCTGCTTTAGATCCTCTTTTTTTTTTTTTCCGCTCCTGTTCATGGTTAATATTACTGCAAATTAGATGTGTAATTGTGTGTCTTGATACTAGGCAGGCATAACTTTTTGATCCATGTGTAGAGTCATCGCCTGTGGTATATGGAGTTTATGATGCAGAAGAAATGTGGGAGAGCAGTGAAGGGTGAGTACTTTAGTGGAGTACTTGACTGGTATCTTACACCTCCAGGGGCAAAAGTGCAAACTGAAAATCTAAGCTTAACCATCATCAGTGTTGGTAACAAGAGGAGGCACAGGAGAGGATGATTTTCCTTCAGCAGCGCTGGTGGAAACCACTTCTGTGAAATGTGCCAAAGCAAGCAGCTGAGCTGTATCATTAGGCATCTCTACAATTGCCATTGGAGTCGTATTCCCAAACCTTCCAGACATATTTTACAGTCCAGGGAGCTAATGTGTGCCTCACCCAGTACAGCCTCACGGGAGCAGTGTACCTATTCTTGCTGAGGATGTAGCAGAGAAAACCAAGAAGAAGTGCTACGAGAAGACGATGGTCTCACAGAAGACCTGTGGTATATGTTAAAAAAAAACCAACAAAAGCAGTGCTGCAACTGTAACTATTGATTTCTGCCACCAGAACTGCTCTGGATATTTTCTACTTTGCTTAATCTCTCTCCTTTCCACTGCTGTAGGTCAGGAGCAGCTATTGCAGAGTGATCCTCACCCAGGTGTCAGCATCCTCACCCTCCCCATGGCTCTGCTTTCAGACAGGTGTTAGTGCAGCGCTGGGGCTGCTCTGCCCCTTGGCCCTGGGTGCCAGCCCGGCTGCAAATCACTGCTAATCTGACATAATTGCAAGAGTGACTGAGGAACAGCATCGTGAGAGCTGCCCTGGGGGCATGCTTGCCGCGGTCTGCCGGGCTGACACTTGTTCTGCCCCTTGCTCTGGCAGAGTCGATGCTTTCACCTGGCTGCAAGGATGTCACAGCACTGCGTTAGGTACAGAAAAATAATGCTCCTGGGGGGTTTGCATTCTGTGCCTTTCAAAATCCCACCAGTCAAGTTAAAAATCAAGCACAGCTGTCTCAGATACCAGTCTCAGACTACACCCATTTGGGTTTCTTTCCAGGACAGCGTATCCATGTTGAGGCCAGTTTTCATTTGCTTTAAGCCATTTGGATGAAAGGAGAGCTCATGTGCTGCCAAAACAGATTTGCATGTAACGTAAATCATATCCCCTTGGCACCAGATATGCACCCCTGTCTGGTCCTACTTGGTGCTTTTGTCTGAGGGAAGGCTTACATATTAAGAAAATAAAGAATAACTTCAGATATGTTCAAAGTACAAGGAAGAAAATGTAAATAAATAAGAAATCCCAGGACTTAAGCCAAGAGGCTTTTCCTTGTGATGGCTTTGAAATTATGCTTTGTGATTCTCTGGTGCAAAACCCTGTGGATCAGCTGGTATGGGAGGGAGGAGACAGGAAGGGATTTTAATCATCTGCCAGGGTAGAACAGGGGTATAAGTGTGCCCGGGAGCCAAGGGTGGATGGCAGTGAGGAGAGCTGAGACTGGGACAGCTTGTGGATGTATCAGCAGCTGTCATTTCCAAGATACCACGACACGAACAGTTTTAAAGCAATTTCTTTCTATAAACACTTCTGACTCTACTGCCTTGCTATTTTGAGACCTGCTGGAGACTTGGACTCATTAAAGAGGCATTTCCTTCAGACAAGCTGATTAGATAGCTTTTCCTTCCCCCAGATGATGAAAGGATGGAGAACTAAAAACTGCAGAAAATTAGGACATGTTAGTTTACCAAGAGGTGAAGGTTCACCTTGAAATCTCCATCTATGAAACCAGTTAAAAAAGACAGAAGATTCTTAAATGCAAGAATTGGGTGTCTTGTCTACAATCCACATTGCATAAACTTGGCTCCTAACCTCTAATTATGGTTTCCCAAATAAATGAGACTCAGATCTGAAGGCAGCTGAGTAATCTCTAGTGCCATTGACTCCATGAGACCTGAGGGCATGCGACACTTTTACAGCAGAACCAGGCATCCAGCAGGATCATGGTCTAAATGGAAATCAGAATGACTTTTGAATTAAAGCAATGTCATTTAGCAAACACAGTATAATTGTGGAGTACCTGCAAATATTGACATCAGCCTAACGCCTCATTTAGTAGGAAAGTTAATTTGCAGAATCAGAAAATGAAAAGTAAATTACTGGACAATAGACTGCTGCTTTCCTGACTGTTAATCAGCATCTCATAAAGCAATGATTGTCCAAACTGTAAGTCAATATACAATAAAAATATTTAATTTCTTTATTGTGGAGATGAGACCTTGAAGCTCTAATTCTAGAAGATAATTCTATTTGGTCAGTCAAAAAAGGGAATGTCATCTGTATTTTAAAAATTGATGTGCATTTATAAAACAACTAAGACACTCATGGTAATAACACCTTATTATAAATATTCTGCTTTCCTGTCACTGCCACATTCTTGGCCAGACCCGTCCATGGCTGATGATGCAGCAGAAGGCAATGTTCCCTGGAGTCTGTAAGAATTCTTCTTCCAGGTGGTGGGGTAGCACAAGGAGTGATGGTGACATCTTTTGTGTAGGAAGTCACACCAAGCTCTCACACAGCTTCAGTTGCTGCTGACACATGGACACTTCTGCCCAGCTCTGAGCATTATTCTTAGTGGGTCAGCCCAAAGTTCAATGCTGTGATTTAACTTTGACCCCTTACTTTGGTTCTGTTCTGTGTTAGCTGGACACTACTTCCTTCTCTGTGTCCACCTTGTAAGAAACTTCCTTTAATGGCAAAATGCAGCAGAGCTTTTATAGGAAGGTTTGTGAAGTGCTTTGGACCAAGGGAGCTATAAACATTTTGTAAGCAAGTAGAGTTCCACCCAAACACTGAACAGTTGTGCCCTGACAATTCTTGCTAGATAATGGCTTGACAGACCCAGTACTTGTAAATCAAACTGTCTCCTTAATAGAGAAGTTTTTTACAGAGATACTCAGTGGCATCTTAAAATCCAGCCATGGGTTCCCAGGCTGACTTTCCCTGGAGCCTTTTATTTACTGTCCATGACTACATTCTCAGTGGATCTTGCAGCTTGACATGAATGGTTTCAATCAAACATTTATGCTTGCTTTATTCAATGCAGTCATATTTTTTTCACTAGACATAATGTAGAACATGTATTTGTCTCATGATAGTAGTTCCTGGGTTTATTGAAATGGCTGTTGTATCTCTTTGCAGAATAGATTTTATTAACATATCTGAGTTGGTAAAAACCTGGCTTAGGGCTTTTCTGGATTAGCTCTTTCTTCCCAATGGAAGAGACTTTCCTGTGTGATTTTGGGGTGAATTGGTAGTACTAAGGTCTCTCTAAGACATCTTGTACTCAGATGAAAGGCTTGCCATAAGCCACTCTGGAGGGCATTCCGTCTCTCAGGCTGAGGTGAAGGTATTAATGGGAGAGTTGGAAGCTGAATAATGATCAGATGACAATTAAAATAGTGGCCTATGCCATCCCTGAAAGAATCTAGGCAAGCAGCAAGCACAGAGTAGGACAGACAGAAAGGGGAAGAACTGCACTGACACCGTTGTCATGTTGTGGAACGGCTTCTCTAAACAAAACCAGCTCCCATAAACCAGACTTTTTCTTTCCCTTTTTGGGCCAGAACTGAGTTCTCTCACTCCTTCAACTGATGCATGACCCCGGTTCAATTCAGTAGGTTCATCTTAGGAGCAACTGACAGTGTTGTTGGGTGTTACCTTATATACTTATGTAATTTCAGTTGGGCAAGCTTGATGTAAAAGAACACCATTTTGTCACCTTAGCTATACTGATGGCTCCGGGTACCAGAAGGTCAGTCGCAATCTTTTTGGCTGGACACATAACCCTGAGCTGAGTAGTAATCTTTTGGGTTCATATTGATAAGTAACAATGTGCCTTTGAAAACCAGCAGCAATATGAGTATATAGTAAGCATTTTGGCAAAAATTAAATGTTTTTCTTCTGTCTTGTACTCTGCTGTAAGAGCCTGTTATAAATGAGTGTCAGCATTCTTGACAGCATTTGGTCCTCAAAGATTTGCACACAGACTAATGGAAGCAAGTAGGAACTTCAAGAATGGAATTGAATTTTTTTTTTTTAAATTGTTCTATTGCATTTTAAGTGGTTTATTGTGTTTTATTGGTCCAAGTTTTTAGAATTAACAGAGTCCCTAAATTACTTCATGTCTATGAAAGCATGTGAAACTGAAATGTCTACAACAGCTTCTTGTAGTAAGTAATGTATGAGTATACAAACTGATATTTAAGGCAATGGTCGTCTGTTGTAGAGGCTTAAGTGTGAGGAGAGCCTTTACTGAAGTCACTGGCTGAAGACCTTACTGAGGATTCCAGAGGATCTGCAGGCAAACTTTATCCAAAGAGCACCAGAATTTTGCTGCATCTTTTTCATCCTTCTGGTCCTGGAGGCTGAACTTCCCCTTAGGAAGGATCCTTACAGTGTTTGGTATGAAGGAGTCTAATCTCTCCGAAGCCATGATAAAAATGCAGGACAGAGGAATGCAGGGGAGAGAGGGGTTGTTGACCTCACTGGAACTTAGCTAAGTCACTGGAAGATGAAGAGAATTTGCTTGCTCTTGGCCTGACCTCCAGTGTGAAAAAAGGCCAATGCATTGGAACCTCAAAGAATAAAATCCAAGTTATTTGTTAGTTTCTCAGTAAGACAGCAAAGTGTTGCTCTACTTGACCTTGAAATAAGCAAGGTTCTCAAGGAAAAAATGACCAATTCATTTACTTACTGTGAAGCAAACAGAGCCCATATTTCGGTTGATGTAACAGAACAACTCTCATGTAAAAAAAAGTCAGGGTGTGGAAAAGGAAGGTGTCATTAAAGGAGTTTTCTGAGCTTGTTATCTTGATGCTTCTCAAACACAGCCTCGCCTGATGCTAATTCTAGAGTGTTCAGTAAACGTGGAGAAAATGGAGCAACAAGGAGAGACAAAGCCTGACAGGTTCCTAACAATGTTACATTCCTGCTTGACTTTTTATTGCTATTTTAAAAAGAAAATATTTGGTTACAGGAAATATCTTGAAGGCTCTCACATGAATGTTTTCTGTTTGGGTAGAGTGACCTGCAGGTGAGCCCTCAGCAGTTATTTTTTATCTACGAAAAGACACAATTTCTGTCTCCTACATTTTTGTAGTGTGAAGTGTTGTCCACAAGCCAAGAATGACATTCTGCTAATGCTGAGTGTGCATCAGTGGAAGTTTGGATGCTAATTGTTACAGCAGAGAATGGGATGGCTAGTTCAAATGGATTGAAATATAAATAATCTCTCACTACTCATTTAAATGTTTCTCCCCTATAGACTAAGAAACTACTTCCAGCTTCTTATACTTACAGTGGGACATCAAGAGATGGGATTCACTTTGCCACTAAAGTTATTCGTCTTCCCAGAGGAGATCATATGCACTTACACAGGGAAGTTACAGACAGGACCTAATCTAGAGACAGGAATTACCTTGAGACACTGTTTTCAGGGATATTCCCTAGAGCTCAGTGAGAGCAACCAATACTGACACCACAAGGATGGGAACTGTTGCCTAACAACAAGCAGTTGAAATTATCATTAAGTATTTACCTTTGCACCTACACCTTAGCTCCCTTTCTGACTTTCAAAGTCTCTTTTCTGAGAACCATCCTAACTGTCAATTACTAAGGATATGTTTGGCTGCATAATTGGGATGAAGGACAGTTGTTCGGAAGGCGACTATTATTTTTATGTTTCTGTGGTAATATAAAACTCTCCTGTAAATCAATCATAAATGTCTTTTCAGTGATTTATGACCAGTATGTGAAAGCTGAGAGATGGCTTGAATGCAGATTTTGTTATAGATTATTTTCTTGAATTTTTGTCCCAAGTGCAATAATTTACTATTATGTCTGTGCACATCACATTGAAGCAAAATGGAGCACAGCATCTTAAGACAACCAGTGTGCTTAACAAAACTTCCTTACATAACTTCCTCCCTGTGGACATATATCATTAGTGTTTTGGTAAGAAGGATCTTGATTCTTTCCTCTGTTCACACCAAATTAAAAGTGCCATTCTGGAGCAGAGCACTGAAGTAATACATCTGCTAAGAGAATCAGGGTCTTTACAAAAAATATGGCTTTGATAATAGTCAACTTTGTTGACTTACAAATTGTATCAGTGTCCTGCTGGTCTGTTGTGGACTGCAGCTCTCTCCTGAGCACAAAGGTTCAGCCTCAGCTCTCCTCTACGTGGATATTGTTTTACCACCTAGACAACACAATATGATAATGATCATCCAAGAGAGTGATTGTCACCACAGTCATTCCATTGTATCAACATGCCTTTTCTCAATCAGGCTGAATAACGTTTCCATGAACTAATTATGTTTTTAGCTTGAGAAGAGCTCATTACCAGAGCTGATCAGGAGAGATCCTTCACCCATAATAAATACATGTATTTCTGTGAAACTCAGCTTTTTATGTCATTTTTTTAATTAAAAGCAGTATGTTTTGTTTACTGGATTTTCTATCAGAATTCTCCTTCCAGTAAATAAAAACTACAATGACCATTTAAATTCCTTTACCTGTAATGTTCTCTGTGTTTGTCAGAGGGAAGGTCAATAAAAGTGTAAAAATATGTCAATTTTAAGTTTCAAAATGGAAACTAAGACATCATTTCTGTCAAATTGGTTTCTTTATCTTGACCAATTAGCCAGCTGTTGGGTCAGAATGTATCTTAGAGCTCCTTGTCTGTTATGAATTAGTCTGATACCACTGACATTACCACGGTTTTCACATCCTACTGAGTTTTCTGTGGTCTTAGGTTTCCTAATAGAAGCATTAGAGGGCCACATTTACATGCTTGCTGTGATTTATGAGTAGATTTTATTTGTGGAGAGATTAAATTGTGGTGGGTTGGATCTGTTTGGGTTTCCTCGATAGCCTCTGATGAGTTTCAATAGAAGTAGCCCTCACAGTAAATCAAGTGTCTCAGCTGATCTACAACAAAGTGAGGCTGTGACTCATTACCTGGTAGAGGAGCCTTTCCTCAGACTGTACCTCATTAAACTGAGGGAATTATTTACGATGCTTGCAGCCACCCTAGCTGATGGTGTCATTTAGGAAACTTGGATGCTCTGTATGGAATGTGAAATATTTGATAGTTCGTAGATAACTCATTAAGGTCTGAACAAATTCAAAACACATTTTTCTGAGGAAAGCTCATCTGGGTGATGAATGTGGCCTTCACTGGGCTCCAGGGATCACCTGGAAGCACAAAGAATGTGCCCTACCTTTACCCAAGGTTGATGTACATAAGGTTTTCTCAGAAACTCGGTATCTCTGCAGTTCTGTAACCTGCAAAGTGTAGTGAAGAAAGGATTTTTTTTCCAAGTCAGGCGTATGAGTCCTGCAGAAACAGCAAAAGAACAGACTTCAAGCTGGAGTTGTCAGGAGCACTGCTGAAAGAAAGAAGTTCTTGAGCTTGGAAGCATGACTAATGCAAGCCTGAGGGCATGCAAGACTTAGACACTGCCCAGTGCTTGCAGAGCATCTGAACTCAGTCCTAAGGACGGGATTTACAGCAGTTGGGTCGGTTTATCATCTCTCTGTTGTTCAGCACCTGCAATATATTTCATTATACTGCTTTCTTTCTAGCACTCTTTGGTGTCTGTGCTAATGAAGTGTCAGTGCTCATATACCCTCCTTGAATTCATTCACCATCATGCCATTCTTAACAGCTCATGGCTGTACCATCGCATTTACACTTCAGCAGCAAAGCCAAACCCCAAATCCCTCTGGTTCCACCAGCCAGCTGGCCCCCCTCTCCTGACCAACCATGCAGCCATTCCAGGAGCATGCTGGCCATCCTCTTTGTGATAGGTGTTTTATTGTCCCTTGGACACCAGTCTGTCACTTAGATGGCAAGCAGTGAGACAAGGGCTGTACTCATCCTTTCTGTTAAGTGGCTAATGCACAGGGGAGGGAGAGGGGGATATTAAATAATAATGACAATAATAATACATCTGATAGAGTTCTGTTCCACTTTAGCACTAAATGGAAAGCTGAAAGCCTCCCTATGGATCTTTTCCATCTTGAGCACCAGTGGTTGTAACAGATGCATCAGTTCAAATTTATGACTTGCATGACAAAAAAGACTGATACATGTGTTTAGAAAATCTGTGCCCAACTGGCATGTTTTGATTAGCTGCAAATGACGACACTGCCATGCCTGTAATACAACTTATAAAAGGCATAGATGTGGTCCACTTTTTTAGTTGGAGCAAGACAACACAGATCTGTTAATGTGGTGTCTGTCCTTTACCTCCAAATTTAAAAGAATCTTGTGAAACAAAAATAAAAGCAATGAACAAAAGAACTTTCTTCAATACCAAAAAACAACAAAGAATTAGTAAAACCCAAAAGAGGAATGAGGAAGCACTGAAGATGAAAACCACTGATCCATTTCACAGATGAAAGGAATTGACAATGTACTGCAAAGGAATATTAAACAGATACAAACTATTAATTTTCACTGAGGGCCAGCCTGGGAGCTTGAGTAGCACCTAAGGTTCAGGTTAACCCTTTACAGTGGGGAGGATCTCACCATCAATCACAGCTTCTTACTCTTCTGGAGAATGTAAGAAGCTCATGTATAAAGCTCATGTAATAACTGCAAAGTGGTTTGGACAGGTGATAATGTTTATAGAAAGTAGGACAGTTGGGAAGGTGGAAAGAGTTCAAAGATTACAAGGAAGGCTAGCAAATAGCAAAACCAGAATGGAAAAATATTGATCACTTTCATTTATTTCTTAGGGGGTTAGGGAGGAGGTTGGGGGGTGAGACTGGTCTCAGTGGAAAATAGTTTATGTTAGTAGGGCCTCTCAAGGGAGCAGAGACCTTCCAGCTCGTAGGTCAGCTGCTTATATTGCAGACTCCCTGTGGGCCAGGCTCTCCTGGTCGTTTTTAATGTCTGTGTGCTGGAAGAGTCTGTGAGCATCTTCCATCCTGAGTGTAACAAACATGAAGCTTTTACAGGACTTCACAATGTCACTGGCTCATCACTGTACCTCATTTTGAGGTAGAAACTCTCTGCTCAGAGCTTTTGGAGGGGATTGAGGTTCCTGGGAAAAGCTGTGCAAGCAGTTAATGTGAGCAATTTCAGCCTTGATGCCTCTATTCTGAGCACTCCACCTAAAGCAGAGCATTTACCTCCTCTCAGCTGCCTATCCAGGCAACTTTTTGTCCTTGTCCTTAAAAAAAAAAAGGCATTAAACTGTACAACAAATCACTACACTTGTCCACAGGGAACAGTAAATGCCACTCTACTCACACCTTACTACTCCTTCAGCAATCCTATTGCCTGCTGCTAGAAATAATGATGTGAATACCTCTATATCAGCATTTTCTATCATGATTAAGGCTATGCCAGTCACCATAAAGGTCACCATATGATAGACTACAGACCACAAGCCCCCACAAGCCAGTGTGACTAACACATTAAATATTGGATTGCAGCTTGGTCAAGTGACTAGTGTAGTGTGAGAAATGAAATCAATACTCACCCTGGTGAGAAATGATAGAAATGAGCATTCACCGTCAGCCACGTTCAGATGGCTGTGAGTCTGGAATGCCATATTTTCATGTTTATAACCTAGATGTTGCCTTAAAAATCACCCTGAAACTCAGCAGCAGTGGTAATACTGAGCATTTACTGCTTCAAGTCTTTCTTCAACTTTATCAATGTCCTTGGTTTATGGAGCAGCAATCTCCACCCTGGAGGTCTTGAACCATCCTGCCCTTGCCATGAGGGACCTGCTCTGCTGGGCACCAATTCCAGCAGAAATAGCTGTACTAGGGAAGATTCAGGTTGCTCTGCATGAAAAAAAAAAAAAAAACAACAAAAAACCACCAAAATACCCTGACAAAACTGTTGTAGCTGTTTCAAGGGGATTGTATTTCTGTCCCTCACAGGAGAAATATTCCAGGTATAGTGAGATGCATTTTAATGACTCGCACATCATGTAGAACAAAAGCCTTTATTCCCCCCAACCTTTCTCCCTTCCCAATCTTCCCAATTTTTAAAATGTTCTGAGCACTAAAACGGGCAAATCTATCACTGGCAATATCCTGGTTTCAGCTGGGATACTGTGAATTTTATCCTTATTAGCTGTGTGATTTAGTATGAGAATAATGTTGCTTGATAACACAGGGATGTTTTGTTGTTCAGTGGTGGTTCCTCCAAATCAAGGACTTTTCCATATCCCATGCTCTGCCGTGAACAGGTGCACAAGAAGCTAGGATGGAGCATGGCCAAGTGAGCTGACCTGAGCTCTGATGGGATATTCCATACCATAGAATATCATACTCAATCTATAAATTGCAAGGAGCCACCAATCACTGCTTGGTGATGGGCTGGGCATCAGCCTGTGGGTGGTAAGCAGTTGTATTGTGCGTCACTTGTTTCTCTTGGGTTTTATTCCTCTCTCTCTCATTGTCATTACAATTATGATTATTATTATTACAGATAGTATTAGTAGTATATTTTACTTTATTTCACTTATTAAACTGTTCTTATCTCAATTCACTCAAGAGTTTTACCTTTTTCCAATTCTGCTCCCCATCGCAACAGGGTGGGATGGTCATACCATGTTATGTCTTGTTGACTTGGAATTAAACAGAGATGTTTCTAGAGGACAGGTTGATGTGTCAGTATCTGTTTTTCAGTTGTATTCTTCTCCATTTGGTCTTCAAAGACAGTTCGATTTTTTTCTTCTACATTTTATTTTTATTTCAAAGGTGCAGCGGTTGAGCAAACAAATAGGATTTTAGATTGATCTTATTATCTGTTTACAACAGGCTGGTCTTGAGTTCAGAAGCATCACTGTCTAAAAAACATTGAAGTTGTAGTCATGAGTATTGGAGTGTGTTTTATGTGCAACCTTCTGGTCTTGAAAGCAGAGAGAAATGCTTCAGTTCTTAGCATGTGTGCTCCTCGAATATCTATTTTTCAAGTCAGTCTTAAAGGCAGCCTGTTCCTCACAAGAGCAACTGCAATATTGAAGTTGTTAAGTCCAGACACCCGCTTAAAACTTGGCCCTCTCTGAAAAACAATTAATAATAAGAAATAAAATAGTGTTTGTGTAACCTTTCTGTAGAAGAAGCCGCTAATTGGTACAGATGTCAGTGCAAAGAAGCACTCGGAAGAAGCATTGATTACAAATCCCGCTGGGATATGGCTCGCTAAAGGGCAATCACTCCTTCTATTAATTGCTTTAAAAATAAGATGTGGAGAAAGCTGCATATGAAACAATGATGGGATTTTGGCAACTCCTGTTTCCACTGGTTTTAGGAGGAGAAAGTTTTGCCATGGCTTGGATGGGCCCTTTTATTCCAGCTGGGTTTGGTTGTAATGAAATTGGCTGGTGAAGAGGTGAGCGTGGCAAAGAAGTGCCAAAACCACAGGTCTTGCTACTGACTGCTGTACTGAAAACACATTCATTTCAAACACCTCAAAAAGAGCAGGAGAGAAAATTAAGTCTGGGTATGTTTCATTTCTCCAGGCAATTTTTCTTCCCGGGTTACACGAATCTATTCTTTTCAGTTGTTTAATAAAAAAGTCACAGAGTGTAATTGTTAAAATGAGCGGTGGGAAATGCAACAGCCTGACAAGAAATTACATGTCTTATTTATCTTCACTGAAGTTACTCCTCCAGGAGCTGGGTGCTGGTGGAATGCAGTGCACTGGAGTGCACACCTTGGATGCTGGGGAGAGGTACTTCCCCCAGCTCTGCAGCATTTCCTCCCCAGCATTTCCTCCCTAGTAACTCCCAAAGGGAAACCCAGGTCTGAATTAACCTGTGAATCTTGCCAGAGACTGATGCCCCTCTGTGCCTTGCTGTTAATGCTGAAGCAGAAATGAAGCAGGTCAGGCAGAACTGGAGCTCTGTGGGTGGCCTCCTGACTGTAGGAAAAATTAAATCAAAGCTCAAGGAATAGTTATCCCTGGGGAAGAGGGTTGGTGCTTACAAGTTTTCTCTGTAAATGCCTGAAAAACTGCCCAAGCACCATGCACAGTGCACAGCCCTAGCACAAGGAGCTTTGGCTGAAATAGAGATGAAAATAGATAAGACAAGAAGAAATAATGCTCTGAGTACATTTATTTCATGGAAGTGGCAGTGTAAAATCAGATCCTGTTTAACCAGATTGGAATTCTTCTGTGCAATGATTTAACAGCATGCTGATGTGCTGATAGCATTTGCCATCAGCTTAGTTAAATGCTGGTACGTGGTGCTCCAGTCCTACAAAAATTCCCTTTTTTTCACAGATAGCTATCCAAGGGCATCAAGGCTCTTCTGAGATGGACAGCTTCTTCTTTTGAAGACCCTAGCTACTGTTTTGGTCAACACAGTGTAAAAAACCTGAAGGGAATTTAAATTAGATTTAAATTATTTCTTGATTTTGCTGTCATTATGTATATTGGGAGGAAAGGGAATGAGCAAATAATGAACAATATTGCAATTATACCTTCAGAGGGTTTGGCTTATGTAGGGCAACTGGGCCAACAGATGGTGAAAGCAATTTGATGTACAAAAGTATGAAATAACTGATCTGGACAAAAGGATTATAGTGGGGTGTGGGTATAAATTGAACATGGATCATGAAAAGTATATTGGACTATTATGGGAAATCACTGAAGCCTGAACACAGATGCTGCAAAAGAGCAAATCAAACTGCACTGGCACAGCAATAGAAACAAAGACAAAAGGTGAGAGTGTTATTGTTTTAGTCCTTTGTCAGTGGTACAGGTTTTGATGTGCTGGAAGGAGAGAGCGGCCTTGGGGGAGAGGCACTGAAGGTTCTGGCTGGGAGCAGAAAGTTCACAGGGGTTGGGCTAATTTGCATGGTAAACTACAGGGTGATGTGCTGATTTTAGAGAAACACCTTTAAGGAAATGCTCCATCAGGGCATTTCATTTCTTAAACTAGCACTGAACAAGACAGAATATCTTATTAGTGTTGGCAAAAGGGCCCAGATGAAGCAAAAAGGCCAGGCTGCCTCTTCCAAAGCATAATGCAAGCACAAAATAAGTAAAATGAGGACACACATTTGAGAGTACTTAATGGGAAGCACCAAGTTTTAGTTGATAATAGCCACTTAATCAAACAGCCTTATATAAAGTCCTTCTAATCCTAGCTCATCAGCAGAAGCTCTGCATCACTGGGGTATTCCCAGGACAGGAGTGCAGTTTTGCTGACAAAGAAGACTAAAAGATAGGAGGAAATTCAGGCAGTGTTTCCATCCATACTGCTCACTCCCTAAGGGAATGTGTGCACCAGACAGGGGTGTGTTGGTTGGGATCCCCAAGGAAGCACTGTCCAGGCTGGTTCCCAGGGCTGCCTGGGGCATGGCACACACAGGTGTGACTGCACTGCTTTGGGATTTGTACCCTGCACCCCTCTCTGCTCTGCATTCCCTGCAGCAGGACAGCCCACCCTGGCTGTGTCTCTGGGATGTCCACCTCAACCCAGCTTACCCATCTCCATTCAACCTGCTTCATGTGGGTGTTGTGAGGAAGCTGACTGGGATGGCAGTTCTATCCCTCCCTGTTTTTAGGGAAGAATGTCTCATGTCCTCATCTGTGCATGGGACTGCAGAGCTGACTGCAGAATACAGGCTCTGGGCATTTTTTGCTGTGATCCAGGGGAAGAATTTGAGGGCCTACCACTGGACAGATCCCATATGGCAGGACCCCTGAAGGATTCCCCAGAAGAAGGGAAAGGGAAAGGCTGTGGGATATTAAGTTGCTGAAGTAACTCACTGTTGCTCTGTGTATGTTCAACAAATGATAAATTGAACATGCTGCACCAGAAAGCCATGACCAGCCCATCTGTCTAAACCCAGAAACACTCTCGTGTTCACTGTGAAGCTCTTCTAACACAAGCGTGGTGCCGTGGAGTCCCACTGAACTTCCATGGCATTGCCTTCCTACCAGAGGAGGATAAGAGCATATGGCTGGCCTGGACCAGCAGGACATCCTAGTTTTTCTTATTTCCTATCTGGCTAAATTGCTTTTGGCCAGACATGTGGTGGATGGAGGATTGCTCCAGTTCATTTCCCACCCATAACCGAGCAAGTAAACTCATTTACTCTTAGAGCTCCCATTAGCAGAACTGATGGAGGGGCATGAGGAAGATCTTGTTTGCTTTTTCATCCACTCAGTCACGCAGTCCAAAACCAAATTAAACTTTCACCCTAGAAATGTGTCCTATTGTGAGATGCATTTAATTCCTGCAAGGCCCTTGGAGTGCTGAGGAGTCAGAACAGCACAGGCTGAAGGGCTGAAGCACAGTAAAACCCTGACTATAGGATTTAATGGCAGAAATAGAAAATAAGAGCATTGGAGAAAATCAGTTTAAGGGAAGTAAAAATGGATATTTCAAAAAAATAGTTTTCTTCAGCTTTGGATTATTTACCATTATAAAATTTTCTCTCTGTTAAAAAATGAGTTCTAGGTCAATTTTTCAGTAAAAATTCCTGTCTCAGCATGAAGAGACCAGTCTTTTCAGCTTGAAAACATACCTCTCCAATTGGCATGCCTGCACTGAAAGATGTTGATTTAAAAAAGTGAGCATGAAAGTTAGGACTGCTCCACTCACTTTTCCAGTCTTTATTCTTAGCCTAAGACAGCTCACATACATTGTCTCACTCCATTTGAATTGCTATTTTTTAGGGAAATTTTCTTGTGGAAAATAAGTCAGGTGGATCCTTCTCTGGAGCCTTTAAATCCTGAGTTTCCAATTCTGCTTTGTCTTCATTTTTATTCCCTTCTTTTGGCAGTTTCAGGGCTGATAGACTGGAGAAATTTTCTTCCTTGTTTGACCATTTCTTGCTCTTTCTCAGGGATGATCTCTACTTCCCCAGATCCGATAACCTGTCCCATCTGGAAAGAATGCATCAAGCTGGAGCACAGGCCAGCAATATATAAGCCAGGAGCAGGAATAAAGCTGTAGTAATTAAGGTGGAGTCCTGAAGGGATAGGTTAATGTTAGTTAGCTTTGAAAGAAATTGCAAGAGTGTGCTCAGACTTTATTAGTAGATATTCCCTGGGTATAGAATATGTAAGATACCTGAAGAGTTAAGCTGAAAAAGAAAATGTTCAGCAAGGGCTACTTAGGTTTTAGAAAGGACACAGAAGGATTTAATTTAGATTTAGTCTAGTGAGAATTTCCTGGTGGAGAGATTCTACCTGCTCTCTTTGCTCTTAGAGAAGGATTCTCCAGCATGCCAGCTCCCCGTCCCTGTCTGCAAGTGCTACATATAGATCATGACAAGTACAAGCCAGGCAATGATGTGCAGGACAGAAATTCCAGTGTTGGCACTGAACTGCAGCTGAGGTGCCTACACCCAACAGAGAAAGCCTGATGCATGGGTGCCAGAGCAGGTACTGGAAGGGATTGGAATGGTTTATATAAGGCATCTGAAATGAAGCAGCAGGTAAAGGCTGGTGGCCCAATGTCCACCAGACCAGAACTTGTAGCAGAAAAAAATGCTGACAGTTGTTACATTGGACCTTCTGTCCCTTTATCCTGAATATGGAAGACAAAATACGGTGTAGCCCAGCAGCTGTGGGGAGTTCTTGATCCCATGTCTTCCTCCCCTTAGGGAGGTGCAGGGGAGGTGCAGAGGCAGCAAAGCCATGGAAATGCTGCAGCCCCTGTGCAAACAGCCAGTTCCTCCCCAGCCCCAAGGTAGGGCTGTGGTGTTCTGAGCTGGCCTTGCTGCCTGGGCACAGCTCAAACCTCTCAGCATGCACAGTGTGGATGCTTCTTTAGCTGTCTGTGCTGGAATTGGCAGTGTCCTTGTCCCCAGTGTAAGTCCCACTCGGTGACAGTAATGCCAGGTGTCCCAGTCCTGAGGGAGAGGCTGAGCACGTGCTGGGTGCTGTACAGGGCAAGCAACAACGCGTGTTCATCCCCAAAGCGCAGAGGCGGGGAAGAAGGGGAGAAGATGTGACCTCAGCAGATGCTCAAGAAGGAGAGGGGGAGGATGTGCACTGCAATGAACCAAAGTTAGCACAAAAGAGAGTGTTAGCCTCGTCACTGTAACAAATGCATTCAAATCTGGAGTGGGGGCTGACAGAAGCTCTGCTCTCCCCAATGCCTCACCATGCTGCCCTTGAGCTCTTTCCTTCAAGTCACTGCACCTCAGCACTGCCTCCTGGGCAGTCACACAGACCTGTCCTCCTCCCTGAGCCTCTGTGTGTGCCTCCCCACCTGTTCTGGTCCTTGTTCAGAAAAGCAGCATTCCTGAAGCATTCTGCATCTTCACAGCATTTCACAAACACCAACATATGTCACCTGTCCAGCCAGTCAATGCTCTTTGACAGAAATTTGTGTCTTTCAATTTTAGTAGGAAGGCTTGGAAGTAAATGGTGTTGGCACCATGCTCTCACTGGCAGGAAGCCAAATCAAGTGTGGAAAATCCCAAGTGGGGTTTACCACCGTAGTGTTGGTGCAAGAATTCTGGTTAATTGTTAAGAGCTGCTTATGCAATGTTTCTTATTATCCTTAGTGTCTTGCAAAATGTGAGTGTTAAAAAACATACAATAAACTGCCACAACTTTTTGCCTGTATTCAGTGTCAATGAAATAGTCTACACAATCTTACATGACCTTGTACTCCCCGATGTCAACACAGATGAAGCATCTGTCTTCCAGAAGAAACAAAATGTTGTCAAATCTGTCACCTTTAGCAAACAGAGCAGCCTTTTTTTTTTTATGCTGTCTCATCTCTGAAGTACCTCTCGCCTGAATGACTCCAGTTTTGATGATTAACCAGCCCATTTTCAAACACCTAGAAAATGCCTTTCCCAAACAGGGAAGGATCTGGATATTAACTCCAGCAGTGTTGTGCTCAAATACAGACCCATTAGTGCTGTTTGTTAATCATCTGGGGAGAAAGTGTTGGCAAACAACTGTGCAGGGACTCTCTTCAGAGTTTATAGCAGTGTTTATAGTTTCTTCTGTACCTTCAGTGGAAGGAAAAATCGGTGTTCATTGATACATGAAGTCTTCAGGCTTTATTTTGGAGCCTTCTGCTGCAGCATAACAAGATGTACTGAAAGCACTGTTGTGTGCTCTGCTGTACCTCCTCAAACTCCTCTTCTCTGGCAGATCAGATGGATGGGGGGTGCAGCGATTTACATTTTAAAATAAAGTCAAACACTGTAAAGTGGAGCTCAGCTTTCTACAATGATATGCTGAGCAGTTGGATTTGGTTTATTTTGAGAGATTTAAGCTTTGCTCTGATCTATTGGTGTCTCTTTTCTGAGCACTGTCCCTAGTGCTCTAATAAATATTAAAACCATATTTGTGCCTTTTCTTCAGCTGAAATTTGTGTTTAACTGATATCCGGCAGAATTTGACCCAAAGGTTTGATAGAATCATAGAATGGTTTGGGTTGGAAGGGACTTTAAAGACCATGTAGTTGTAACCCTCCTGCCATGGGCAGGGACACCTTCCACTAGACCGGTTGCTCAGAGCCCCATCGAGCCTGGAGATAGTTTGGGGTCAGGTTAGGGACAGACAGGTAAATGTAAGGATGCACAGACAGAGTGATCTCGGGAACCTTCAGAAGCTCTGCAAGAACCAAGCAGAAAATAACAATAAAATAAATAAATATATAAATAAATGCCAGCAAACTAATGCTACATTCAAGAGAAATCAAAATAAATGTATCCACAGGGGTCGACTCAGAGAAAACCTACATAACTGGAAGGGATGTTCCTGCCCTTCTCCTTCACCCCTTAGTGCTTTGCAGCCACAACCAGAAATGATCCTCCCCCTTCCCCAGGCTGAATTCAATCTCCTACCCTGTCAGCAGCTGGCACCTCCTCGGCACTCAAAGAGACATTTTGGGCACTCCCAAGACTTTGCATTGCCAGAGGAAGGGTTATTATCCTCTGAATCAATGAAACCTGTGCCAGACTCAGCTGTCCTTCCAATATTCTGCGCACTTCACCTCTGCATGTGTGTGAGGAAATGGGAACTATTTAGTGACAATGAAGCACAATCTCTACTCGGTTGCTGCAGGTGTTGTGTGCTCTGGGTTATAGTCACCTGAATAGGAACCTGAAATAGATGCAATAGATGTTTGAACTTGTTGATGCATGAATTTTGAGCTGGTAAAGTACAAAAAAACACCCTCCCTCTCTGGAAATGAAGGAACAGTCACAAAGGTTAAAAATTCCATAGTGGCGTCCTTTGGGCTCGAGTTATAAAACAACCACAGTGTTAGAGGTATGTGTGGAAATTTTTCAGGTTACCTCAGCAAAGTTTTCATAAGTTCCCTTTCCAGCAATGCTTTATCCAAACACATCCTCACACATGCTACACAAATCCTGGCAGCTGGCCTCCTGAGTGGAGAGGGCTGAACACACGGCAGGCACCATGTGTGTGGAGTATACTTTGCCCCAAGCTGCTTGAAAACCCCAAGATTTCCAGAGAATTGCAACTGTCACACTGTAGGTTGGCCATTTCCACCCTACATAGTAATCTGAGTTCTCTGTCCAGCTTCTGCCAGTATTTTTAAACAGGGCTGGAGCAGCCTCTATCTATAAATACTCCACTTCTACACCAATATTTGAGATGCCAGCTGATCAAATTCTGTGTGTTATGCCACTGTTTTATTATGTATTAATGCTTTTCTATACCCATTTCATTTCTTTCCTCTCTTGTCATTGCTGGGTGACTCTTGCTAGGACACACTCAGACTATAGAGATTTACAGAAAAACCTGTGTTTTCCCCAAACCAGGAGTCCTGTAGCTCACAGCCCGCAGTGTCTCCAGGATGTGAAATAACACAGTCAGCAGGACAACATGTCAGTCACTAGCACAAGCCAAAAATAGCATGTGTAAGGCCAAACTCAAAGGGCTAAAATGGTGCTCTCAGAGCAGATGTTTAAAAGGTTGTGCACAAGTTGTAGCCTTGTTAGCCAGCCTGCACCAACTGCAAAAGGCCTTTGGGAAGTATCAAAACGTTGGCTAGTACACACAGTTCTCTGTTGGAGGCACTGGAGATTAGTTTTAGTGGTAACCTGGATGAAGTCTTTCTCAGAGATCTCCTGAGCCAGAGATTCTGGCGTCATTCCTGATTTGGGCCAAGTGCTCATTAACTGCAACAGGAATTTGATCTCAGAAAGGGCTAAAAAGGGATATTTATGACTCAAGAGAGTGTTGTCTTAAGGAGCATGGGGTAGAAACAACTGCTTGAGAAATGGAGAAATTCCACAAGTGAGTAAGAATAATAGAAGGGAGGTTTTAAAAATGTGAAAGACAATATATTAAAAAATATCTCAAGAAGATTCCCGGTTGAGATTCCCACTCAGCTCACAGCAATCCCAGCCTCACTTTGCATCTACTCCAACATCTATGGAAGCACCAGATCCTGACACATTCTCTGCAATGACAGGCAATATTGAGGACTTTGTCTTTTTCCCCCTCCCCCTACTCAGTACCTCAGTTACGTTCCCTGATGAGCAAATCCTTTCCCATCCACCTTTACTGTTTCTGCTGTAGCTTTACTTCTGTACATTCTCTGGCTACAACACTGTGTCTTTGGCTTGTTACCATGGCAAGAAGGTGCCTTTCTGTGTCATTCACAGTGAGAAACCAGAGGCCCTAATACTCCACACAATTTTATTGCCTAATGTGTGAAAGCATGAGCTCATCAAGAAGGAAAAAGACAGCTTTCACCCTGAGCTATGGATGATTTCCTCAGTCATGAAACCTTTGGCCAAGCAGCACCAGTTGGTTTATTTTTTTCTTTTTTCATCATCACAAGAAAAAATACCACTGAAGTTTTTTCTAAGTGCCAAATTCTACAAGTAACAGGCTGGGAGTTATTACGAGTCTCATTAGATTCCATGTCCTCCTTCCCACACCTATGAAGACCAGCACATTATAAAAAGGACTCAACAGTGAATGAACAATTTAGCTGGGTAAAGAGCAGATAAGAAATAGATTGGGGTATTATGGTGGAAAGAAAACAAAATAATAAATTTTCTTTACTTTCTCTCTCTTTTTTCTTTTTTTTTCAGAAATAAGTCAGCTTTATTTTCCCCAGCCGTAGCTGAAGTTAGGTGAGTGCTAATATTGATTATCTCCTGAGGGAAACCCCATGGTTGTGTTTGCTCCTGGTCCTGTGAAGAACAAGGATTTTTTTTTCCAGATAAAAAAGCCCCACTGTAGTATTACAAATTCCATCTAAATATATAAAACTATTTTTTGTTCTGTCTGGCATAGCTATGTGAGTGCTCTAGCAAGGGTAGATCAGAGAAGGCAGGGTATTGTGGATCTATTTTCTTGCAGAATAGGGCAGGAACTGAGAAATGATCACTGCTGTGTCTGAAAAGATCAGGTTAAGTGCTGGAACAGAAATCCACTGAGGAATTAATTTGTAGACTTTGCAGAGAGTAAGGAAATTAAATCTAGCTAAATGAGTTATTCATATTTTTTCCCTTAACAGTAGTAAGCATTAAATCTTGAATTGTGAATACAGTCAGGCACTGACACACCATCAGTGTGTTAACTGGCTCATTCATACTGAAGCTAGGCTGTGGGTAACAAGGAGCTTTCATTAAGAGCTGATCTGAAAAGGAAGTGGTTTTAGTCAGCATTTACCTTTTCCAGGCACTGCTGGGGGAAGGTGTAGCTTCTTTGAGCTGGGAGGGATGTCCTGGGAAACCTGGTGGTACAGGCAGGCCAGCAGGTCTGTCTCCTGGTGGTGTAGATTGAAATGCTGTCTCTGTGTTTTGCTCCTCCCATTAAATTGTCTCTGGGTTCCTGTCATCACCTGAACTACCTACATTGTTCTGAGTGGTTGGGCGCCTGGAAAAAATTGCTTTCAGGAATGAGGACTACACTGTGGTGCAGCTGGTGTCATCCTAGGAGTGAGAAAGAAGACTGGCAGAAAACAAAATTTTGACCTACATAGAGCAATCTGTCCAGGGAAATATTTCTATATTTCCTAGAATCAGCTTCTTCAGCTGCTCTACCTGTTGGTGTTCTGACAGAAATTTTCAATGTTTTTACCAAAAAGCTATTTTTTTCCACTGCTAGAACCCTTTTTCCCAAGATTGTTGCCCAAAACATAGTGCTAGGGAAGGCTTAGCAATCCAGACTTACCACCCTCATGTGATTTTCAGCAGCATCCTGGGAACTCCTTTAAGGCTGTCCTGCTCAGTCATTGCATTGCCTTCCTAGCTGTTTTTTTCCCTCTTTTTTTTTCTTTCAACTGCTTGTAATTCACATGAACTGTTGTATAAATAAATGGACCTTTCCCTTCACCAATCAGACAAACATATGGGATATGAAGCAATAAATGACAAAACAGCCCCACATCTTTCATTCCGTCGTTGGCCTTCATGTCTTGCAGGAGAGGAATTTCATCCAGCTGGTTTCATCATGGTTGAGTGAGCTTTAGTATTAAATGCAGGGCAAAAGCTAAAGATCATGGCACCAGAATCCTTTGTACGTAACGTTACAAATGACTCGCCTGCAAATGGAACGGAATGTCAGAGGGTGATATCAAATAAATGAAGATATCTCCACAACTACTCATGTGGAGCATAATGTCCCAGACCTTCTCTCTATTATTTCAAAAGCACTCACATTTCAAAAGAGTGGGGATTTCTTTTCTCTTCCTCATAGGGGAAACTGATGCTGCAGAATTGAAAACACGATTGTGGTGCATGCTGTGTGAGAAGCAGTCACTTGCTGCCTTGGAAACCTTGAAAAGACCGTGTCTCTGATTCTAGTTTCTCTTTCTCTCACCCTCTAATTATATAAGACCCACTCATTTAGGTTTGGATTCAGCCTGCTTTTCTTCCTAGTATCCATTACACCATTAGGCTGTTGCAATGACAGAGTGACCTGGTGGGAGGGTAGAAATACCTCGTGGGTTAATGGAGGAAGCAGGATGTTTTCCCTGGACGAGTGTTGCTGTAAGTGGGATACAATGGAAGACATTCTCCCTGGCAGTGGTGGTGCCTGTGTTACAGCAACAACCACCCCTCCCCTTCCACCATCGTGGGGTCTGAACTGGTAATTTAGACATAATTGGGCGCCTCTGATTCCATTTAATGGGGCTCCTGATAAATGGCTTTGCTGCCTAATTGGTGCAGTTACCATAGGAGGGACTGGCCCAAAGTGTGAAGCAATGCAGGCCCCTAGCTCCCACTGAAATCAATTACACTGAAATCAATGAAAGTTAAACAGCTGAACAGCTTTTAAAATCTGGCCTTCTGTGCCCCCCAGGGCTGTAATTTATCAAAACAACAAATAAATGGCATGCCTGGTTGATTTCGATGGGTGTGATTGGTTTATGGGAGTTATTACTGGAAAGCCCCCAGCTCTTAATACATGTCCCCTGTTATTTTTCCAGAATCTGAGTGTGTTGATGCACAAGTGCAAAGCAAATGTACTGGAGTTTGATTTTGTTCCAGGAAAGCTACAGGTGGCATCCAGCATATCTTTTGATTTTGGCCATGATGAGGAAGGGGATACTGGCTTAGACAGATCTCTGCTCTCATCCCATGCAGCCATTTGTGCAAGTTCTTATCAAGGCAATTGATTTGAGGAAAAAACTCTGCGGTCTTTGCCCATCAAAACTCTCCTGAACATCACTGGGCATAAAATCAGCAGTGACCTTGAGGAAGGAGCCTTTTCTGTATATTGCAGAGCTGTGAAACTCTCTGCACACAAAAGCAGGAGACTACTTCGAGTGCTTAATTCTTTAAAAGATAATTCAGTTAGAGTGTTCTGCTTGCTGGCATGACCTCATTGCTCTGTTACCGTTTCTAAGCAGGGTACCTTATGTGTTCGTAACTGTTGTGAAGGGCTTCACTGGTTTGCGTGTTGCTGTATTTCTCAGTAGTAACAGATACAAAACTCCAGGGATGTCCCTACATCCCTGAGACGTGGAAAGTTGCACCAGGACTGCTACTGAAAGGGCATTTTCTTCTGCAGGGTTCAGTATTTAGGAGTATCCTGCAGTGAATGGGATACTAATTAGTGTCTGATTTATGTCCCAACATCATAACGCACAACTGTTGTGTTTGATAGGTTAATCACGGGACTTTTAAGTCAATTTTCTGTCTACCCTTGTACTTCTTATGCACTTTGATCCTTTGGCTTCAGGCTCTTCTCAGAGGTGTGAGCTGGGAGGAAATTGGAAATTCTCTTTCCTGATGTGAAGGTTGGGGTGCAGCATGCTGGGTGCCTTGGAGACTGACTGTCCAAAATCACCTTTTTGAATCCCAGAACATCCAGGGCGTTGGAAGGGTCATATATAGACTCATGGACGAACTGAATTTCTTCATTTATGAGGGTGCTTTCGTGGTGCCTCATAACCTGTCAAACTGGATGTCAAATGTCAGTCTGTCAGCCTGACAAATAATTTCCATTCTGAGATGGCTTCATGTTGCTGATCAGACTGTTGATGGGCCATCAAAGACATCAGATTCTGGCATCTATTCTTGATGACAATATGTAAACTCTTCAGTGATCTACATATTGGCTCAGGGACTGACTTTGTTCTTCCCTGCTCAGAATAGCAGTATTTCCTCACTTCTCCAGAGAATGATATATATCTCACATTTTTTTTGTGGTGCAGCTTGGTCAAAAAGCATGAAGGTGTGAAAGAAAAGTAGCAACAAAGACTTGCATCACTCATTCCCAACATAACTTGTGTTGGCAGTGTTTGTATTGTCCTTGTTACACATGCCAGCGCGCACTCAGGTTTGTCACATCGTGTGGCACAATCTGCTCACAGCTGTCCTGCCAAGGGGAAGCCAGGCTTTTTCTCCTCTCATGATAACCCAAAAATTGTTTTCACTTGTGCCAGTCATGTAGTTTGCTCCAGCCTGGAGCAAGGCACCAAGGAGACTGTGTGGTTAATATTGAGTGCCTGCTCAAATGTGACTGAAGCCCCAGGTGCAATGGATGAGGGGTCTTACAGTCCCCAAAATATGTGTTGAATGGAAGGCAGATAAAGGTGCAAATAGTCTCTAGCTGTATTGTTTGAAAAATCAGACATTCCATGTGAGGAGGGGTACAGATCCTTGGAAAAGGGAGAGACTCTGGTCTCTTTGAAAATCACACCTTGAGTTCCTGCTTGAAACCTCCTGCTGAAATGCTCTGTGCAACTTGTACTTGGCTGCTGCCAAAAGCTGAGATCATGGTTCATCTGGGCTTATTTTCTGAGGTGCCTGGAGATGACACATTTTAAACAGTAGCTGTGTATGTTTGGACTCACATGCTTTTTTTGCTTTCCTTCTTCACCTTAAATTTCTTTATTCTTCCTTGAGGCCACAGGCATGCTCTTCCATATGATTTGATCTGCTATTCCACAAACTAATCTAGGTCACACTCTTCCAGTGACAGCAACTGAGAGGTATCCATCAATATCTTTCCTATCAATGATATTACACCTCCATTAAGTTCCTTCAGACCCTCCCCACCTGAACTTATAATGGACCCCAAGCAGTGCCTCCTCTTGTCTTTTTTTTTCTTTGCTCCTAAACTGATGCAATTCTGACACCGGGAAGTGTCTTGGTGAATTTCTCTGTTTCCTAGAATGACCTTGCTGGTATTTTGACCACAGTATGTGATAGACCTGAAATGCTTGTGACCTTGTAAAAATGAATTTAATAAATATGTAAATCAATCTATGTTTATTTATAGCCTGGCAGAACTCGAACACCGAGATTCCAGCCAAAAACTCTGTGATATCTATGATTCCAAGTGGCTTGACACCACAGAATTTCAAACACCAGGAGGAGATGAACACATACAAGAAGGACCTATTTTGGTTGCTTTTTTTACAAAAAAACCCCAACTAAATTACCATAATTTCCTTTATTTTTTTACTTACATATTTACAGGGCATTAAGCAACACACTATTGATTACACAGAGGTCACTCAATATAAGAAGGTGTATCTCCATTCCTCTCCATGGCAGTTCACAGAAGCTCCACTCAGGTGGGAGTGGAAACCATGTTAAAGGTGCTGCCATGAGGGCCACTGTGTTTGTATGTATGTATTTCTTTAATTCTTTATTATAAAGTATGCCTGGATCAAAGGATTACACCGAGAAGTGAAATCGAATCAGCTTAAAAAAGGGAAAAAAGAAGAAGTCTCAAAATAAATGCAACAGAGAGCTTTCAAATCCTGTTTATTTACTTTTTGTTTGTGGGTGGTATCTCCTTCATTCCCCATCAATCATGGCAACTATTGATATTTTTTCTGTCAGACACTAACAGTATCAGACTGACTGACATTATCTGTCTATTGACCGCCTCCGTTTTCAACCTTTCTGGATTTGCAGCCCCCCTGAGCATTTTCCAGCCAAGGAATTTGAGCCAACTGACATGGATCATTAGTTTGAGTTACTCTTCATGGACCTCTCAGAAGTAAACTAGAAACCTCAGAAGTGTTAGGCAGATAACACTGATTCTATAGGATAGATATTTACTTAACACCATTGATGTCTCACATATAATCAGTGTCTAGCTGGATGAAATAATCGATCAGAAACTTGGCAGAAAAGGCAGAATTAGATTGTTCTGGGCATTAGGAAGCCAGACTTATAGGTGGATCCATTTTCTGTCTCTCTGGGCTGAGACAGAGTTTCCGAGGGGGCATTCACTCTCTCAGGAGGACAGTTGTGATCCAAGCATCCTTTACACCCTGTGTGGGTTGGTAAGGATTTAAAACAGCCCTTACAACCTCTTGCAGGCATGGGAGATGACATAGGAGGCTCTAGCTCAGTTGGATCCTGTCTCCATACTGAATACTTACCTCTTGGGTTTTATTACACTTTATTTAGCACCTAAAATCATGTTGGAGACATATTCTCTTGGGTCCCTCATTGGAAACTATTTATACTCTCATAAACATGCTAATTTAGTGTGTGTTTCCAGCCACTCCAGGCAGGCACCACCTGATGTGCAAGTTATGACTTGCATGACACTTGGGGACTTAATTTTCAGAGGTACCTTTGCCCCATGAAAATCAGCAGGGCATCACATATTGCTCATTTTTCTCTTCACATCATTGCTCAAATAAATGCAAGAAAACTATGTAGTCATGTGTAGAGACTCAGCATTTCTACACTGTTCAAATGTCAGTCAGATTTGCTACCTCTGCTAGACTGAAGAGCTTTTTCTCCAGTCAAAACCTTAAAGCTGAAGCTGCAAGCAGATCACATCCAACAATTTCATATGGGTTCTTCACAGTCAAGAACTTCAAGGGCACATGGATATATGAAGTTGTGTCAGTTTAATTGACAGTTTAACGTAATTTTATCAAGCTAATTGTGGTTTCTGTGATGGTTTATTTTCCTGTATTTCATTTAAGATTAAATTGCTAAGTAACTGATTTAGGCTGAAATATGATTAAATAATTTCAAAGTAGAAAAAATGTCTTGATGTGGGAGGAAAGTGCACTGCAACTTCTAGCTGTCTTGGTTACCCTATAGTAATTTGTGTGTAGACTAATCCTGGGAAATTTAAGAGCCTTTCCTTTGCAGATACCATGCACCAGTGATGAAAGAGGAAAGTTGCCCTCCGCTTATGTTCCAAATGTTCTTATGAGGTGTTAATGAAGCATTTCATCCTTTAATGGGACCACTGGGATTGCAGTTGTCTATATTTTATTTTAAGTGTTGTTCATTTTCCAGGGATCAATATCTAGTTCCTAGAAAAGATACAAAAAATTCCAGTAATGTAAGGCAGAGAATTACTGTGTACCTTGAGGGCTGATATGTAGGTAATGAAATCTCCTCTGCAACGTGAGCCAATTTTAAATTCTCCACAACACTGAACTTCCTTTTCAAGATGCAGAGCAGAAAGAATAGTCATGTCATGTGACATAATACCAAGACAGAAGGGGGACCCAGGAGCTTGTCACATAAATGTTTGGGACTCAATCAGTCATTTAACAACTCAGCCTCACTGGTGCTCTGGCAAACGAGATAAAAAATCCAGTCAGTGCACAAGGCAACCCAAGAGTCCACTAGTATCTCAGAAGGTGATGCCAGGATTTGTTGCCGCCTACTCTGCTTGGCCTTCTCCAGGAGAGACTTTGTGTTTAATGGAAGCAGCAAGTGTACCAGACAAAAGACTTTTTGGCAAGATCTTGCTTTGGTCAGTTTGAGATCCAGTTTCCATTACTTCAGGTCTTGGCATGAACAAAAGCTGCAGAACTTATAGTTTACAATCCACTTGTTGCATTTTTAAAAATGCTTCTATATTTTGTGTGCTATAGTAGTCTGGGTTTAATTGTCTGGATATCTTTTAGTACAGGAGAGGAGGCTCACATGGAAAATTTTTACCCAACAGAGAGAGCTATTAGAACAGAAACCAGAAAATGCTGAGGGAAAAGCCGTGTTTTCCATGTGTCATTGCTGAGTCCTGTCCCCAAACCAGGTTCATTCCTATCGTCTGTCTCTGTGAACTTTCCAGTGTCAAATAGCAAATGTGCTTTTCCTTTCCTACCTCAAACCATCTGGAAAAGCTGTTCCCAGCTGCTGTGTCAAACATAGTAGGGCAGGCTGGGAATTTTCAGACAGATTTTTTTTCCCTGTGCTGCTTTTGGCTGGGGTAGAGTTAGCTTTCTTCACAGTAGCTACTATGGGGCTGTTTTGGATTTGTGCTGTAAACTCTGCTGTAAACTGTTGATAACTCAGGGATGTTTTCATTCTTGCCTAGCAGTGCTTACACAGAGCAAAGGCCTTTTCTGCTTCTCACCCACCAGTGAGCAGGGGGCACAAGGAGATGGGAGGGGACAGAGTCAGGACAGCTGACCCCAACTGACCCAAGAGTTATCCCAGACCATATGGTGTCATGGTCAGTGTGTGGAGCTGGGGGAAGAAGGAGGAAGGGGGACAGTCACAGTGATGGCATTTGTCTTCCCCAGTCATTATTGTATCTGATAGACCCCTGCTGTCCTGGGGATGGCTGAACACCAGCCTGCCCTTGGGAAATAGGGAACAAGTTCCTGGTTTTGCTTTACTTGCATACACAGCTTCTGTTTTAGCTCAGTCAAGATGTTTTCTCACTTTTACTCTTTTGATTCTCTCTCCCATCCCACTGGGCAGAAGCAAGAGGCTATGTGGAGCTAGTTGCCATTTGGGATTAAACCACAGCATTCCCCATCAGAAATTTTCCACTTCAGTGAAAAAGAAGCACCCCAATCAGCTGAAAATCCTGTGCAAATCCACCAGCTATCCAAACAAGCTTTCCTTACCAGCCATGTCTAAACCCTGCCTGGTTTTGTGTAGGGCTGGCACCTCAGAAGGCCTTTGGCAGCCCTGGTAATGCTTTGCTTGGCAGCAGCTCTATTTTAGAATTGTTTTTATTAAAAATTATGGCACATACCCCAGATCAAGAATTCCAGCCTCTAAATTATAGTGCTTCACTAGTGTGGGGGCTGTTTTTCTTACTCCTGTAATGTGATCCTCATACATGTGGTTGGCAAAATGTTTTGTAAAGATTTTCCTCAATCACTTTAGATTTCAGAACTGGACACATGATTTTCCTGCACTGTTTTTTGTAATACTAATTGCTTGATTGTAGCTGACAAGATGCTGGATACTGCTCCACGTACAGCAAGACAGGAAAGCTTGTAAGGTGTGAAATGAAACTATATGTTGTACTGAGTGGGTATGGAAATACAGCAGAGAGACATGGTCTGCTCCTCTATGCTGGAATTGGAAATAACATGGGTATGATAACCTGACAAGAGTATTTCTGGATGACATATGAAATAATGGTTTTCTCTATAGTATTCTAAAAGACTCAGCTTTGCTCCTGCCAAACTGAGCTCACGGTGACAAGCTGTCATTCAGGAGAGAAGGGTGGGTCTGTGAATAGTGATCATGAGGGCACGTGGGTTTTGGTGCGGTTCAGGGTATAAAAGGCAGAAGTGAGAAGATCTAAGATAGGTTTAGTAAGATCCCATCCCAGCCTTCTCCAAAAAAGGCAGAGTCCCACCGCGGGTCAATGTTCTGCATCATTTTTCCCCTCCCTTGCTTCCAGCAAGGTGAGATCTGTTCACACTTCTCTACAAGGGTGGATGCAACACAGCATATCTCTTGCAGGCCCAGAGATGGTTTCTCATTGTTGTCTATGAAAATCAGATGATTTGTGCCCCATTGTAATGGAAATAGCAAAGCGCTCGCAGTGCTCCAGCAGCCATCCAAGCCCAAGATGAGAGCTGGCAACTTCCCCCTGACATTTCCAAAACAACTTGCCGTATTTTCACTGCTAAATGATGCTATGGACAGAAGCCCTGAGACCATTGTTCCTGTCAGTTCCAGGGATGGGCAATTAATCACTCGTGATTACAGATTTTTTTCTGGCCAATAATTGCAAGGCGATTGAGTTTGGGGAAGGGAGAGCAGGGTGGCAGTGTGGGTGGCAGTGTGGAAGGGGACTGTCAGCCCCTGGCAGTGTTAAACTATCCTACATCACCTGGGAGTTTCATTTACCAAAGCACTATAATATTTTGATACACAGTAATTATGCTTCCGCCTCGGTTTTCATCCCTTTCATTTGTCGCTTCCATGGAATTTCAGGCATTATGTGTCATGGTTCAGAAAGACTTGAGAAATCCATTAAAAGCTTCCACAAAGAGAGCAATTTTTCAGACAAATGTACAATGAAGAAACTGGTCCCCTACGATGATTAATTCCAGTAACTATTCATCAAGTCAGGTGCCAGCCTTTGCAATAGGGTAGGAGCATTAAGAGCTATGATGAGTAAGGTCTTCTAGCCCTGAACTTATGAACTAAATACATCAGCAAACTCCCAGGCAGCAGCTAGCAGAAATACAACATTAGTTTTAGTCACTGTACTGCTAAAACATGTATTTTCACTGGCAGGCTGCAATTGCCAAACCTTCATAAATCTTTCCACGGAGCCAGTGCCATAAGCACCACTGGTTTAGCTCTAATCCTTTGGATTGTTGTAATCTTTCACCCTCACAGGGATTCCAATGACCCCACACCCAGACTGAGCCTGGCTGATGTCTGTGGGAGTTTTGGACAAAACCACTGGGGAGGTTTAGTCAACCAGATGTGCAGCCAAGCTGTGATAATTTCTAGCTATAGATAGGTACTGGTGGTGAATGTTTGATCCACTGGTTGATACATGGTACAGAGATCAGGAATTTATAGGAGTCACTCTTGAGCAGAGCTGGTTCAGCAGCTCAGGCTGTGCTTTGCTCTGGTTTGATGCTTTTTGTGTCACCAGCAGCATGGTGACCCCCCCAGTTTCCAAACAGAAATCCTCCTCCTTGAAATGTCACTTCTTGTCTCTGTCTACTGGGCTTAATTTCATACCACATAAAGCAATGCCCCAGATTTCCAACTCAGAGTATCCGTTCGGTCAGAGCTCTGTGTGTTTATCACAAGAGCTGGAGCATAGACTTTTTGACTATGGCTGGGATGAGTGATCTGTTTGATGAAAGGTTTTGAGTACATGTGCTGTTGGGTTTTCTCCCTTTTCGTCTCCTTCCCAGAAAAAAGGAGCCACAGGGAATGAGGCATCCTGCCAGCCTCGACTCCCAAGCCTCTTGCCCTGATCCCACATAAGCCAAATTCCCCTTGAAGTCACACTTGGGTAATTCCGTTGAAATGAATAAGATTTTTACAGTGTGATCAAGAAGAAAACGTGTAATACAAGTTTTTTTAAGATATACTTACTTCATTCTTTTTTTTGCTAGCAAAAGTTGTATTTAGAACATTCTCCTTCTTTCTTGCTCTCTTGTGGGCGTACCTCTCGTGAAACTTTCCATTGTTAGAAATGTCTGTAAAGACAAGACAAAAAGACAAACTGAATTACTTTTTTTTCTCTTTTCATAAAAATTTCCTCTGCAGGAAAAGCTTGCAAGAATTGGAGAAAGAACATGAGATTTTAATGCTGCCTTTAGCCATATGTAATTATAAAGTTCAGGTATGGGTGCCTTTAGGGTATCAGCCTAAAAATGAGTGGCACTTATACCAGAGTAGCAAAGGGAATGTTAACTGTTCCCTAGTGAAGGAGATACAGAGAAATTAAATTATGTGCTCCTCATTTCAGACATGAACACAAACACACATGACCACAGAGACCTCTGGTCACCAAGCCATGGGGTAGAAGATGGGCCACTGGTAAGTCTTTATTTGTGTTTAGTCAGCTGCTGCTGGGAATAAGCCGAAATACCAACTTCCATGCAGAAGTTTGTAGGAAGCCAATGTTAATCTTGAGCTAAACTGCTGTATTTGATCTCTAACTGCAAAGAAAGGGTTTGACATAGTTTTGGTCCAAACCATCTGACCAGCAGAAGGCACTTTGCACAGAGACTGTGTGCATCAGAGCCCAGCAGAGCCAGCAGCCCCAGCAGTTGCTGTCTAGTTGATTGTAATGACGGCAGCAGGACTATCCTCACCCAAATTCTTACACTTGACCCTGCAGAGCTTTGCTGATGGTTGCAATGTGGCAATCACACTGTCACCAGAGCCTGAGATAAGCAAGTGTGCTGGAAGGAAGAACAAAGCCATTACTCATGAAACAAACCACCAAGGACAGGGACGATGCATACCTCTCTTACATTCTTATACTCATCAGATAGCTTTTCTTTTTAGCTCTTAATTTTCTTTCAGAGCTTTACAGGTCTCTAAGTGCACATTATTGAACATGGTTCAGTTAATTTACAATAAACTGTATCATTCACTGACATGCAACCAAGTCTTGGAACTATCACCATGCAGCAAAGTCAATCCTGCCTTGCTGTCTGGTGTTTGAGAGCTACAAACCACAGGTAACCATCAGACTTCTTGATGTTTATTCTTAATGGATAAAGGATGGACTTAGGAAGATACTGCTTTCAGGAAAAGAAAACTCCTTCTCCTTCTTTAAAACATTGTGCCAGTGTATTTCTGAGCACCTTCCTGTAAGATCAGGGAAAAAGTGCCATGGTCATAAAACATAACCTAACTACTTCTCTGTTTAGCAGCTCTCCTTCCACCCCAGGCATAGACTTTGACTTCATTTTAGAGATGGTTAATCAAGGGAAATGCCTCAGTCCCAAGTGACTGTGGGCATTGCTTGGATGGCATCCTCAGGACTGTGTCCACTCTGTTCAGAGTTCCAGTACAGAGCTGGAAGAATTTCCTCAGAGAAGAGGAGAAACATTCCATCCTCAACCTCTCCAGAGCACTGGTGTGTACACACCTGGGGGATTTGGATTTGGATCTCTCTGCCAAGAACTGCTCAAACTCTGCTTTCCTTACTGTGCATCACAAACTTTGCCAATTGATTTACAGCAAACTCTAAAGAGAGCTGCAGAGAGAAGCTCCACACATCTGCCAGCCCATGAGCAGCCACTTGCTCTGCTTCCCACCAGCCATGCACCCACCAATCAGAGAATAAAGATGCTTGAGAAGAGCCTATAAACAATTTGCAGGAATAAAAGAACGGAACTCAGCTCTTCAAATAGCCACCCAGGAGAATAAAATTGTTCATTAATTTATTTCAGGTTGAACCTCTATACAAGTTTATGCACTTATTTTGCCTCACAGAATCATTTCAAGCATCATCAGTTCTCAGGTAACAGGAGGTACATTTCTACCAGTGCTGGGAAGTTCCTCCCAGCTACACCAAAGGGTTCACAAACCATCACTGATCTTACACTGCACTCCCCACTCACATCCAGTACTTCTGCTACTCATCGGCTCCTGAGCATTTTCCTCCCCTGCTGCTGTCATGCTCTTATTTCTTCTCCAGAGGCACCAGAGCATCCATGGGCAGCAGGTCTTGGTCTGAGCTGAAGTAGTCTGGAGGGATCAGCACAGGTGATTGGCAGCAGTGAGGGTTTGCGATTCCCAGCCTGGAGGAGGCTCCTCTCAAAGCCCCCCGTGCCCACTCACCGTGAGCACCGTGCAGGCTCCCTCCCTTCTTTGTGACAAGCAAAAACTGATGAGAACAGCGTTCAGGTCCTCTGAGCCACAACCTTCCTTCTCCCTGGGAAAGTCACTGCCTTGTTCTTACAACCAGATGGACTTCAATGTCCTGACACTTGCCTTCCAGCAAAGAAAAATGCTTCATATACAAAACCCCCACACCAGCGTTTTGAGAACATTTTCCAATAAAATAAATCAAATAAAAATAGAGGGAAATTTCCAACTGATAAAATTGGCCCAGCCTGTCAGTGCTGCTGTCCTAAAACAATCAGTCATACCTGGGAGCTAAGCTCCCATGAAAGGCAATTGCATCTCTGTGTTGGTAATGCTTTTTGTCACTGCAGTATGTCTTTGAGGTACCTCTGGCCCCAGTATGGCTGGTTTAACATAATCTCTTCTGATAGCAAATAGGAGTTTTAGCTGTAGTCAAAAAGGCTTGACAGTGTTGCTTTCATCTTTGTACCATCCATGCTAAGGATATAAGCAGCAAAATATCACTAACAATATATCAGCTAGGCTTATATTGTCACAAAAAATTCTAAAAGGACACTAGCACTTTCTGATGACACCATCATGAAATACAGCTACCCTGGAGCATGATTAGTGCACACACAGACAAGACAACACTGAGGATAACAAAATGAACTTGCAATATCTACTCTTGGAGTAATTCTGAGTCATCATCGATTATCTGGTGCATGATCAAGAAAGGAAACCAGCAAAGCCAGTTGATTTATACCCCAGATGCCACATACTGTGCCAGGCTCAGGCTAGGGTGACTACATTGTTCTCAGAATTGACTTACAGTGGCCCCACATCAAGAAAGAATTGGGATTAGCGTGTTGAGAAATTAGTGCTTGCCAAAAGGAAACAAGATAAAAATTGGGAAATATACTATTTTGATCCATTTTGTGATGTGATGTTTTATAAGTTCTCTCAGAAACAGTTTGGTGTTTGACATTTGATGCTTTCTAGATGTGTCGCTGTTTGTGGCATGTTCAGAGAAAACCTAAAATCATCACAACCTCTTTAATGCAACACAATGAGATCTGACTGTAGCAATAAATCATAACTCATCCTATTCTATTCTCATTGATTTTGGTGGAATAAAGGTTTTGCCCAAAGGAATAAAACCACATGAATACTTTGTTGGCTTCCCATCATCTCTTTCTCAATTCATTACTACTGTGTTTTCTCCTTTGATGACTGGTCATGGAAAGTAATTCAGTAAATAATTCTGGTGAAGGATTCATGTTGCTCTTATTATATGTGAGAAAACTATTTGTGATGCATCTGCAAGGAGATTAGCATAAATCTTAGATTTAAATCTTACCAGATATGCAGACAACATGATACTGGCTTTACAGCTTGACTGGCTGAGAAAAATGTATAATTTTTTACTTTCAGGTACAAATATTTCCATCAGCATCAAATTTATGTGCTGGGAAGCTCTATGTGCACACAGTGCTCCAGGGATATAGACCATGGGATAGCATAGCTTCTTATGTTAACTCTTTCTGGTTACCTTTAGCTTGTCCGTGCCATCCCTGTCACAGCTCTATTCCTATATATTTTAGGGAACTGTCAAGGAAATTTCAGGGTGCAATAACAGAATTTTGCTTCCAAAATCAATTTCACAGCAGTGAAGAGTGATGCAGCCAGCTGAGCTCAAGCTGGTGGCCGCCACAGTCAACCAACTTTAATTTCCTCCACAATTTCTTTTTTCAGTTTACTGGACTTAATACTCTGGCAGAGAAAGATTATTGGGAAATAGGCTCAGGTAACCAATGAGAATGCTGAATGCCTTTATTAGGTTTCTGTTTAAGGAGGGATACTATTTGGGAAATTGAGTCTCGCTCCTAGTTAGAGACTGATACAAGCTTGTCAGCTTAGAAGAGGTTTAAATAAAATTTCAACTAAACAGCTGGAAGTGGCGCAATGACCCTGGGTTTTAAAGGAATAATTGTTGCATCCAGCTGAGACTTAAAAATAGAGAAAAACAGACTTACAGGGCACAGTAAAGGAAATCTCATTTTGTTTTAAATTTGAAAGAAACAAGGAGAAAACCTGTTGTCCTGTAGCTGTCAGTGGGATCTCAAAGTCTGAATCACAAAGACTTCAAACACTGGCACAAAGCAGCAGCACCAGTTCTGTGCAAACCTGTGTCTCCTGGATGGAGAAGGGAAGCAGAGCCATCTGATACTTCCCTCTCCCCCATTTCCTACAGCCTGCCACAAACCCTCTTCTCTGCAGGTCAAGATAGAGGCCACACAGTTTAAATGATGTTAAGCATTAAAAGGTGAGTGTTCCACTTTTGCTTATCAGTTGTCATCCCAGATCTGGACCATGGGAAAATCTCCATCAGGGTGAAATCTGCCTCTCAAAACCTGTGATTCATCGGGGGATACTGTAACATCAGGAGTACCCTAAAGTATCCCATTTAGCTCAGGTGTTAAGCAGTAGGCAAGAGGTTAAGAGGAATATTTTTAAAGCAGAGCAGAAAATTTAGTGATCGAACTTCTGTTGACATTAAATCTCACACATTGCTTTGAAAATTTACCACTTAAGTGCTACCTTAAATCTATAATGCAGTAATGGTATTAAACAAGGCAGGGACATTAAAGCACTGGCTTAAATCTTGGATTTCCATAATGCCATTAAATGGGACAATAGCAAAGCTAGTGCTTGGTCTTGATTAATTATGTGAGAGGGATAGGCTGGACTGACCAGCACTGTCATAGGCAAATTGCTTATTAAAAAGGTTATGATCTTTTTTTTTTCCTTCCTAAATACTTCTTAAGTGCTCCATCAGCTCCATCTGACTAGGTAGAGGGTACCTCATGGAGGTCACTTGCAGCAAAGTGTTCCCATGAAAAGCAGGACCAATCTTCCTTATACCCATGGAAATCAGATGCTGTTTTCATAAAGAAGATCTGCTAAATTTTTTCAAATCTTTAGAAAAAGTTCCATTATTTTTCCCTGAGAAATGCAGCTAAGATCGGTTTGAAGCTTCTGAGAAGCTTAATGAACCGTGGCTATGCCTGTAGCTTTTTCACATTTGAAAACTTTTGTTGCTAATTAACTTCATTAATAGTACTTAGAGGCACAGTGGCCAATATTTACCGAGTGCTGGCATTACTGCAAAGCACCAATGGAGCCAGTGGCTCAGCAAATAGATTCCCCACAGAAAACTCCACAGAGCTGAACTCGCTATGGTCAGATTGTTTCTCCTTTGTGAAAAAAAAAAAAAAAAAGAAAGCCCAGTTGATGCTGTTGTTTAAAAAGCCACAATGATGTTCAATGAATAGACGGAACTTCCTAGTCCTGCCGAGGCTGTTACTGAGGGCTGCATTCCCGCAAGGAATTCACAGCATGTGCAGGGAGCTCGCTGCAGGGTCAGGGCCTCAGGCTGGACAGGGCTGCACAGAGCAGTCCTGCCTCTGCAGGGACACCTCAGTGCTCAAAGGAAGATGATGCAGAAACATCCCTTTCCAAATAATCCCACAGACAGAGAGGTGCTTGGAGGCACTGAGGGACAGGGCTGGGAAGGCTGGCGTGGCTCTCGATGCCTGAATGACTTCAGTATCCATCCAGCAAAACTGCTGACATCCTGGTGTCCACTGGGTATCACTGAGTGCATCCCCTGTGCACAGGGGGATGGTGGGTTTTAATGGGACCACTCTCACCATAAGTACTGCTTCCCTGCTCAGCTGAAAAGGGAGGTGCACCAGACTCTCTCTTCCATGACAGAAGTGCCCTCTGAAAAGGCAAAGAACTTTCTTGTGCACAACCAGCTGAAGTCCAGCTAACTGCACATCACTGCAGCAACTAACTGATCTCCTGGAAAACTCCAGAACTGTGGAGTTGCTATAAGAAAAAGTATCTGGAATTATTTCTCAAAAAAATTTTCACATATTCTTTCTTTTCCTGTATATTTTTGTTTTCTTTTACCTCTTCCATAACCTCTTTTATTTACAGTGCATCCTTCAGGGGACACTGTTGAGCTATCCACTATAAATCTAAAATATATACATCCAGATTGGTATATATATGGAAGTGGATTAGTCTCTTTGACTTATATTTCTAGTCAGTCTGTCCACATTACTGTGTTCTACCAAGGGAAATCTACCGAGCTGAAAAATGTTTAAACTATGCTGTTCTCTTTTTTTTTTTTTTTAATATCACAAGAGCATTTCTATTGGTATGATGGTTCCTAGATGCTTCTCTCCACCTCTTTTGCCTTTTACTCCACTGACAGGATTCCAGTGTGTTCTGGAAGCTACTGGGAAAAAGTTTGCTTAAGTCCCCTGGGAGTACAATCATCTCCTTCTGGTTTTCCTACAGCTCTTTTCTCTCTCTTTTTTTTTTCTTTT
>VZRZ01005254.1:1367338-1501789 GCA_013398175.1 Climacteris rufus
TTTTTTTTTTTTTTTTTTTTTTTTGACATGAGAGCCCAAACCACAGGGGATTGCTGAGATGGTGAGGGCAACTGGAAAAGGAGGAACAGCTTAGCAGACAATGGCTGCAGAAGGGTTTTTAAACCTTTCTTATGTCCATGCTATTATTAACAACAGCAGATCCTCTTAGGTCTTGTACCAAAAAGGGTCTCTCTCAGGAATTCGTCCCCTGGTGTATTATATCGTGGATGACTGAATTTCCCTTAAGAAGTAAGATTTTCTATTCTTAGTGCCTTTGTGGATGGGATGTGGGAGAAAGCTGGAAAGACAGGGAAAATCATCCTGTTGGATGCCATGGTTTGGGGCATTGCTGAGGGTCCCTGGGTGCTGATGCAGAGGAGTCTTGCTCAGGCCCTCAGTCTCATGTGTCCTCTGCAGATGATGATTTGTCTGTACCTGCAAGGCCATGCCAACATTTCCCAAGGTCCCTTAACACACTGCTCCCTGTCACTGCAGTTGTGGTCATATTCCACTCCTGCAAGAGAAGCAGAATTGCCCTGTGCACAAATGGAAGGTTGCATCTCTGGAGAGCAATAAACCTCCAAGGTTTGCAATGGCTATATAAACACCCCTTTTCATTTTTTTTTTCTATTGTGGAAAAATCAGAAGGATTTAATTTTTTTTTTTCTTCTGCCTCCAAGAAATACATTAACTAATAACTTAAACCCCAGCATGCATACTGGTACTTTCTTAGACAAGAAGGGAAAGATCAGTATTAAATATTGTTTGAAATGATCTAAGAGGTATATGGAAGGAAGACAGGAACATAGCAAATGACAATGCTTTAAGTATTGAAATGAATTAAGGAAAAGGACTAAAGAAGAGTCCTTATGCAAAAACCAAAAGGAAGAAACACTTGAACTAGCATCTTGGGGCCCAATTCTGCTCCTGCCTGGTTATCAGCAGGCAAATTTGCCAGAAAGTGATTCTGCAATAGTCTGTACAAGGTACCTCATTTCTCTGTGTGCCCAGTAGTGCAGCAGACTCTGCTCTGAGCAGGACTGGACCATGGCTATCAGTGGGAAATGAAAGAGATGAGTTGCTGCAATCACAGAGGCTGAAGAGGTGCCTGATGTAAACATCAACAAGACTTTTGGTGTACTCCTAAGGCTTTTTTATCACTGGCCAACCTCTGTGGGCTGTGAATACGTCTAAGGCTTTGGAATGGTTTAACCATCTCTAAAGGGCTGTAGGGGTTTTATCCACTTCAGCTTTCTAAGCCTTTAGCACCAAATCCTGGTCCCTTGTAAGTCTCCAACAAAATCACCAGTAGTTTCAATGGGTGCAGGATCGGGCCGCTGGAGCACTTTAAGTAATTTAAACCACTCTAAATCCTTGAAGCAGCTTAAGTGATAAGCTACTTGTTCCAGAGTTTTCAGCCTGCAGACCCGGCTTGTAAAATACTCCAGGCAGCTCATCGTGCACTTGCCCGTGAGCACACACAGATGCATTGCTTTGGAACACAGAGGGAACGTGCTGAGACCTTGGTCTCCAACTCTCCGAGTGTTTTACTGCTGGAGAAAGTGGGACTTTTGTTATTTTTTAAACATAATAAATAACTGCCAACAGCAATCACATGAGGCAGGAGAGATGGTGGCAAAGGTTCTGGATTCAGATCCTGCTGGTGATGCTGTTTGCTGCTACATTCCCAACCAGCCTTTGTGATATCAAGAACACCAGAGGCTCTTTAATGAACCCTGCTCTTGAATGAAGATTGGAAAAGAAGATAAACCTGGGAAACACTTCACAAAAACCCTTCTGTAAAAAAGTCCCTTTGCATGATAGACCATTTAATTATTGTATTAATGCTTATCTGAATGAGTGTCCTCACTTTCAAATTAAATTTTACTTCAGGTATATGGAGGAAGAACTGAATGTCTTTATGGCTGGTGGGAGACAAGCACCTTGTCAATCAGTGAGCAGTGGGTCAATACATTTCACTTTGTGGGGAAAAGCACTGCTTCTCCCAAACCCGAAGTCTACATGACATGACAGCTTCATCTCATTGTATCAGAAGCTTTAAGGGAGCAGCAGCTCTTCCTGAAACTTTCAGAGGAGGAGGAAGAGGGCAACAGAGACAAAGCCACAAACCTTTCTGAAAGCTGATGACAAACTTCAGTGCCTGCGCTTTGGAGAAAGGCAACGATAGAAGATCACACTTTTTTCCCCAAGCCCTGGGAAAGAAAGGGGTCAGGCACTGAGGCACAAAAGCACATTCCATTTGCAAAAGTTGCAGCCACCTTGGAAGTCCTAGCAGATTATCAGGCTGCATTTGGACAGGACTTCAGCAAACAGGTAAGTGTCCCAAAAGGGAAAGGGAGGCAGAGGAGACAGACAAAAACTTCATTACCATCCTTTCATTTGCATGACAGCACCTTTTTCACACTTGTCTTTTCATTTATTTTTTGCCCATCTGCAAATCAAGGCAATTGTGGCCAGGTCTAGTCAAGGGGGTATTTTAGGGAACTTAAGTCTTGCTGAAATCACAGCAGTTTGCTACTTAGGGGATAACGAAAGAAACTGAGATGCTGCCTGAGACTTTAGCCAAGCTGTCTCCCTGGAGATGGATGTTTTGCTTCCCTGCAGAAGCTTCAGTGTTCCTGCAGCAATATAGAAGATGGTGCCCAGCTCACATCTGAGAGCACACCAGGAGCAGATACAAAGACTGTAGCACTCCCATGACTGCCATAGCCTGAAATCTTTGTTAGCTCTGTGGCACAACACCCTTCCCACACACCATCTCAACAGTTCTTCTGTCTTCTAGCCCCTCTCTCCTCCACTGCTGGTCCAACCTCCTGTTTTTCTCTGACTCCCAGTAACTTCAAGACACTAGAAATTTACCTTCCCATCTTGCATACTCCCCCCCTCTGCTGCCTCTCTCTTTTCCCCTCTTTCCTTCCCATCCTACTCATCATCCCCTGCCTTCCTGCTCTCCTGTTTTCATCAGCCTCTTCTGTTCAAACTCTTGGATGTCTAGATAAATATCATATACTGAATTACAGCTGCAGACCAGACCCAGGACACCTGGGCCTGATTCACGCCAGCCTTCATGAGGTTTTGTGACTCAGCCTCTTTCTGACACTCCTTCCCCATCTATGAGCTAAAGCTGAAGAAAATGAATAGGGGCCATATGTTCCTTGGATTCAGGGCACCATATAAATCCAGGATCTGATTGCTGTTAGCCTCTTCTGTGAGAAGCTGAATTAGCCAAATCTTCTGGTGGAGGCCACTGGCTGCCCTTCTTGGCTGTAACATGTACCTGAATTTATTCCCCCCTTTTCCTTCCCAGGCTGTGGTGTGCTTGGCACAGGAGCTGCAATCCATGCAGTATTATTATTAGGCAATAAACAGTGTCAATGAGTGATTTAAACGCAGGCAGAGCTGCTGATATTGATTTTTTGAAGCTCTGTAAAGAATTGCATGGAGTATTTTTAATGGGCATTATTAGATCATCCATGGGGAATCTTCAAAGTACCCCTCTGCAACAAGGCAAATAGTGAAGCTTTTGATTTGCAGAGGCTCTTGTGGGGCTCCATGCCCTGGGCTGCCACTGCCAGTAGCACTGGTAGGGAGAAGGCTCTGGGGCTACAATTTCTCTAATTTCCCCCTATAATGAAAACAAAACTGCTGCCATGCTGGGAGGAGCAGAGAGTAAAGCCTGCAGAGGGGATGAGGAACAGACTGTGCAGACACTGATCGATGTTGTAATATTGTCTGCTCTTCTCCCTGGAGTTTCCTGTGCTGAACAGCTTCTGGCAGAGTCCTTCCTCCTCCCCTGCCTGCTTTCCAGGCCCAGGGATCTCTCTCCTTTCCTTTCTCACTTTCTTCCTGTCCTCTTAAACCACCTCTGCTGGCCTGATATTTCCAGCCCTCCACTTTCTGATGTTCACATCCTATCTCCAGGTCTCATTAGTCCTTCAGTCCTTCCTTAACAAGCAAACCTACACTGGTGGACTTAGCTCTGGAGGATTCACTGGGTGAGGAACACTCACACCTTTTCAACTTGTGCTTTACACCAGGTGCCTTCCACCCTTCAAGCTCACAACCTTTCACAAGGTGAGACCCAGGAAACTGAGAACAAGCAGGCTGGTTGAGAGAGGGTACTTTAACCACCGCTGTTATCTCCAGAGCACTTGGACAAGTGGGATGCCTCTTACCCTCTGACTGTTGTCCCTAAAGTCTAATAAAATAACAAGAAATCCACTTTGCATTCAGATGTTTTCTGTTCAGATTAATTTACAGGGTTTATTTTTCTGTGCAGAGAGATAAAGAAACATTGTAGAAAAATGCCTAAGGTATATATGGGAATTGGATCCCCAACCCTTATTAAAAGTCAGAAAAACTGGTGCCTAAGAGTGATTCATGTCTTTGAAACTGTCTCCTTTTGATTTCAGAAGAAGGTAAAAATGAGTGCCTCCTTCTGCATTGAAATGTCTCAGTGAAGACAGAGGACATCCAGCTTTCAACACACATGTATGACTTAGGAACACTGAACATATTGATTTAGAAACCACATCCTATTTTAACAGTCATCTACACATCACCAGGTCCAGCTTGGAAAACTGCTCAGAAGGTGCCTCTGCACATGCAAGTCTCTCATCCTGCATGGCTTTTGGAATTGAAAATTTAATGCAGTGGAAAACAGTGATCCCCTGGTGTTGGATGTAATCTTCTGGATGCTGTCCTTTGCTCTGATAAATGGCAAAAAATAAAAATAAGCTCCTTTGCAGAGCAAGATATCTGAAAAGCAGGCCTAAAACCCAGACTGTGAGCAAAGCCAGTGAGAATTTGAGTTATACATGTGGAGAGAGGAAGGGGAACATGGGAGCAGGAAACAGGAGCAGCAGAAGCCCCTGACACCTCCCAAAAGAGGAGAGACCTGAGTGACACCTCAGTCTCAGCCAGAGACTGTCAGTTCCCAGGGGTCACTTGAAAAGAAACCTTTTGTAATATGAAGTTAATTTAATTAATCTTGAAACAATCAGAAGAAAAATCACTGCCAGCTATGTTGCTTTTAAATAAGGATTTCAAGGGGCCAAGATTTAGCATCCTTTATAGACCCATCTGCCTAAAGGCCTGTATCTTATCTGATCATTTCCATGGCAACAGCTCTGGGATTAGAAAAGGATGAATGTTTAGGAATAGTTGCTGGAATTTCATGGAAGATGATGAATTGAGGATTACTTCACTACCTACGTGTTACCATGGAAATGCACATTTACAAATTGCACAGGATTTAAACCCCCACCATTATTAGTATAAATTTGTGCTGCTTTTTGAAAGAGCTCCAGGAGCAGAAGGTTCCTCTCACCTCTCCAGCCCTGAGCACTTACAGGATGCAGAACTAAAGTGTTGCTGGCTGAGAAAGAAAGAGGAAACAAGTGTCAGATCTTGGACCCAATTTCTCTTATCAAACAACCTCCTAAATAAAACCCAGATAGAGAAAAAGGTTAAAATAAAATTTAAAAATGAAAAGGAGTGTACCAGTGTACTTCACACACAGGAAGGCCACCAAGCAAAACCAACTGCCAGCCCCAATATATATATATATTTAATGGATTTTGATAAATCTATGAACAGGTTTATGAACTCCCATGTGTGACTTTGTGACTTTCAGTCTCAAAAACCTGAGGTCATTTTTAAGACTGTTCTAATTCCTTTAGTGAAATTCTTATTTTAAGCATGAAACCAATCTACACAGTCTGTTTTGTAAACTATTGATAAAATATTTCAAATTTTATTAACCTGCTCTACCCTACTTTCAGGACTCAAGTAAGACTTGAGACTAACTCTTACCAAAGGCTTGGAAAAGAGTTCCCATCTCTGAAGCCCAGAGCAACAACAGGCAGAGAAATATTCCCCATCCATACATAAACCATGAAAACTCAGAGGGGCAGATAAATAACTACTGGAAATTCTTTTATCACAGACACACTTGTTCTTTGTAAGGCCTGAGGAAACATCTTACCATACAAACAACTGCAAATATCAAAATAAAGAATGGCATAATAACTCCAAGGCGGCTCCTGGTAGCTGATCCATGAATTTAATCTAAAGGAGCCAGAGCACCTTGGAAACAAAACTGAAGATTTGCAGCATCTTGAGAAGTATTACTGTTGCAATTTTGTATACCAGGAAACTGAGTGCAAAGAAGCTACCCCAAGGGTCAGCAGCCTGGCTGAGGATGTGGTATCACACAAAACTGACTGGTATGTGCTGGTGATGTCTTCAGTAAGGGATGGGTGTCAGTGATGGATGGGGTAGTGATGCAGGTGCAAGGATCTCCTTGGAGGAGAAGCAAAGGTCTCTTTTGAGGAGCTGTGTGGCTGAGACATCTCCAAAATGAATTCATCTGCACTGACAGTCCTGTCAGCACCAAGCCTGTATTTAGACTGACACCCTCATTGCCTCAAACTGGGCAGGAACACTCAGGGAGAGGCCAACTTCTGTTCATCCAAGTACCACCTTGCACTCTGTTATTCTTCATGGCCTTTTATAGACCCTGGGCTTGCTGCAAATACACCCTGATGGTGCCAATCAGCTGTGCTGGCTCACTCAGTGACCTGGAAATGGGGTGGAGGGAGAGCAGTTTCCCCATGGATGGCAGAAGAGGCACATCAGCTCACACCCTCTGCAGACGTGCATGTGTTGCATTTTTGGTACTGAGAAAAAGTCAAACCCCAAGGACAGAGTCCCTGTGGTCACATTGCCCATTTGACCTTCCCACGACAGGGTGAAGCACTCAGTGGCAACCCAGGCATGAAGTTAGCTGTCATTTCTGGAAAATGTCATGGTGTGGATCTCATCTCTCTTTTGCACTGAGGAGGTCACTGCTAAGGCAGCACTTTTGGAGAACTCAGCATCCTTCCAAACCCACTGGTATGTGGAGGGGAGAGCCTTGTCCCTGGGTTTAGTGACAGCTTTGGGTGTTGGCAGGTGGCCAGCTCAAGTCCTGGCAGAGTGTGGGGGGCTCACTGAGGAGCAGAGAAGGCACCTGCTGCTGTGGGGAGGGAATGGGCTCCCAAAGCCACTCATCTCACCCTGCTCCAGCCTCCAACCTCTGAGGAACAAAGCTGGCCAACAAGCCAGGACAAAGGAGCTGGCAGCACAGTAATAAGGGAAAAGGAAATATTCTTGTGCTGTTCATCTCCTCAGATGCACCCAGGTGTTTGTCCCTTGGTATTTCACCCCCATCCCAGGCAGGGCATGTGGCGAGGTGCTGGATGGTGAGCAGATCATGGAGCACCCTGCTCTCCATCCTGCCCCACTCAAAACCCATCAGCTGTACAGGCAGCAGGTTTGGGGCCCTCCTCTCCCCTTTATCAATGTAACACACTCTCAAATTAACCCAGCAATTAATTAGCCAGATTGCATCACACCCAGCAACAACTTAGAGTTTTTTTCCATGTTCTCCTTTCCACCTCTTTCTTGCAATCATTTTGCTTTCTTAACCTACTTCTATGTTCTTTCACTTGACTTTTTTTTTGTTGTTTGTCAGTTAAATGACTTGTGGGCTGTGCCTCTCTGGGAAAAAAACATGGGCAGATCTCCCCACCTGCCTGAAAGCCCTGCTTCCCCCCGCTGCCACATTCAACCTCCTGCAGACTTTCTCACGAGCAATTAGGAAATTGCTGGAGCAGTCAGAGCTGCAAAGAGGTAGCAAGGATGCATGGCATCTTCCCAAGGGTGAGAAAATCAGATGTGAATCAGCTGTTTAGAAAACCTCCACCCTTTCCTCTAAGATAAGCTCCCCAGCTGGACATAGAACCAGAGACAATGAAGGAAAACAGCCTGGCTGAGGTGGGGTTTCCGCCTGCCCTCAGCTCTGACCTTTGGGAATGGAATTTCCAGAGGGAGCAAACTCCTGGCTGGCTCCACTGCCCCACTTGGATGTGCTCAGATACCCCCAGTGCACTGGAGCCACTGTGTTATCCCAGAGTTATCCCAGAGCCCAGGCAGCCACCAGCACACTGAGCCCCCAAACCTTCTCCCTGCTTCAGTGCCACTGCACACAGCTGTCTCAGAGGAAGCTGTACAGGACTTCAGGTGTCCAGAGGGACAGAAATCCTTGCAGCAATGAGGTTTTGCCAGCAGAAAGGGCTGGGTGCCAGGCACCCCATCACGTTGTAGCTGCCAAGAGGAAAGGGAGTGAGCACCAAGACAAAGTTCCTTGCACGTTTCTCAATTGCCAGCTCTATTTTTGGGTGCTACAAGCTGGAGTGACAGAGGAAAAAAAAAAAGGGCTTAATAAAGCTCAAGCAATGAGATTCTTCTGATTTTCTTAACAGTTTGATGGCAGTTTTTAGCTGCTGAAGTCTCAATATTGCAAGGCAATAAAAAGGATATTTTGAGGGTGGGAGAAGCAGTCAACAGCTTGAAGAGCCTTTTCCTCCAGTCCTGCACAGATAAAACATTTTTAACTTTCCACACACCAGGAACTAAACAGATTTCAATTACTGACAACATTGGGTTTGAAATCAGTGAGACCAATGCAGGAGAGAGACTGTGTTAGGGATGAGGGGGCTTCTCTGCTCAAAGCAGGGGTTTGGGACCAACCTGAACCCAATCATGACATCCGCAAAAGACTTTTTGAAGTCTTGGGCAAGGTCCTTCATCTCAGTGTGCCACACTGCTGCTTGTAGGACAGGGACAATGACTGTCTTGCACCTGCCTTCTGCAGTGTGACCTCAGTGTCACACACACCATCAGACAATCAATCCTCTCTTAGTTACATGCAGATAAATAAGCAAACCTCTTTTTTCTATGAGTTGCTTTGTGCTGAAAGATCTGGGATGGAAATACATATTTTCACATGAAGAGAAGGCGATCAAATACCTCTAAGATGTTTAACCTTGGAAGATGAAAGAGTTCCCTAGCAGTTGTCACCTTCCCTAAATCGTTATCAGAGCAATTATGTGTGATTTAGTAGTTTGGTCTATTGCAACACAATTTTCTATATTGTCTGAAATGATAAATGGAACTGCAGACCTGGCCCCTGTATGACTTCTTTGAATCTGCTGCATGGGACAGGTGAGAAATATTGCAGCAGGATAAAAAAAAAGTGCTGGATGATACATGGGAACAAGCTGATTCCTGCAGTTTTCCCTACTTGTCCTTAGCAGTCAGAGGGCATCAAGAGGGCAAGAAGTTATCTACAGGTAAAACGGGAAAACTATCTCTGCCACCCTCGAACAGATGGGGTCAGGGTGCTGCTCGGGCACAGCATTTCTCCTTACCTGCCCTGCATTTCTGAGAGTTCTCAGGGATTTGTTGTTTTTTCCAGTTCTTAGCAGTTTGGAACATAGAGATAATTCCCAAGTTCTGTCTGTTCCTTTGGAGTCCTCTGGACACCACTGCAAGCCTTTCCTCTCAGCCATAAGGGCTTAGAATGCATTTTCTAACATTTTTAAATGAAATTACATTGTTTATGTATCATAACTCCAGGAGCTGGGTCTCCCTACAAATTTCAAGGTGCAAATTTCCGGATCAGGTAGCCTCTGTTGAAGAGGGAGTCCTGACAAAGTCCTGGAGGCATCCAGCAATGCAGAGCAGACGGGGTTCGGTTTTGGAAGTAACAAGGAAACATTTGGCACAATAGAAAAGCCACCTTGAGATTTACAACTGCAAGTTTGCTTCCTTTCAAACACAGACCTCGTGCATCCCACTGCAGGTTTCCTGTACTAGTAACACTCCCACAGATTTTGGATCATTACTGCAAAACAGTCACATCACCACAGGAATGACTCCACAGTATTTTGAGGTCCTTTACATCCATGCAGAGAATTTTTACATTTAGACAGTGACATTTTGTCTCTACATGAACACATATGATTATGCAAGAGTGGGGACACAGAAGCCAGGGACTACAGCACTGCTCTGTGCTGCAGGCACAGGAACTGCCCTGTTCACTGATAAAGTACAAAGCCAGCTTATGTCTCATAATTGGAAAGCCCCTGTTCAGTTAATGAGGAGAACAGCAGAAAGAGGCTCAACACACCTTCCCAGGAAAGCCAAAACACACACTGCAGGTTGCTCTGCAGTGCTGGAGGCAAACCAAAGAAATGAAAGGTAGTGATAAGGGCGTAAACTGAAATGAACAGCAAAGGCCCTGGTGACGTAAGGGATGCTGAATTAAAAAAAAAAAAGTCAATGTAAGCCTTGCTTGTTTTGTTTTTTTATACCCCTTTCTGTATAATTCCAAAATAGCCCTAGGAAGTAGAAGAAACATGACTCAAAGACAGACCTTTCCTCTAATGGCCCAACTTCCTTCCTTGAACAGTTTGGAAAAATTTCAGCTCCACATCTCTATGAGCAAGGGCTTTATTTGAAGTTCTCCTATTGTTAGGAAAACCCCACCAAAAAGCCCATGGCCTCTACAACAGACATCCTGAGTCAGGCAGGTCAGGCACAGAGTTCAGGATTTTGTTCTTTTAGGATGCTATTGTATCCAAGAAAGCAGGATGTGAGATTTACCCTGGCCTTTTGCTCTTAAACAAGAGGTAGGGACTCTGCAAGAAGATATTCTGGCACAGGCATTAAGTTTAGACATGAAACCCAGCACAGGCAGTGTCTTCTGGCACAGCCTGTGTCATTTGGGCTGCCAGACAGGGCAGCCTGAGCCTTGCTGAGTGAGGCTGCCCAGCAGCAGCACAGCCAAGCTCCAGCTGAAATGAGAGAGGGCAGGAGCATCACGATGCAGACAGCCCCAGCTGGGAGTGAGCATCCTCCCCAGGGTGTATAAACAGCTTCAGACAGATCCACTAAAGGAAAAGACCCAGAGCAGGATTTTGAAACAAAATTTGGGATTTCTAGGTTGCACCAGTTCAAGAGTTTTTAATGGACCTTGTTTGGGGCAAGGACTTCTTTTGAAACGAAGGCTTAAGCCATTTCTGAAGTATTACAAAAATGTCTACCTTTACCAAGGATGATATTTTTGTACTGAAAACAAAATTAGATTTAGGTGATGGAGAGATGTTGGAAGACTTAAAACAGTGTCTTGGAGCTCAGACGAGCATTTCAGCAGACATGCAGGGTTTCAGAGATTACAGGGGTTTCCCATTCCTCTTCCAGACAACTCACTCTTTTCTCTGTTTATTACTTCTGGTGTCAATTCATCCTCCCAGTCAGGCCAGAAGGCACATCACAGGGGAGCTGGAGCTGCTCTGAAGGAGCAGCAGCTGGGGGCAGTGGCTGACTCATCCCTGCACAGGGAATCCCCAGCATTTACATCTCTGACACTGAGCAAACATTTATTTCCACAGGCAGGTTAACGTCTCCATAAGTTGAAAAGACATGTACTATACTGTCTCAAGGGCTCTAATTCACCTGGAAGTGTGAGACCAAGCAGAACTACACCAGTCAAATACAAAGTGCTGTTTCCTATTTTGCCCAGCAATTCTGGTCCTTTTCTCATTTTCTCTGTTCTCAGGGACTTCTCAACCCCACCAAAGGGCAACAGGCACTGCTGCTTTAAAGGGTAAAATCGAGATGGTAAAATCTAGTGTTTGTAAGCATAGCAAAATGAAAGTCAGGTAAAAAAACCTTCCTGAAAAGGTACAGAAAGCAGGAAAACCTCAAATTATTTAAGTCATAGTTCTTACACCAGCTTGCTCCGTTATGTGTCCCTCTACTCAAGATCATAGCCAAGCATAAGGATGCTGTAAACAAAAGACCACATTGTTCAAGCTAAAAAAGCCTCTTGATGCCATTACCAGCCAGCAATGGTCATTGCAAGCTCTGAGGAAAGCTGGATCATCATAAAATGCGCCCAAAAGATGCAATAAAAGGCTTAGCAAAGGACACCAGAGAAAACCTTAAGTCTTACTTTCCTGAAGTTGAGGAGCCTCTAGGAAAATCCACAGTGGTGCTATTACCCAAAACAATCCCAAGTCACTTCCCTGATGCTGGTAATTACTGTGCCTTTTGATTTACAAGGTATCTCACAGGCTCTGACAGGGCAAGGTCACTTTGGAGCAGTAAGGTGCTTCTAATTGCAGCAGTTTGTCACTTGAGGAGGAGCAGAGGTTGGCTCAGGATAGCAAAACATCACCGAATTCTGGTGTTTGTGCCTCTTCAAGGTGCTGTCTGCCTGTCAGCAGAGCTGTGTGCAGCCACTGCTCTTCCCTGCAGCTTCCCTTTCCACCAGCACCAAGGTGTGGGCACTCCACAGGTGCCTGTGCTGCTCCCTCCTGTGATGCTCAGTGTCCCAGGGACACTGACACGGGGAGTCACTTGGATGGAAACAGACATTGTGTAGTGCTAAATCTCTAATATAACATCTCTGCCTCTTTTTGTGTCCCTTGGTACAAACAGAATTGAAAACTAAGAGTCAGATCCTGTCTTGTGCCACATGCCTTTCCTGCATCTCAGACTGGATACCAATTCTAAGAATAACAACTTAGCCAGGCTCTTTGGCCCTTGGTCCCTGCTGCCCTGGAGAGTTTGGATGCTGTGAGTAAGCAGTTAACACACAGACTAAAGGAGCAAAAAGCTTTAAGACCAGACCTGCAATCAACTGAATTTAATTTGTAGCATCAAGGATGGAGTTTACTGTGAAATCAGGGAAATGTGGAGATATCACAGCAATGCGTCTGTCAGTCCTTCCCTAGCTCTGTATCCTGAGGTTACTTCTTCCCAAAACTAGGGATTTTGGCTTTGTTCCCTGCAGTGGATCCCTTCTCCTTGCTGTGGAACAGAAGCAAACAGCCAGAGCATCTCAGGGGCTCCAAGAACAACTCCAGAGTTGAAAAAGCTTTGGTACAAAGATAAGTTATGACATCGCCGAGGTACCGAGCAAGCAAACTGAGCAGAGCAGGAAAGTGGGATTTGTCCTTTTCACATCAATTGTCTAATGTCTAATCTAAACACATTGCAGAAGAGAACAAACATTCTCACAGCCGAGGTGCCAATCCTCAGCCCTGTTATTTAGAACCAATTTGGTTTCATTTTCACAAAATTTGATTGAAGGTACTTAGAGACTTAGACAACAAGTATTTGCAAAAAACATTTTTCTGTTCACAGCAATTGTTTTGCTACCTCAAGCACTCATTTCTGTTTTGCAGTTTTACTGGTGTCATGCTGAAGAAACATGGACAGTGACGGCAAAGAACACTTATCTGAGCTTCCCACAGCTAGGCCAATCTAATGCTGAATGTAGATTTTTGTATCTGTACCATGGTTCACTTGTATGATCTCATCTCCTTATAGTGTTGTAGAGAGGGCTCAAAAACTTACTCTTCCTTCTGGGCGGGGAGAGAAACTGAGCCATGCAAAATAATTGCTCTTTAGGTCTGTATTCAGCAAGGCATTTAATGAGATGCTTAAGCCATTCTGTTTCATAAAGCATTGAAGATGTCCTGTATGGGATAAGCCATCAAATTGTCAGCTGAAGAATATATTCCAAAGCACTGAGCACTTGGGAAGCTCCAATTGAAGTCAAGTGTGGCCTTTAAGATGTTTCATCTTTTTATTTCCAGCCTTGTATTTATTTCCCCTTTAGTGAATAGGTCAAAGCAAGGTAAGCCTAGTGGGGTTTTTCAACAGTTGTAGGGCAAGGAAGAACACCACAAAGAGTTCCACATTAAGGTATAGAAATTCCCCTATCCATGTAAGCTCAAAGGGTTTTTTGTGATCTGAATGGTGACATGAAGCTAGAATCACAGAATATCCTGAGTTGACAGGGATCCATAAGGATCAAAGTACAACTCCTGGCCCTGCACAGGACAGCCTCAAAATAGGGAAAAAAAGGAAAAGTAAAACTCCTTTTTACCAGGGTTTAAACCTGGAAAGTTCACTCCAGCCTTTCCTTATCCTGTGCTGCCAAGTCTAACAGAGCTATTTCAGAAGTTACATCTTTCAGCAACCTCATATTTCCTTAATAAACACACCACAGGGTGATAGACCTGTACTGAGTAATAATATTTTCTCCAAGATGGTAATTCTGCAACTAAATACAGCCTATATCCTCTTCAAAATGTCATATGAGTAAAACACCCCCCAAATTATATTTGTCACTATCAAACAAGACAGTGTTTGCACACTTGGGAATAAAGTGAAGGCAATTAACTTTTCATATACTTGAAAAGATGTTCTACTGCCACCTGATTACTTTATCTTCATTATTTTTAGCTGTAGAATTATGTAAATAGCAATTTAGAGAGCCCAGAGGATTCTGAAGATTCAGTTTAACGATTTGTAATTGTTTAATTGGACTGTAAACCAGCCCCTGCAGGGAGTTGAGCACAGGTACAAGTATTGCTTCATGTCCCTACCAAAATCCACTAATTGCCAGCTTTTGTGTAAGCAACAGCTTCTAAGTTCTCCTGGCAGCACAGCAGCTCAGCAGTGCTGAGAACTGAACCTGCAGGAAGTTCAGCTGGAGAATGGATTGCAGTGCCTATAGCAGCACACTGGAGATACAGGAGTTCAGAGGTACAGAATCCAAGCACAGCCTGCATCTATGAGCAGGCCTTGAGGGGAGCACATGGAGAGAAGTGTCATTATTAGTGAGAAAGGAAGAGTTTTGTCTCAGTTATGTCACAAGCTCTGTTGTACAGAAACAGCACACAGTGACTGAAGAAAGGAGGAGCACATTAATCCAGTTTCTGGTGGAGATGTACCCAGAACTTTGGGGAAGTGCTGTGAAGAATCCAATCCAAAAAAGGTCTGGACAGATATTTCCTAGATGCTGACCAAGAGCCCTCTAAAAGTGAAATCTTTCCATTCCCCACAGAAGTGGCAAGGATCCCAACCCCCAAGGAAACAGGGACAGGACTTGGTTCTGAGCTGGGGCAAGTTCAGAGGCAAAACTGAGTTTGCCCCTGAGCACAAGAGGCCAGCCCAAAGCATCTTCTCTGCCGTCCCAGAAAGGAGGAGTAGGGTAAGGAGATAAATCACTGCAAAAGGGCAGCAGGTGTCTGGAGAGAAAAAAAGGCCAGAGAACCTGAGATTATTCCTGGAGCAAGACTAACTGGCCTGACAAATGAAACATAATGAAAGTGCCGAGTCTGCTCCACTCTCCATCCACCTCTCCTCTGGTCATTTTGCTTGCCCTTCTTCCTCTCAACAAAATAAAATGAAATGCATATTTTACCATAAGCTTCTTTACAGTGCAGGCTGCAAGAAGCTTGAGGACTTCCCCAGGGGGAATGAGCTAACCAGTGATTGCTTCATCCTTTAATTCCAAAGGCCAGGGACTTTCATTTTCAATTTCCTTTTATCCAAGGTTTCTCATTATGTTCAGGTTGCTCCTCCACACCCTTTACTGAGTGACAAGTGTGTGCTGGAAGGTGACAAACAGACACCACATGTGTGGCCAGTGGCAGAATGAAACCTCTCAAAACCTGCTTTGCAAACAGAAAGATCTTGATGAGTTTCTGGATTGTCTGATAAGGTTTGTGATTTTTGAGCCATACAGCTGGGCACCTCACTGTCAAATATGATTAAAAATATCAATCAAAAGCACCAAGGGTAGCAGGAGGTCAGGGGGAGGGTTATCAATACCCTGTAAGCAGTTTTTATTAAACAGAAAACAGAGCTGGTGGTTATGTTGCTGATGGTCTTCATGGGACTTGACCCCCCTACTTCCATCACCTGGTTAGATAAGGCTGGACAAAGGAAGTGTGTCACAGGGATACAGGATTCAGCCCTTGGCTAGCTGCCTCTCCAGAACATTTTCCTTTTCAAGCTATCTATCTTTGCAAACTATGCATTATGCCAAAGTATATGTTCCATGAGCTCCTGGTGCAGCCTGGCTCAGGCACTTCAGACTTTCCCAACAGGAGGCTACAGAATCCCTTCCCAGCAGGGACCAGCTTCCTTCCTTACCATAGGAAGCAGCATTATAATTTGCATAAGAGGAAAGCAACCATAACAACTTTATAGCATTCAATGTACCTATCCTTGAAATCATCACTGGCCAGGGAGGTCGGGTTTGAGGATGCTGTATTTGACTCAAAGACAACCCGAAAATTTCCCTCTGTAAATTCCTGTGACAGCCTTCAGGCTCTGAGCTGAAGTGTTGACAGAAGACCATCAGCCACTGCAGTGCCATAAGATGTCACACACGAACATGCCATCACCTTCCTCTGTCAGCCCTGACTGGCAACAAGTTCTCTTATCAGGTGGGTTAATCACCAGTTAACCTCTACTTAGAGATTGTGGTTTTTTCCTCCTTCAATATATCAGAGACCTTTGTAATTTATTCCATTCAGGAGAAGTATTCTCAGGAGTATTTTGAAGTGGCACAACAGAGTAGTAGAAATTCCTGACAGTCAGACAATTCTCTGCTGAGGTGCTTATCCAGAAGTTATGACCCCTGGGGTAGAACCACTTGAGAATCAGCATTGGAGACAGTGCTAATTTGAAAGGACATTATAGTTCAATCCTGTTCAGCAATTATGTACTGTCTGTGAATGCATGTACATTTGTATATATAAAATGAAGTATAATTTTATGGGATTATTGTATTTCTCTGTTGGCTTGAGTTAACCAGAGGTCAGCATCATGTGCTGTCTCCAGAAGCTCACAGGCATAGTATAAATATGCAGAGGGGAGTTCTTAATCTTCTTCCAAAATACATTCTCAAAAAATATACGTTGCATTATCATAATGAAGTAATTTGTAAGAAAAAAAGGAAACTGCAATCACATTGTATTTCCATGAATTGAAGACACAATACATCTATTATTTTACATTTAAATAATTGAATATGTAAGGAACCAATCACTGTGATATACTGAAAACATTTGCATCCCCGAACCTGAAATCCTTTTTGTTTTAGTTCAGAGAAACTTGGACTTTCCCTATAAGTGTTTTTTTAATTCCTTTTGTTTCCCACTTTAAACATATTGTAATTGTCAACATATTGGCTTGTTGGGGGTTTAAAGAACATGACAATTTAGGGAAGTCCAGAAGATTTTGCTTCAGATTTTTTAGACTTTTAAATATTTCAGTCAGAATATTGGAAAGCCCAAGAAAAACCTGAACTTTTTTCAGCTGTCGCTATCACACTCCAGCCTAATGCTCAGTGTAACTGAAGAGACCTCAAGCAGCAAGGGCAAAGGAAGGACATCATCCAGTAAATATGTAGAAATGTGTTCTGCCTTCCAGCTCTGCTCTCTCCATGGCTCTGGACCCATTAGATAGAGCTGAAGAACCAAACAGCCTGAGCCCACCTGGCTCAGTCTGGATTAATGCCACAATCAAGCCAGGAACATTTTCCCTCCAGATTCCTTTCAAGACAGTGAAAACTTGCAAATAAAGAGAAAAAAAGTGGAGCTGTTTGGTGGCCAAGCTCACTCCATTTGCTTTCAGCTCGCAATTACAAGCACCACATCCAGGAGCCAAGTAGCAGGAAAAACAAAAGCAGCCAGCCAGACCCTGCCACCAATTTTCAGAGTATGAATCCTAAACAAGTTAATAGATTTATACCAATATAATCCTTTTGTCAATGATCAGAATAGGAATAAAAGGCTGAGATCTTCCATCCATTTCAACACTAAATTAGAAGCAACTCAGGTGCTCATCAAAATGATGCTGCACATTAACACAGCAGAGGATCTACTCCACTTCCACAGTCCCAAGGTCTGTGGCACTCCCAAAGTCCCCACTGCCTGTGCTGAGCTGAGCCTGCCAGGGCCAGGGTCACTGGCAAGACTCACAGGGAAGCCATTTAAATGAAATTATTCTGATTTCACTAAGTGAGGGAAGGGGAAATGGACAGAGAGTGCATCCATGCCCTGCCTCACCTGTGCAAGCATTTCAGTTTTTAGCACTATTTTCTGAACTGTTATTGAGCTCCTGATCCAGCAGAAGCTACACTACAGTGGGAAAATGCTGCCCTAAGAGCATCAGCATTAGATACTAGTGGGACTACAATCACCAAGATCCTCACTCATCAGCAGTGGAGTGTAACTGCTAATTCCTCAAGGTCTTGTGGCTTCACATGTGCCAGTTTCTTCTTATAATAGGCCAGCACAGCTGCATTTCAGGGAGCAATAAACTGAGAAATAATGAGGGTTATTCCATTTTTCCATCTCAGATCAAATCCTTGATCATTCTGGCTTAGAACAAAACTGGCTCACTGATGCAGACTCTTGATATTTTTGGTCAAACACCCATGATGCACCATCTTGCAGTGTTTACACAGAAGCAGGCCTGCATGGCAAGGCAGTTCCCTGAAGCATAAGATTTGATTAACCTCGTTAGCTTGCCTTGCAGAGCTGCAAATGTTGTTAGACATCATGAAATTATCCAGCCCTATTTAAAACCCAACTGGAGTATTTGGCCTGCTGACCTCCCCCAGCAACAAATTCCACAAGTAAAATTAACCATGGCTTTCACAGCCCAGAGTGGCTCAGCCCCTGATCCCAGCCAGCAGCATCCAAGCTTCACCTGTGGGAGCTCAGGGTTTCTTCTGCCAGTTTACCTTTCCCCAATGAGTCCAAAGATTGTCTCCATCTCAGTCCTCAAAAGCTAAGTCAGTCCTGACCATCATTAAAATTATTAAAGACAATAAGCAGCACCATTAAAATGATCTACAAACTGCAAGTGCTTGCAAGGTAGAGATGGAAGAATCAGAAGCTCGTTCTCTGAACCCTTTCCCAAAGTTACCCAGCATTATTAGGGCTGATGTAAAAGACTTGATCTTCACAGACATCCAGACAAACACACTATTATATACAAGTCAACACACATCTGCTTGTACCACCAGGGTGCCTGATCTGTTATTTGTATCCATTACTGACAAACTTTGGTTCTACTCCAGGTGGAGACCCAAGTGGGTGCTTCACAAGGCAGAGTAGCAGACCTTGACCGAGAGCTGGAGAGTTTCTAACCTAAAGAACAATCCTGGAAGTCATAGGAAGTTCACATCTGGGCTTGATCTTAAGGGTCTTTTCCAACCTAAATGATTGTATACAGAGAGTGATAGAGGATTGCATGAGCTAAAAACACACACAGCTGGACACCTCCCCATACCTTGGAGCTTGTTACTGCCCATCTCACTGATTTTCACTCCACAACCTCCCCACTGATTTCCCCTGGATGCTCCTCTGGGCCCCTTCAGAGCAGCCTGTTGCTTCCCCTGACTCACAACAACAATGAGCATCCAAAGCCCTTCTGTTGGAGGAATGCACAGTGTCAATTACAGCAACATCATCCTTCTTAATCAAGGTTAATTTCAGTGGGTAATATTTTTCTCTGTTGGAATATTGTCAGGTGTTTTTAGACCTCCAATTTTATATAAATTTAGCCTCTGAATTCTCAAGGAGAGAGTTGCTAAGGTAACCAAAGCCAGCCATATTGCTGTATGTTCTCCCCATGGAGCTTCATTAGGCCCAATCAGTCATTTCCAGGGTAATAGAATATGTCGCTTTCAGAGATAAGGATACAGCTTTTTATAGTGTCAGAATATTTTTATTAAGCATGTTAACCCCTTGCCCTCTTAAGAATCAGACACTGGCCCTTTCCCTTAGAACTGTAATACCCAAGAAATGAGATTCAGGCAGACTAATTGCTGACAATTGAGCACCTACAGTCAGATCAGGGGAAGTCAGCATGCCTGGAGTATGTTGCCTTGTGATAAGAAAGCCAGGGGTGGTTGGGGATTGTTTTCTGCTGGCAGGGAGCCAGATCAGCTTTATATCCCAGCAGCCAGGCACAAAGCCTGCTTCTGAAATAGATCTGACCTGCATGAACCAAGGGGTTTGGTATATATATTTCTTGTTCCAGTCTAGACATATGGACTACCTGCTATGTTTGGTCTCCCTGTGAGCATCATCATCTTTCAGATCTAAGGGCTACTTTACACCTGCTCATAGAATTTATTAGCAGATACTTTGGAACATTACTTAGAAAAAAACCACTGGTATCAGATCAATTACTAGAGATGAGACTTAGATCTTTCCCAGAACCTAGAAACTTCCCAATTTTCAGCTAGCTGACAACAGCACAGCCAAGAAATGCACCTTCTTTAGTCAAGAAGACCCTGTCTGTCCTTCTAATTGTCCCTACACCACTCATTAACTATTAAGGCCAACTTCAAAACACATACTCTCATTTCATATGCGTGCTGGCTTCCAAAATTCATTTTCTCCCAGACTTTCTAATCAGTACTAAGAAAACCCCAGTGTATCAGAACAGCTGCTGTTTGTGTGAGTCACACTTGCTGATCCATCTCCTCAGTCCTTACCTCCAGCATGGAGCAGCTCCAAGGCTATTTCTTCAACACTAAGAGTAAGTGACAACACATTTATCCCTGTGCCTCTCAATAACCAATACTATCAAGAATATCTGAGCTGAACACGACTTGACCTCACTTTTGCCGACAAATTTTGAAAAAATAGTACTAAGAAAGGAAACACTTTTGCTGCCAAAGTGGTGGAAAAAAACCCAACTTACTAGCAGCTTTGTGCATCTCAGACTTCATCCAGTAAGATTCCTCCAGAGTCCTGTCTGCAAACCAAAAGCTGCAGTCATAAGACACCAGAAACCCAAAGGAAAATCTTCCCCTCCTTGCTCCTCCATTAATCTCTTTGGAGGTTCCTGGTGGTGCAGAAAGATACAGTTACACCTCATCTCTCCTGCTCTCCTGAACATCATGTCCATCTTATTGAATAATGGATGGAACACTGCAGTCAGGAAGGACAGCATCTGTCAGCTGATATCATGTTTATTGTTTTCCCTTCAAAGGGTCCATTATTGTAGTCCTGTAGCAGGTTCACTTACAGACACAGAAGCTTTACTTAAAAGAGGCAGGATCTTTTGTGCTGGAGAAGCAGAGACAGCTGGGCACTGGCATATTTCTGTCATCTCATGATTTTTCTTGCTGTTATATATTTGCTAATAGGATAAGGAAAAGTTAATTATGTGAAATTTGAATGAAGTTAATGAGATAATGGCAATAATTTTAAAAAGATGCCCGAAAAAAACCCCAGCATTTGCAGCACAGAGGTATTTAATAATTGAGTAATAATTTCTCTTCCCCCAACATGAATTCATGGTTGATACAAACACATAGAAACCACTGAAATTCAGGGCAATCACCATATATCTGGTATGAATTTGTTTATTTGAAATAGAAGTGTAAGGCATGAACACACATTTGAATAAAAGAACAGCAGCAGTGAGGGATGACACCCAGACAAAAAAGCAAAATGGGCAAGGTGTTATATTTTGGTAATTCTGGGAACATAATACTTGACTTCTTTTTTTTGTTCTTCCTTAGGACATTGTCTCACTTTTCACCTAAAAATGGAGCCTGCCTCTATAACAGAGGCTACAAAGACCTTACAGGAGTGAATCTGAAGCATCATTCCAAGTGTCTCAAGAGTCCATTAATCTGTGCATGGTTCTCACTGCAATGCAGGACAGGAGTTGTGTGTCCATTTGCCAGAGAATAAATAATTAACTCCTCCCCCCTCTTCTGACCTGCAGCAAAGAGGGTGAAGCTGAACCCCCCTTAACGTGGTTGCTGCCTCCCACCACAAGGTGAGACAGGGCTGGCAAGGTGTGGATGCCAGTTCTGTAACATCCCTCTTCCAGTTTCCCACAGGAGGAAACCATCAGCTAAGAGAGGTGGAGGCATCTTCCTCATCAACATTACCCATACTAATGAGAGTGTTTAGCATGCAAAGCTTGACTGCAGCTGAAGTAACACAGAGCTCAAGTCAAACAGAAAAGACCCAGCCAGCTGCAGGGAAGGTGCTCCAAGCCCAGGCTCCAAGGGAATGCCTCTCCATTAGTAATCATTAAGCACTGAAGGGGGAAATTAAAAACAGAACCCATTCTGCTTCAGTCATCTATGCTCAATTCCCTGATACAATGGCTACCCAGGTTCTCTTTAGCTTCTTTTCATCAGTACTCTGCTCATCTCCAGACAGGCATGAAAATCCCAGGCAGGCTGCAGCTGCTTGTAGAGAGCAGTTTTGGGAAGCCTCCACTCTCTAGGACTGTCCCCTTCAATAGCATGTGATGGCTTTTCTGCTTTGCAAATCAAAACACCTTTCCAGGAAAGGAAAAAAGGCAATAAGAAGGTAAATTAACACTCTACAGGAAAAAATCTGTGTTTCTGGTCCTGAACATCTGCCTTGGCTACTTTTTGAAACAACCAAGTACCGTAATGAGCATAATCAGCCTCAGAAGCTTTGTGGGGTGAAGCTGCTTAACTTGAATCCTCCATGAGAAGCCCTCAAAGCTCACATTTGAACCTTTTTTGAACCTGTTACTGTCTCTTCACGTCTTGCTTCCCAACCACCAGCACTTCCCATTTACCTTTTACCAAGGGCTCAGTTCAGTGACCAGCTGACCCCATTTCCCCCCACCACTGTTGCCTCCCACCTGAGGCACCCTTAAACATCCCACACCACTTCTTGGCTGCCCATTGTAACCACTTTGAAGCAAGGATTCCAGGCTCCTAGAGCTCCCTTCCCTGCAAACCCACCTCCCCTCCAGGGTGTTTGCTGCTAAACTGCATCTCCGCAGATTTCCCCATCAGCTATGATAACTGTTCTTCATAAGAAAGGAACCTAGGAGAAATATAAACTAAAAAGTATCTCTTCAATACAAAATGCAGCACCCTACTCTCCTCATTTCTACTCATCCTGTCCTTCACAAAACCCCTTGGGACAATAGGATGTTCTTTGCAGCTTGATGCTGTGGAACAAGTAACAAAGCCCACGGTAACAATGTGATTGACATCAGTTATCTTGGAGAGAATACCCATTAAAAGCATTTTTTTCAGCCCCCGGTTCAGTGCAAAAACAAGTCATCTCTAATTGCAGTTAGGCCTGTACCAGCTGGGAGAAGTGTAAAAAAATCTCACTGCTTTGCCATGTGAAGGTGTTTTATCTCATCATGCCTGAAAACTGAGGTAACAAAGGTAATAGCCAAACACAGGCAGAGGAGAAGACAGAAGTGTTTTGAGGAAGTTTAATTCATTGGAGACAAAGAAGAGAGAGTAAACTATTCTATTATGCTTCCTCTTTTCCAGATGTGGAAGTAGAAAAACATCCCACTTTCTGGAGCTCTTCATATCACAAATAGAGCTTCTTAGGCACCATTACTTAGCTGGAGGTTAAGAACAATTCACCAACTGTTTGGGATTTTGAGCATCCTTAATTTCTGCTGGAGATAGCATCATGCTGATAAGCACCAAGAAAGCGTGAAAGCTTAGGCAAAACTTGTCCAAGTAAACTACCTAAACTCCTTTGATCTTCAAACCACAGCAAGAAAAAAAGGAAAAAGAGAAATCAGTTTTATTCTCCAGCACTTGTGCTTCTGGCTAGAATTAGAAAATGCATATAAACAAAGCTTCTTCTATTCTGGCAAGTTCATATTTTGATGTTAAATGCCACCTTAGGCCACCCTCTTGTGGCCAGGGATAATTTTGCAGCCACCTTGTCCTGCTTTCCCCTCTGCATCACACTGATGGCTCCCACCCCCCCAGCATGGGGAGCTACTGAACCCACGCTTTCTGTTCCTTTGTGAGTTCCACCTCGCTGCAAAATGAGGCTCCCGAAGAGATGCATCAATTCTAGCAAGGGATTAGATATGAATAAACCCATGCTTGGGACACCAGATTCCCTGGGGGAAGGTAAATCTGTGCTTCCCTCCAAGCACATCGCTACGCCCTGATCCAAAGCTCACCACACTGCTCCCCCCCTTAGCTCTAGAGAAGCCAACCTGCTCCTTCCTTGGCTGGGGCTTACTTGTGAGAAACCCGCTCCAAATCAGGATATTCCATGAGTCTCAGCACACTTTCCACCCTGCAGCAAGTTATTTGGCTGTGTGAGGCAGAGCTGATCCTATAAAGGCTCTTCAGCATTGCAGGGCATGCAGCCCCTGATTCAGAGTCAGTTCAGTGAACTGATCTGACAGGAAGAGGAAGAAAAAAATGAAAGAAGTCTTCCAAGAGATCAGTTTCTTAATCTAATTTGCCCTGAGTGGGTGAAAGGGAAGCAGGGGGAGGGTGATGCTGAGAGCTGGTAGGGAAAGGTGGTGGCTGCACTTTTCAGTAGCAGGATCCTAGTTAGATGCTATATCAAGTCAAATCTTAAACCTCTGCACATGTCTGTTTTCTTATGTGGCTAGCATAAACAATGCATACCCACAACTGTCACCACATCGTAAATGTGCCTTTAGCCAAAGTAAATTGGAATTTAGGATAAACAGCCCTTATTTTTATTTAAACCTGTTTATGTACAGCAATAGCAACACTTCAATCCTCTGCACAAGATACTTATTAATACCAGTGAAAGCAAGTAAACAAGGCAGGAGAAACAGCCAGAGTATTTTACTGCATCTAATCCTCCTTTTGCATCATTCATATTTATACAGGCCAGAGACTGATTTTCTTGGTCTGCCAAGCATGGCTGATACATACACTGGAAACACAGAACAGACTCTTGCTCACAGCCAGGTTCTCATGTCTCACTAAAGTGCTTTTGTTTTATCTCTCTCCACACCTTTGCAGCAAGACAAAAGATTACAGCTCAGATGGGTGGGCAATTGTTAAACGAAGAACAAAACATGCAGTCAAGCCAAACTGAGGAAAGGACATAGGCAGAGCTAAGGCATAAAGACATCTCTATTGGATTTAGGCACTGAGGACCAGGTAAAGCATTGAGGCACCAACAGCCACTGCAATAAGGAATTAATGCCCAACTCGCTTTGAAAAACATTAAACCTTTGCTGAAATAAGGGGGGAGAGAGGGGAACAACTTTGTGCTGACAGTAAGAAGGTGATGGTGCATAATTCATGGCAGTAGCTTTCTGCTCTCTAATCCTCTTTGTACCTAAAGGGAGCTCCGGCCTTGGCCCTGCAAGTGGCCAGAGCTCCACAAGAACCACCCCAGTCAGAAATGCTGCATCAACACGTGCCACTGGGACCTCCTCTGGCCCATCCAGCAGCAAGGTCTGAACTTGCATCTAAAGTCATGCTGCCTTTTTCTCACTTTGCAGCTACTTACCACGCTGAGATGCTCTTCCAGGAAGTCTTAAAATAATGTGGGTTTTTTTCCCCTGGAAGCAGCAATCCTACCTTCTTTTTGCCTTTTACCGCACATCCTTGTGTGCTCAAGGTGCGCACAGCTTTCTAACACTTTGCTTTCAGGATTCTGGGCAGGAAAAAGCACAACCCTCTTCAGAAATGTGTAACTCAAGATGGTCTCAGTTCTGCTTTGCTGTGTGTTTGATTTAAGCCCCTCCCCAGGCAACACAAAGTGAGCTTCCCAGTGCTGCAGAGATAGATAGATCTGTTTGTACAAGACTTGGACAATTGCTCAGATAAAATCTTTGTCAATACTCTATTGTCAGACCCACCTTGCCTGCACGAATAAATCCTCTCTCACCGCCCCATCTTTCCCTTTTCTGTTTTATCTGGTGTAGGGATAGAGCAGCACATGCTTTAAAAGAGCCTACTGCAACAAAGGTACACTGCCAAAACTTAATTCTCTCAGGGAGGGGAAAAAGCTAAGCAAAAAGAAAAGCTGATATCTTACATCTCCTCAGTGCTCTCTCAAGAGGCCTCGAGGCCAGTGGAAATTGCACATGGAGCAGAACACTTGGCTCTCATGTCAGGAGACCAAGCACCCCAAGTGACCACTGCTGAGGGCAGCATGTCTTCAGAGGAACAGAGCCAGGATTTTCCTGGTACAACACCTGATTAGAGGTATCCAAAATGTGGGCTGGGCTTAGACCAGGCTGGGAGTCCAAATCCTAAAGCATCACTCAGAAGGGCCTCTTGTGTGCAAGGGCAGAGAAAGGCTGTGTTGCACCCTTCTTCCTCTAGACTTCATTATGGAGGATGGAAAGTGGGGTCACTTTTCCTGATGTGAAACACAGCTGATTATTTCAGCACTGTTATGTGTCAACTCCACATGTAGGGCAAGCAAAGCACAGAATCTGATCTCTGCTCTGTCAGAATCACTTCTTTAAGGGATGAAGACACAGCCTTGGGCAACAAGAAAAACTCCAAGGGGAAAATGGAAAGGAGCCACCCAATAGAGGAGTTGGTCAAGATTTAACATAGGAAATGGCCTAGATTTAAAATAGGAAATATATGTTTCTCATCTCCTTCATCTCAAGTGCCCAGAGCTACTGGGAAAACAGACAGCCAGCATATCAGTTACTAGCCAGCCCCAGGAGGATCCTGCCTTCCTGTCTCTGTCCTCAGAGAAGTGCAGCTTCTTCAGAGGAAAGAAATATTGATGCTCAAGAGCTACAGCATATAAATAACTTGGACAAAGGTCTCTGCTTTTCCCTCAAATTAGGTACTTCCCATTACACTGATTTATCCATTTTGCCAAGTTTCACATTCTCATTTTTCTTGATTATTCCTGACAAGTCAAAAGAGCTATGAGGGCTTCCATAAAGAAATCTAAAAGAGCTTTCTCACACTGCAGAAGACAGCTTCAGTTCAGCAGACCTGCAGGCTCTGGTGCTGGGAAGGCAGGGAAGCCAAAAGAGGCATTTCTGTATTGCCTTGTAGCACCAGGCACACAATATGGACATGAGATCTGATCCCAGTTTTTTAGATTATTGTGATGCATGGGGAGACAGTACAACATGGCCCTGACATCAGGTCACAGCTCATTCCTACCCACAGGAAGGACAAGAAGCCAGTGACAGGCAGAATGGCTTCACCAAACATCTGCCCAAGGAGCACAACAGCCCAGGGCAGCACAGACATCCCCTTCCCGATCCCTGGCTCTCCAGTCTGAAAATATCCATCCCCTGGAACTACTGTTGTCTAACTTGCCAGGGACAAACTGCACCCAGCAGCACCAGGGGGACAGCACACACCACACTATCTGTCCTGGGCTTGTTAACACAGGCAGGCAGCACACACAAATCAATAGCCAGGGTCTGAAGTTTCACAGCAGGTCATTATTGGATCTGGTAATACATCTTCTATGGTGTATTACTGGGGACAACAAAAGTAGAGGGAACACATGCTTTTCACCCTAGCCGTGACCAATGGGTTACAGGGAAGGAATGTCCAGCATGAGGGAATGGGTTATTACATTAGACTACACATTAAATACTGATTTTTTTTCTCTGTAGGAGGCGTGCTTTCCAATGAAAATGTCAAAACACAGCAAAATGAGTTCTAGAAATAAAATAGCCAGCAAATTGGGAAAAGGATCCTAAACTGGCACTGTCAGAACACCCTTTGGGACTGGTATCATCCATGTTCTTCTTTCCTGTCTCCTTTGAGTTGTGGGGAGAAGAAGTAAGCTATCCAACCCTCTCACCTTGCAGCTTCAGTGGAAGGCAAGGGGTTTTAACCACCCCATTTTCCATGCTGTTATTGCAGCACCTCTACTTGCATTATATTGGAGTCACAGTTCTGCAGTTTTTCCCCCCTTTGGTACTCGAGGGTGTTTCAGTTTAAAGTTTGAGTCACCCACGTATCAGCATCCCCCCCCAGCACCAGCCTGCCTGGCACACTGCATCCAGGGCTAAGCACAGGGTGTTAACCCCATTTAAGCCCCTAACACCACAAAGCTCTCACTGCTGTTGCAGCTGAGGGCTGACTGGAGTCAGATACAGCAGGGAAAGTGCAGCAGCCACCTGCCTCTCTGCTGGTGCAGCTCACACCTCAGCACATTCCCTAAAGCAACCCTTATTTCTCATTGTACCTGCTGTCAATACTCAACCCACAGACTGTCAGTCAGGAGCACACACACACCCCAGTAGGGCAGGGCCCTCCAGCAGCACCAGTGCTCACACAGGGACAGCACATAAGTGCTCAGCTATGTGGTGACTTCTGCTGCCCCAAATTAGCCCAGGACAAGCACTACCCTGAGCTGAGGATAACCTTTCTTTGACTCTTTCAGCTTTTCCTCACTGCAGATTTAGGCACAGAGACAGATACACAGCAAATAGTTCCCCAGCTGGTAACAAGAAGATGAAAAGGACCAAGACAGCACCACTTGTTGCAAAAGCTTTCTAAAACAATCAGAAGGTACTCACCAGAGGTGTAACGCAGCAGCACTCCTGCCCTAGCACCCTCTCCTGCTGCTGCTTCATGGATCACAGCTCTCAGGTGGTTACCGGTGCCCTTAAAAGCACTGTGGGGTGAGCTGGTTTCCTCCCTCCTTTATTGAGGAAGGCTGGGGCAGTATCTGAGACCAGTCTGTAATTGCTTCACAGGGCAGATGCTTCACTGGTCCTAATCAAGTCAATCAGGAGTGTGTGTTTTCCAGAGGGGTTGTGGGTGATATCCCTAAGAATGGCAGGGAAAATAAGTTATTTTCTTTTATATAATCCCCCTCCAAAGAAAATTAAATTTCTGGATATTACGAGTATTTTTCAACTACAAATTTTACTTAATGGAAATCAGTGAGCTGATTATGCAGAGCTGAAATCTCTGTTTGTCCAGTACCTGTCCAGAGCACATGGAAATCCTGGACATGTTGGTGTCACAGCAAATCCCATGGAGTCACTAAAATGCACAAGCTAGANTCTGAATATGCAGAGCTGAAATCTCTGTCCAGTACCTGTCCAGAGCACATGGAAATCCTGGACATGTTGGTGTCACAGCAAATCCCATGGAGTCACTAAAATGCACAAGCTAGACCTTATGTGGTTTTGCCAAATCTTGGGCACCATGGGAGAAATTTTGATCCAGTAACACCTGAATCAAATGATTTCAATGTTTTGTCTTACACTTCTCTTAGAAATGGCCAAAGAAAATAGAAATATTATTTTAAAAGTATCTTCCTTCAGTGTTTGCTCTGAGTTTAATGGAACTGCTCCTGTTTGGAAGGTTTCATGCCTAGAAAAATATTTGCTAAGTCCTAACTCATGGTCTATGACTATTGCAAGCTCTTCACTGTCAGAAAAGCAACCATCCCATTAGTGAGTAACCCAGAACCCTCACTGAATCAGTTTGCATCTCCTCTTGTTGGTGCAGTGAGATTTGCTGGGAACTGGCAAAATACATAAGAGAACACAGATGTCCCAATATTCCTCCCAACAGGTGGAGAGAAATTGCACAGAATGCTGGAGACCTAGACGTTATAACAGTATGACATTAATGAAACATTTTTAATAACTCTGGTAGAGGCTTTCACTCAACGGAACTCTGAAATGCCACACCCAGCTTGTTTGCTAGGGATGGTGATAGAAAGCATGTTAAATTAAACTTTAACAAATTTTATTGTCCCTGAAAAATGGCTTGTTGGACACATCTTAGTGTGTCCATTCCTTACCTAGCTCTTTAGGCAGCTTTTAGTGGAAGACACTTTACAACCTTGTTTGGATAAGAAGAAGACTCTGACCAGCCAGCTGGGCAAATATTTCACCTTGGGAAAACCCCAGCTGGTGTTTCCTGCCTCCTCACTGCCAATAACCAGGAAGTTTCCACAGTCAGGTTCACCTTCTCCAAAGCTGTCTCCAGCCTTGCACTGCTCACACAGAGCTGCTGAGGAGCTGCAGACCCATGTGCACTACAGGGTTAACCAGAAGCCAGGCTGTAAAAGCAATTCCAGCCCTCACTAATCCCATCCACTGAGCTGTGAGTCTGTTCTCAAGCTTCCCCAGCACAGCTCGTTGCTTCCTATGCCTTTATATTATAGCAGAGCACTTTATCTTTTGGCTGAATTTTTGTAGGGCTGTTGAATCTAGTGATGTTTCCAGCTGCTCTGTCCAGATAAAGGACTGGGGCTGAGCTTCTTGGAAATGCAGGATTTGTGTCCACAGTCAGAGTGTTTTTCCTCCTGGCATGTGCCCAACATCCCATAACCTTTGTGCTGAGGGAGATCAAAAAATTTCCAGTGAAGGATGCCCTTGATTTTATCATAATGGCTTGATCTATGTGGTGGCCTTTCTGCTGCTGACAGCAATATACTCCCAGATATTTAGAGATGGACCTTTCTCTTCTGGGTTCACTCTCCTGCGGTTACTCTGGACTTCTCTGGCTCACAGTTCTCTTGGAATCTCCCTGGCTCCTGGGCCTTCTGGACATCTCCCCTCTGCTTGTCACACGTGGGAGCTACCTCGGGGAGGATGTCCTCTGCCTGTCTCATACTGGTGCACCAGGAATAACCATGCCAAGGATGCTGATGGCCACACTCTGATCTGTAACTGGGAAATACTGAAGGATCCAGGAAAGTGGTGTGTGTGGGGAACAAGGGATGGGGACCATGGTTCTCCTGGTGGCTGATGTCTGTCTCTCACCCAATTGATCTGGATGCTGATGACCAGATTGACTCAGAAAGCTCCCATATCACTCTTTTTGTCTTCTTATTCCCATACCTCTGATTTTTTCCTAGTCATGGCTGTAAATCCTGGCTTTCCTTTCTCCCTAAATATTCCATTTACTCTAACAAGACATGGATTGCACTTAATTGTTTGTCTGAACTGAAGCTGTAAACTGTTTAAATGACTCATCCATTAATATCCAAGGTGGTTGCTGCTTTCACATGTTGCACTGTGCAGAAAAACAAGAGACACACGTGATGTTTTAATGAATCAATAATTACTGCTCATAAAATATTATGAAAATATGGCACACCACTGTTTATTAGATCATTGTTTTAAGTTGTTTCATTTAATTTGATGACAAACACTGGTCTTTATCTCTCAAGGAAGGTGCTTTTCCCCAGACCATTGTGAGTTTGTTTCTGATACCCTACGCAGAGAGCCATGCACTGGAGCATCATTAGGAGAGGCAGAATGCCAGCTCCCAGTAGTGTTATGCAGACAAGCATTTTGTCAACCCAGCCTGCAAATAAATTTGTTCAGACCCAGTGGCTTCTGAAAAAAAAACAAAAAGTGGGGGAAACAACCCTGATTGCTTGCTCAGGCACAGAGCAGGGCAGCTGGACAGACACTGGCTCTCTTGACAAAGCATCTTGTTTCAGCCCGGCTCACCCCTTCCCATGCTCACTCCACACACTTGGCAACGGGACCCCTCTGTGTCCTGGACAAGGATCAATTCATCATGTGAAACAGGAGGGCATCAAGCCCACTCCCAGGAGTAATTGCTGGGAACGTGGGGATTGAATGACTAAAGGCCCATTTAAGTGACAGGAATTCTGCCTTTCATTTCAGTGTGGCCAGGATTTACTAGCAAGGAAAGAGGGGAAAGTTCCTAAGGTTTCATTCAATTTGGATAAGTACCAACAGTTTGTTTGGTTATCCCAGAGCCTTTTATCTGCAGTAAATATAAAAAGAAAAGGCCTTTGAGAAGACAGATTGAGAGGGTGTTAAATAAGTTGTTACCCTTTCACTTGTTCTGAGTGCAAGTAACAAGTTTTCATGGATAGAGGGTCTACAAGGTTGCCTACATCTGATCAAGAAGTAAATTGTAGTTAAGACCTTAATGATGGAAATTTAACTTGCTGCTTCTGGCTTACCCTGGCCAAGCCAGTGGATCGATGCACAAAGCTCATGCATTATTTTAGCTGAAGTGCTGTTGACAAATGATGATGAGTTTGCAGAAAATTATTCAAGAGACATAAGTAGCTACAGGCAAGGAGTGTTTTCCTTTAATCAAAACTTGCCAAAATCTGATTCTGAGAAGTCTGTACTTCAGTGAAACGTCTTGTCTTGACTCCTCACCTCCAGTTTTGGCCCAGAACGGAATTCCTGTGATGCAGACAGTGGTCTGGTTTCAGTGTAATTCTTCCCTGCTCTGGTTCCAGGGAGCTTTATGTAGCAGCTGTGAGACTGAATCAATATTCCCAACAATTACATGGAACTTTACATTCAAGCTCTCTGAGTTCAGTTGACTTTTAAATTTGTCAGAAATAATTCTCCACCATCTCCTTGCTGGTTTTAGCAGCAGACCTAAACTTACAGTCTTGTTGAATAGGCTGATGGTCCCAGCTGCTTCTGCAAAGCTGACTATGGCTTTGCATGATGCCACTTTCAAAGAGAAGTAAAGGAGTTTCAAGAAGCTGAAACACAGCTACATAATATCATTTGGGTCGGGTGCTCTGAACAACAAATATTTCCGTGCACCTAATTTATCCTCCTTAAAAAATGTCCTATGGGAAAAAATATCATTTGGTTGATTGTTCATGAACATTTAAAGAGTTTTCTATTTAGCAATTCTTTCTCCTCCTGACAGAATATCAATCTAGCCATTCTGTCAGCTCCTGTGCTTTAGTTTAGTTACTACTCCAGTTACTGCTACAGCAGTAAAATTTATTGATCAGACATTCTTGCTTTACAAGGTAGAAATGGAGGGCTGTCACTGCTCATTCCCCCAAAGCATGCAGTAACTATCTGAAGGTGAAGAGTTTGAACATTTATGGAGGTTCAGACTGTATTTTCCAAACTAGATGCTAGGAATGACAACCTAGCATTGAGCTAGCAGGAAAGGAAAAAGATAACGTTTGGACTCTCACTAACCACTATTCACTTCTGTCTGTAGAAATCATTGTCTGCTCCTGACTAGTGTAGAACTGGCAGTGAGCTCCACGGTTTCTCCCTTTCCCTGCCTGCTTCGGCTCATTCTCTCCCTGGAAAGTGCCGCACGAGCCCTTCAAGGCAGCTGGAAAAACCCATTTGTGTGAAGTAGCAGAGCTGCAGAGCGGAGCCATTGGGGTGAAGGCCTGTTCTGCTGCCAGGGCCAGGTGCCAGCTTTGCCCCCTGACCCACAGCAGCACCATCATTCCCTGCTCTGCTGCCATGCTCCTGCTGCCAGCACGGCGAGCGGGAGGGAGCGGGAAGCATTGCGGGTGTGCAGGGCGGGAGCGCTGACGTTTGGCAGCTGTTGTCTCATTAGTTCTCCATTAGCCATCAAGAACAACATGTGATGCATTCCTATACCCCTCTAGCTGTCAAAGGTATTAAAATGCCCAGTGCCATCTGACAGGGAATGCGGAAGGTGGTGGAAAGACAGGACACATTAAGCAACACGGAAACCGAGGGGCCAGCTGGTATCTTAAGAGGGTGTCATTTGTAAGGCACAAATGGGTCTAAGTGAGCACAAGGGAGGCTCTGACCCTGAGCACTCAAGCACGTAGTTCTCTTTAAGCAGTTAGTAATTCCACTGAATTCATTGGCAACAATATTTTTGACCAACTCTTTTCTGTGTCTAATGTTCCCTAGATAAAAAATAGAAGTGATAATATCAGCTTGCCAGTTGTTGAGGCTTACAGGCTAAATGTGTGCATAGTGCTTTGAGATAGGAACCTAGGAAACAGGCCCAAAGGGGACTGCAAGGGTACCAAATCTCTTAGGCACATCCACCACTTAATATCTTTGATAAATTTAGCAAGCTCCATCCTGAAACCTGTTACATTTCTCACCCAAGGTATTTTGGCTACCAAACGATTCACAAATGTTACCTTTCTGAGGATTAGAAGCAGGGCTGTTAGTGTGGGAAAATGATGAAAGAAGAAGAAAATGCATTTTAAAAAGGATAATCAACTACATTATGAGCCAAAAGGAGCAAGTGTGCTCTGAACAGTCCATTTGCTTCCTGCCTGGCTCTGGGCACTGTTCCCCTCTCCTCTGCCATGGTTTATGTCACTGTTCTCCCTCCAGCCATTATTGTCCCATTAGTCCTTTCTGTTGTCTCCAGACACTCCTCCCTCCCCACCTTCTTCCTACCAATTTTTGGATCCTCTCCTCCACCACCTAATTCTGAACAACAGAAATCCGGTCCCCCCTTAGAACCCAGGAACATGGACATTTACCCTGTTGCGCTGAGCTCCTGGAACTCTGTCAGCAGTCAGCCACATCCCAGGCTATGGTCAAGAAAGCCTCTGGCTGCAAAGAAAACCCTCTACATTCCAGGAGATAGCATTTCTTCCGTTCATGCTGGCTGATGGAATGATCTGTATGGAGAAAATGGCGGGCCCAAAGGAGGAGTGTGGAAAGGGAAAATAAGCAGTGGGGCAGAATGGTGTCTGAGCCTGTGTGAGGAACCACGAAAGTAGGAAGAAGCCAAACATGCAGCAACAAAACATCACTTTTCTTCTCTTTTCGGTAATTATTTCCTAGGATGAGAATTTGCTTTTGCTCAACATGTTCAAATTGAGGCCACTCTCTGTGCAGCAGTCACAATCTGCCCAACATCCACATCTGACGGTGGGGACAGGACCTGGGTTTGGATATCATCCATCAATGACAGATTCACACCACCGTGTGACGAAGGGCAAGGCAGGGGGGAAGGAAGGGAGGGGGAAATGGAGGTGCACAAAAAAAATCTCATTTTCAGTTGCCAGCTCAAAAACAACCCCAGCTTGCCATGGCCCAAAGCCATTTCCTGTTGAGTGTAATGACTTTGGTAGTTGCTCTGCACTTATTAGACAGGCAACCAAAAGAAAATAACAGCAAAAAGCTGTCTTTGAAAATGAAGCAGGCATTGCTAACAGCAGCTATCCATCTTAGTCTCCATTTCCCCCTGGAAACAGACCCCAGCAATTAGCAAGACACCCACATCTTTCATGGAAATAAAAAAAATGTTAAATAGACTCTGAATGTGCTTCTGCCTCTCTGTGAACATCAACAGAGGGAGTGGAAGGATCCTTAAAGCCCATCTAGCCCAACCCCCCTGCAGTGAGCAGGGGCATCTTCAACTTGACCAAGTTGCTCAGAGCCCCGTCCAACCTGGCCTTGAATTTTCCAGGGATGGGGCATCCACCACCTCTCTGGGCAGCCCATGCCGGTGTTTCACCACCCTCACTGTAAAAAACTTCTTCCTTGCATCTTATCTAAACCGACCCCCTTCAGTGTAAAACCATTACCCTTTGTCCTATCACAACGGGTCCTGCAAAAAGTTTTTTCTCATAAATACAAGTTGTGCCCAGATGCTGAATTGAGGACAAAGCCACTGGTACCCCAAAGAGACAATCTGCTCCTTGGCAAAAACATAATGACCACCCTGGTGTGGAGCAGTCTTGCGGCAGCACGAGCCAGCCTGTGGCACCTGTCAGGAGAGCTGCAGTCCCACAGCTGTCCCCTTCCTGCGTGACATTGCATCAGGGCAGCGAAGCAAAAAACCCTTAATCCTGACCTGGCAGTGTTTGGGGGAGTCACTGTGCATCTGCTGTTTGGCACACAACACCTTTACTTTTGCTCCACCTGATGAGCTTTGAACTGGTAGCCAAGAGTGACAGTGCTGGCCCAGTGGATTCTTTCTGAGTGAAACAGCTGTGCTGGCAGTGCCAATGAATGTTTCAGGATAACTAACATCCTCCTCATCTCAGATTCCTCTGCACCTCTTAGCCTGTTCATGCAGAAATGGCTTAGCCCTGGATTTAAACAGCACTTCTTCCGCAGACTCACTTTCCCTGCTATTTGTCCATGTTATGGCATGTATCCATGTGAAAGAAAAAGTATGTTGAGGGTAATGGAGCAGAAGGACAGAGGGTCATCATTATTTTTTAAGCTGCTTCGAGGATTCCAAAGAAACTACTTCCAACTGACAATTATGTAGGCATTTTGATGTGGCTGCCCTGTGGGAGGAAGTTTGGCTCCACCACACCTTCTCCTCACTCTGACTGCTTTCACCTGAATTTTAATGATCTAAAAGATCCCTCAGACTTGAGAAAGATAAAATCAATAAATTGTTTAATGTGGAGAGATGGCAGAGGGTGACCCTGAGTGCTATCCTTTGTGGATGAAAAAAACATCTTATTTAAGATTTTTCAGTTTGTGGATCTCTCCCAGCAATAAATTTGATTTCCTGGCTTTTGCATTTGCTTTCGATTTCAGAAGAAATTGGCTCCCACGACCAGGGCAGGGCAGGGAGATGGATCTGGACTGCCTTTGTGCAGACACTTCACAATCACCCAACTGAGGTATAGATGATGGAGCTGGTGGAGTCTTCGTGGTTGGCTGCTCCATGAAAAAGGGAGCTGGCATGATGAATAGTGAAGCTTTCATCACTATCAAAACATCCACAATAGTCCTTAATTCCTTCCTAGCTGAAGAGGTGGTGTGTAAAGGACTGGAGCTCTTCAAGATATTTTGTCCCCACCAGAAAGCAGCTGATAATGAAACAGAAAAGCACAGCCCATACCATGCTGAACATCTGCATTTGAGTTTTAATTCTCCATCCGCATAGAGTCCTATTTTAGTTAATTGTCTAAAGGATGGTAAAAAATTATGCCTTCTTTTATTATGTCTGTCAGCTATTGGCAGCAAGGAGAGCCTGTATCTTGCAAGCTCTGTCATTCTCTCTGATGTGAAGAGTTTGGCTGCCCAGGGTTCTTGTAATTGCATTTGCTTTTAGCCCAAAAGAGACAAGGGCAAGAGAAAAGAACTCACCTTGCTCTTTCAGGGAGCCAATCAAAAAGGCTGGGAGCTTTTAATGGGAACCCTGCTGCCCTGTTCAGTCAGTGGGACGATTTCCATTGCATGATTCCAAACCGCTTGAAATAACCCGTGTGAATCTCTTGCAGCAAAGGTCTTTCCCATCTTTTTATACATTGAGATACCCTGGAATAATATTGCAAAACCTGCATCCTGAGGAAACTGATGGAAAGAGAGTAGTTTCTTCACTGCCAAACAAAATGAAACTCACTGACTCTTATAATATGTCATGTTTTTCTCAGCACTGAAACTCCTGCAGATGTATGATTAGATAGAAATCTCAGCTACAGGATTGCACAGAAAAGCTTGGATTCAGTGCTAGGGTTTAAGAAGCAGAAGGTGCACTAAAAAAAGTTTAGATATCACGCTTTCCTGGAATCTGACTCATGCTTTAGGGATGGTAAATTCTGGAAATGGTTAATTAGTAAAAACACTTGGGATAGTCTCAGCTAGCAAATCTTCTGTGCCAGGATCACAAAGGGCTAGGGTTTAATCTAATACACAGCAGCAGTGGGAATTATGCTCCCTGCTGTATTTCAATACCCAGGAAGCCATTGCTTGGGTGTGTTTGGATCCCTCCATAGCCTTGCACATATGAAGCACAATGGGATTCACTTTCCTTTAAACCAAATTAATCAGTACTTGTGGAAGAAACAACAGATTTCCGTACATTTTTTTAACATACTAAGGGTAATTTTTTTTTAATTTATTTTTGAGCAAATGAGTACCATCAATACTCACTGCTATTGCATTTACTTAGCTTTGCTTCCTGCCTGTAGAGTAAACACACAGAAATGCTGAGCATTGCACCATTAGATCTTGGGTGTCCTGCACCAGAATGTGCCTCCTCACCAAAGGATTGTCCATCTGTCATTGAAAGTGGTGGTTAAAGATCCAAAGACGTACACTAAATCTTTTTTCTTTCTTCTCACGAGAGGTTGTGTGAATAATCAAGGATCTGCAAATGCAAGAGGCTCATATAAGAGTCTGAGTGACTCCCAAAGCTTTGGATCAATTAAAAATGTAACAAAACCAATAAAGAATGGGTGAAAGAATTCTACTCTTTGCTATATAATGTCAGTTTAAGACTTAACTGAAGCAAGGGAAATAGGAAACAAAATCCTCAACAGTTCATTCAAGTGCTACCCTTATGAAACACGAGTCCTGTCATTTATTTGCCTTGTCCTTGATAAATACACACAAAAGAAGGGAAGATTTTACAGCAGAAAATATCAATAGTGTCTTAAGGGAGTCAGGCAAAATTGGTTTGTCTATTTACAAATCAATACATAAAACCTTCCATAAAGCTGCTACTTATTTGACTTTGATGCCTGAGGAATACTGACGGTGTAAAGGGTTGTTCTCTGTGCTGTGTAAGGGCACAGAGAAGAAAAGCTGCTGTGTTGTGTTGGGTTTCTGGATTCTTGTGTGTGTCCTTGTGTCAGCACCAGCCATGTGGCTCCACGGGGTCAGGGCTGTGCAGGTGTCCTGAGCAGCACTCATGATGGGAGTCCCTTGTGGATATTTTCCATCTGCCCTTCCTGCCTCTCCACACCGCTCTGACCACTGCACTGAATGAAACAGAAGAGCTCAGGCCCTCCTGGCATCAACATTCCCTGGAATATCATCAGGATTTTGTAGAATGCTCTTTTCTCCACTGCTGTATTCCCTAGGGGCTGGAAATAAGTAGAAAAGGCTGTGCAGGCTCAGCTGGGACAAGTGAGGTGGGTCAAGACATTTGCACCAAAGCACAGGGAAGATATTAGCTGTAAACTCTGCTTCCACTTCCTTCAGGGAAGGCCAAGATCTGTCCCTGGAAAAGGGGTGCTTTTGTATCCGTGCAAGACTTTAATGGGGAAAAGATGCCCAGAAAGCCCAAGGGCACCTTTCCTACAGTTATCAGGAATTGGAAATGCTTCCCAGAAAAAGAGAGAGCAAGGAAGCAGAGGGAGAGATGATACCTTTCATTAAATCAGTGGAGCAGAGCAGCTGTGGAACAGACAAAAGACAGGCGTCCCTTCTGCAGGGCTGAGCCAGTGATGGCAAACCAGATAAACACAGTCACTAAGCACAGCCAGACCCCGAGCTTCAATCTAAATGCTACAATTATGAAAATATTGCCCTTAACAATTTGAAAACGTCACTTGCAGAATGTACAATTAACCCTAAGAAATCAGCGAGAGAAAAACTGATTGGGTAGAAATTCCATAAAATGGGGGTCAACACCTTTTCTATTTTCTCCATCAGGATTTAAAAGACATAAAATCTGGGATATAAAGGCCAACAGCAAGAAATAAGACTCTTTTTTTTTTCTCAGCCAGCAGTAAACAACACACATCTTTCAGAAAATGAGACATGTCCCAAGGAATTTGAGATGGATCATTGCCTTTTATGAAACATTAGATGTGTCTGGAAGTTAACACTGAAAATTAGAATGCAGAGAATAGACAGACCACAGAAAAACATCATTAAGTGCAACGTATTGACTTTCCTTTCACAGTGGGGATAAGAGCATTATTGTTTAGGTCAGAGAATGGGAATTCAAATGCAGGACCAAATCTACCTGTCTTTGGTTTGGTTCTTTTTTTTACAAGATGAAATTTGCTGCAATGTCCTGTATTACTGTATTATGCATTACTGCCTGAAGCAAAGTTTCTCTCTAAACAAATAGATGAAAATATTTTGAGAGAGATCACAAAGGAGCTTAGAGCAATGAGCAAAAACCAAATAGGCAGTGTAAGCATGATTAATTTGTTTCTGCCTGCTCCCCCATTCAGAGAGGGATGAGCTGGGGAAAATGTGGTTTATTTGCAAAAAGAACAGATTCCTATCATGAAGAGAATGTAGGAAAAACTGATTTGAATTCTTTTTGTTGTCTTTTGTGCAACAAATTCTCCAACACAGAGATGTAAAACTTAAATCTCCCGGATGCTGGAATGCTCTCACGTTGCTATTTCCAGCAGTGGTCTGTGCTCACATGCCTTTGTTCTCCATATCTCCCTTCCCCTCTTTGTGTGCTCTTTATTTATGGTCTTCTAACTTCTGGTTAACAAATTACTGTGCTACAGGAATGGGAAACATTGGATCTCCGATAAAGGTCTTCGATGAGCAAAGATAGTGCTGGTGGCTTGTTCTACAAGGTGCTTCCTAAACAATTTGTGGCACAACAGGTACAGCCCCAGGGTGACAGCCTTTCTGTGAGGCTTAGATACTGCTGTACCTGCTGCCCAGGTTAGTGAGATGAGGCTGGAAGGTGAAGGTGTCACGACTCTGCCCTGCTGGCACAGCTGAGTGGGTGGTGGGTGCTGGTGAGAGGCCAGGAGCTGACAGCCGTGGTACAACTTCTCAGCCTGGTTCTGCTGCTGAACTGGAGGTGTAAGAGCCGTGCCTTGAATGCAGGAGCAAAAGCTGGGTGGTTTTGGGTCACCTACTTCCCGAGGCCACCCACCCCTGTGCTCACGACAAGGAAGAAGCTGTGGTGTCTGCTTGGACATGCTTTGCGTGCAGCCCGGCTCTTGCAGGAGTTGTCCTGAATCTGGCCCTCGGTTTTGCTGTGCTGCTGTTCCTGGGCAAGCAATGGAGGTGCTGCTGCTCCTTCTGCCAGCCCTCGCTGCCCAGCGGGGCCTTCCAGGGAAGCATCAGCCCCATCTCCCTGCTCCTCAGATGGCACCTGACCTCAGCTCTTTCCCAGCACAGGTCCTTCTTGCTGACGGCTCCCAGGCTGTCACTGTCTCCTCTGTGCTTTTCTGTCCAGGTTTGCATTGTACTGACAGTGAGCCCTGAAAATATATAAGTGTGCTTTGAGTTTCATAGGGATTCGGTGTCATTTTGGTCTCCTTTTAGAGCTTTGTTACTCTTTCTTTTGTCTCTGAGAATAAGTCCTGATTGTGCTGGTGTTAAGTCCAGTAAGGCCATCTCCCAGATGAGAGGGAAAACATGCAGACAACAAAGACTTGGAGGAAGGCAAGAGATTTTTCTCAAGGTTTGTGTGCTTTTATGAAGTGTTGAAGACCAGTAAAAACTTTATTTTAAACTGTAGTTAACCGGCATGAGGTGAGATGAAAAGAGGTTGAATGTAACAGCCACGGGACTCTGGGTTATGGCATTTTTGTTCTTCAAATCACAATTTAACCAGCTCTAAAGAAAACAGAAACAGTGGAAATAGTTTTCTGGGGACAAAGTGCATTGCTTATTGCTTGGATGTCGTTTAGAGGTTTGCTCTCTTTTCTTTTCCCCATTCATTGCTAAGTTATGCCTTCTGGTAATTCACAATAAACACCTCAGGGATGGAGGGAATGATTGAAAAAATGTGGAAACGTTTGAAAGCCTTGACTCACTGCCAGCAAACCACCTTTCACTGCAGTTAAATATCTGTTTGCATTTGAGTATTTGATGGAATCTGGTTGAACCCAAATGAAACTGTTGCTGGGAGAGAAATAATGCTACGGCAATCTATAGTAATGATCTGAAGTGGTGCCATTTGCAGCAATGGCCCTGTGATACTGCTGTGGCTGCTGCATTGTTGATGAGACCACAGAAACACCCAGAGCCCATTAATGACAGGGAAAAGCCTGCAGGGAGCTGGGCCCCCACAGCTCCAGGAGGCCCTGAGCTCACATCCTCTGTGCCTGCTGTGGAAGTTTCCACTCAGCCCCCGACACGCAGGGATTGCCACCCCCTCACACCTCCCAGCTGAGGAGCCCGTGGGAGCCCTCCCTAACCCATTCCAGTGTGCAAAGACTGGGATTACTGAAAGCCTGCTCCTGCAAATGGCAGAAGAAGTGGAAAAGCAGGATTTCCTCTCTCCCCTGATGGCTTTTGAAATGACTTTGCCTGCCATCCACTAATCCCTCTGCTACTAAACACTTTCATTTTCCCATACTGCGACAGCTTTCCTGTCTGCTTTTCTCATACAGCAACCACAGTCAAGGATGGATCAATTATAGACTCCCTTGCCAAAAAAAAGCCAACCCTAAACAAAACAGAAAACTCACCTGACTTAATGGAAGATGCTAAGATTAAATTTGGAGCTAAAGGTGACCCAAATGTCATCTCTGAATTTCTGCGAAAAATGAAGGTGTGCATCATTCACTTCTAAGATCTAGAGTCATCATTCACTTCTAGATCTAGAGGGCGAGATTCTACAGCGATCACTGAACCAGGGGAATGCACAACTGGTGAGGTGACAAATGGTACCAAAATTCTTCCTCAAAGAAAAGAGGAGCCAAAGGAGAAGGGTAGTTACAACTTTTGAGTAGCTGGCTTCATGCCAAGGGTAAAAGAGATGTTAGGCTGTCGCTGCTTCATCCAGCATTGCTGAAGGGGTATTGGCAGGGAGAGGAAAGCAGGCATTGCCTCACAAGCTCACCTTGATCTACTGGGTAATTGCACTTCCAGTAAGTGTTCCTTCCTGCAGGCTCACAAGAGTTCCCATCTGTGTTTGCTGCCTGAGCACTCCATACCTCTAAGGGAGTGGAGGCCCTTTCACAGAACTGTTGCCAGCTGAATGGAAAAATTATTGGTTTTTCTCCCTGCCTCATTCCCATGTATGACACTGCCAGTTAAATGCTGAGAAGAAGCTGGGACAGGGCTTTACCCCTTTGGTTTTTGTTATTGTAGTGAATTTTCCACTCCAGCTTTCTCTGGATGCAGGAGAGGGTGTAACCACCAGAGTGACAGCCCAAAGGGAGATGCTCTTACCTCACATGGCAAAGAACTTATCCTGTACCTGGAGAGAGAGTCCATGAGTAGGCCACTTATGGATCTGCTCCTTCACAGGCTTCCCTGTATCTTCTTCTGAATTATCAGGCTCTGCCCCTCACCTGGCAGAGGATCTGAGATGAGACAGGTCCTAGTCTAAGCTGATCTGGCTATTTGGGCACTGGTTTCCAACAGGTGAGAACAGCCATCAGAACCAAAGAATGACATTTCTCCCAGCAGTGACCATTTAAACCCAAATTATTTATTCAGAGATTTTATTAATTTAAAGAAGAAATCGTTTGTGGATCAGATTCTAAGAAACAGCATTCACTCAGGACTTGCAATACTGATCTCAGCCTTCTGCTGGCATGTGGGGTGTTTATTCAAGCTTGCCCCTTGAAAAGGGTCACCAAACCCCTGTCCCAGGGTATTTCTGTTTGCTTTCAATTGCAAATGAACATTGTATAAGGACTTAATCTCCAGTTTGCCTTGTAGAAATTGATTTATCACTTAATAATACCCTTGCTGTGATGGGGCGAGAGGAGACAGAGCCTGAGCAATAGCTCTATTGTGCTGTCAGTATAAATTAGAGCTAAAGATGTTACTCTTTAACCACAAGCTTTGGGGTTTCTGTGTTTTTTTACAAGTGCAATTTTCAGCTGACAAAAGGCTGCTTGCACAACAGATTCTTTCCTGTTTAGGGTTTCATCCCACACAGTTTTTGCAGCCTTGCTGCCCTCTGGATCTCCTGCAGGCAGCAGCTTGCAGAGGAGTGGGGATCAAACTACAGGAAAGACAGAGTCTGCTTTCTGTGCTGGAAATTGTAGTGTACAGCTATTGATGATAATTATAGGGAAAAGGCTCATTGATTTACACTCCACTTTCTGAAAACTGAGGTTCAATAGAACCAAGGAAAGGAAAAAGCAATAAACTAAGACATCTGTTCTACTTTATCTGTTATTAGAGAGGATAGAGCTGGCTTCAGGTGTCTGAGAGAGTCATGTTAAGCTCCAAGACAGAGTTAAGTCTGAAGAAGGAGCTTTACTTCTAAAGTACAGACTGGCTTATTTTTACTAGGATCTCACCCCAGGCTGAGTAGCTGAAATCTGGAATAAGAGTGCATTGGCTCTGTAGAGAGGGCCTTGTCCTGAAACAAAAATTCGCAGGGAGCCAGGAGTTGGAGCAGGGTGCAGGCACCACTTCTGGATTTCATTATTTGGGAATAGCCTGAATGTGCTGCTGATCTCTTCGTCCCTAAGGAGACTAAAAGGAAGATACAGTGAGTAATGCTCAGTCAGTAATATTGAAATGCCAGATATAGATAGATAGAGTGGTGTCAACTCTATCTAAAGCTGAGAGCTCTTGATCTCCTGCCTGACTGCAGATGGAAGGCTCCTGCTATAGCTGTTGGTACAATTTGGACATCAGGGGAACAGGGAGTGTCACACTGACAGCCTGGTGTTTTTATGCAGAGGAGCTGAATTAAGAGGAGTGGTGGCTACAAATCAAGGAGGCCAAGTCTAGGGATTTTCAACATCTGAAGACTTCTGTGTCTTCTTAATCCTGCATCTTGTTGCCAGCTTCAGTTTTGTCTTTTACATTCAGCTTCTGAGAAGCTCCCATAAACTGTAAACTCAATAATCCCTGATTTCACCCAGCCCAGGACTGGAAGGTGGCATGAACCAGCCTGTCATTCCCTTGGCATAAACAGAAGCTCTATAAAATAACATTAACCAGGCCATAAGGGGTTAACTTACTATGGCATAAAGACTCATAGAGGAGAGGAAGATTTATTTATAAGTTAACATTTTTATATACACACATGCATATATATATTCATTAACTTGCTGGGATGTATGTTGGGAACATTTAATACATTTTTCAACAGCTGAGAAATTTCTGTTCAGCTCACGAATCCATCACCAGAGTGAGTGATAATGAGCCTTTTTCTGTAGGATGCAAATCCTACATCGTGCCTGCATCCCTGTTGAAGGAGGGACTAGAAATCCAGGCTCTTCCTGATATTAAGGTTAGACTGAAAATGGAAAAAATAAATTAACCCTTGTCATTTTTGCTAAGTATATCTATAATGAACCATATTAAATTTGAAAGGTATCTTAAACAGAAAACAAAATGTGGACCTGATGTACCTATTATTACTCAAAGAAGAACTAGTACTAATCAAAGCTTTTCTAACATTTTGTTAAATCTTTCATACTCACAGTCTCTTTGGTCTGGCGGTACAGAGAACAAAATGTTGAGAATCTCTTCCAAATCAATTTCTTCTAGAAAACAAATAATTGAATTTACATATTTATTTGCCACTATTTCCCAGTACTTTTAGGCTATCTTCTTTCACTACTTAGTTAATTCATTTGTAGTAGCATCTTTTCTTTATTCTTATAATGATTCAGGTCACGGTGATCTTAGAAATATTTTTCAAAATCACTTTGGTTGTCTCAGTCTCAGAAACGACTTAGCAACACTTTTGCACTCAGTGCATATTCTAATCTACAAAATAACATTTAACAAGCATTCAAGGTCTTTTATATGAATAACAAATAAAACTGGGGGAGAGTATTGTGTGTCAAAAGTAACTGGCTTTGTATGGAGGAAAGAAGAGGGCAGAGAGAGCTGTCCAGAGAGGCAGCCCCTCAGCAGCACCAGTTCTTGCTGTTAAGACAAAGATCCTCCAAAATCACACCTTTCCTCCTGTATTATTTTTCAAACAAAAATACAAATCTGTTCTTTTAAAGATGGCTTTACTGGTCTCTATGATCTTTCCCTCCTCTTCCATTTATTTTGAAAGGACAACATTATTTCTTAATAATAATAAAATAATTAATTATATTAGAGAGATACAGATTTGTGTGTCAATGAACAGTTTGGTATTCTGAACCAGGAAACACTGACCATATTCAATTGTTTTTTGTCCTGTAGGTGAAAGAGAGATTTTCTTTTTTTGAAGTTCCCCATTGCTGTAAGAACACTTGACAGAAAAATAGAATATTTCCCTCCTTGCACTAATAGGGCAGACATTCCAAATCTACCAAGCTGAAGAGAAAGCTGCAATCTTTCATTAAAGAATGCACCACACCATCCAACTTCAAACATTCTGTCAAAAGTATAATTAAGCCATCTTCTAAGTAATAGTAATGATGTCTTGTATTTTCCCAGATGCTTTCATCCCTGCAAAGAATATATTTCAGAATTCACAGACCTCCTCCTGTCTCCCTTTCTTAAAATAAAATCTAAAAAATGCCATAGCCACTTTGATGAGATGTGTAAGTATTTATTTATTTATTTATTTATGTAACTCCCTGTTTATCAATGAGATCATTTTACTAAGGAATGCATGGCTGGGTCATGTGCATGTATATTCATGAACACGCGTCAGGGTTGGAATTTCTTTCTCAAATCCTTGAAGTTCATCAGCCTCCTAATGCCCACCTGTGACTTTGCAGAACAATTGTAACACAGGAACCGGAGCCTCCTTTGTCCAGCTGAAATTCAAAATGTGCTTCAAACCCTCCCCATGCCTCAAACGCATCCAAACCCACTCTGAACCGAGAATCCTTTTTCTCCAAACAGCAATCCTTTTTCTTCTTTCAATACTGGAGAACTCCCGTTTTTTAAATGAACACATCTTTGGGGCCAGGGCTGAGTGAGGAGACCCGAGTGGGCAGGAGATGCCAGCAGCCGGGAGCAGCACCGCGCCGCGCTTGGGGTCGGTGCCCACACGCCCGTGGCATCTGCTCATCCCACTGCAGCTTGTGTCTCCCTGCAGTCTCTGGGAGAATGATGCCTTAATGCAGGCAGAGCAGGAAAATCAATATAAAGCATGCCCCCTTCTATTTTATTTATTTATTTGCTTTTTTTAAGGGAAGAAAAAAAAAAGTCTTTTGTTTGTTTGTCCCTTATGAGGATTTTAAGGTAATCTTTCATCAGCTTTCCTCACCACCACAGGCAAAAATCTCCCTCTCTTGCATTCTTACTTCAGGCAACTGAAGCATGAAATGGGAAATCTCATGTGCAGTGGAGAGCAAATGTGTCACCTTATTTATTAATTTCATGATCAGCTGAAGACTTTGATTTATTGGACAAACCCAGCCAGACTGTTTTTGAATAAAAGCAAGAATAAAGACCAGCTCTGGAGAAGGTTGCCAAATATCTGTTTTGGATTATTTACACAGAGATACAATGAGGAAATGTAGTTTGAAATCAAAAAGAACAAAACAGCAACACACTAGAAAACCAGAATCCCTTATGTCCTTTTCCATCCTATGGGAAGTTTGAAGGGCTCTCCCTTTTTCTATGCCAAGTCTCTCATTATGGCCTTGGTCACATCACATTCCAGCCCACACCTCTACCTGCAGATTGTGGAGTGCTGGATTTGTTTGATTTAGCTAAACTCTCTGCCAACATGATAGGTTGAGACCCTGGAGTCCTCGCTTCAAGGTGCCTTTGGCAAAATGAGCAGAATTTAAAATATTTGCAAAGTGTTCACATTTTTCTGTGAGCTTTCAGGCATTGTGGAAGCCTGGTATTTTCTTTGCAAATGAGATTTGCATGTATTTGAACATTTAAAATCTTGCAAGAAAAGGTGAAGTCACCACAGCCAGACAGGAGACAGACTAGGAACCTCACATTTATTTCACTGTATTTGTGAAAGAGAACACATAAACACTATCTTTCAAAAATCTACATTTTCCTCTTTTTGGAGCAAGCATACACTGAACCAGTTTCATATAAATGATGTTAAACTTACAAAAATAATATGTGCAGGGGTGTAGTGAAGGAGTTCCCTATGCAATGCTGGAGCCTGAAGTCTCAGGTATAAAATCAGGAGAATAGTAAAAGTAGAGACATGGATCAGGCATGGACGTTGGCTTGGGTGGGTGCATGTTCCAGAATGCTCCTGCTTCATTTCCCCAGGGCTGTTAGTGGATTGTCTAGTGATGGATATGTTTTAATTAAGAGTGGACATGTTTTCCAACATCTGATCTTCATCCAGATGTTAATTCAGGGAAATATTCTGGTCTGGTTTATACAGGGGAGTTGGCTAAGATCATCTTGACAGTCCTTTCTGACATTATAATCCATAAGACTTGTCAATAAATCACACCACTGCTGCAGTCTTCACCATGGAATCACATATGAAAAGGATGTGATGAAGAGGATCAAATCTAGCCATGACCTTTGTTCAAAGCTCCCTTTTTAAGAGGAAATGCATATAATGAGTGATTCACCCACCCTCCTTGACCCACACTTTAATCAATTAGGAGGGAAACACAGACTGTCCTTACAGATGTGCACATATGCAAATCTCCTGTTTTATGCTTGTAAGCAATTAAGATCATATCTATAAAACAATAATGCTGTAAAGTTTTTTTCCTTAAGAGGAAGCCTGTGGCATTTAAAAATACACATTTAGAATCTTACAGCCGTTGTTTTTTGTGATATTTAGGGAATGTGGGGCCAGAGGGTTAACTGAGTTAGATGGCTTTTCAGTCGGCATCAAAAAGAGCAGGAATGAGTCCCGTTTGACAGCTTGGAGATAAACTGTAAATGTGAGACATAATTTATATGTATTTTAAAAATTCAACAACAACAGCAAATAATTCAAGGGACTCTAGCCAGCTGGTCTTCCTTCTAAAACTGGATACGGCAAGCGGGGATTCTTTGCACAGCGATGATGACATGCAAAAGCCTTCTATATAAATTTACACATTTATCAAGCCTTTGTGGAATAATAAGCTACAATCTAGCCAGCCTGGGGCAGTCTGCTGTAATTGTTATGATTTGTTTTCCAGATACAGTACAAATTCCTTGGTAATCTTGCCTGAATTTTAATAAGGGGAAGGGAAGACTTAATTAAAGAATCCTTTGTGCTGTTCTATGGCGACTGCCATCTGCGAGTGCTTCATTCTGGGTCTTATCTCCATCGTACAGCCCACAGCTCTGCCTTTGTACAGCCTGCTGGTAACTTAGACTCAAGGAGTGGAATAACCACGCTGAGCAGTGTGGATTTTGGGAAGCATGAACCACTCTGGCACCTTCAGTGGCTGCTGTGGAGAGGCCAGGACCAGAGCGTTTTGATCAGCCCTGCTGCATTAGAGGCTGCTTAAAGGCATTTATTTCCAGAAAATTAGGGGATACCCAGTTTACATAAGAAAGAATAGCAAACCTTTTTTTTTTTTTTTAAGGAGTATGTACAACCTAATTGGCTTCTATCAAGAGTAGTCTCCAGCATCAACAGGGCCTTTTGTATGCTGATATAATGAGCTTTTATTTTTACAATGACATAGGGAAATGTATCTACCCAGAGACTCTTTGGACAGATCCCAGAGGCTATCAGTAAAGAGGTGAGCTTCTTAGATGCAGCTCTGCACAGGAAAAATCGATAATTTATTTGGAAATAAATCCTCCCACCCATGGTTTTGGGAATAAGCAACTGTTACAACAGGAGTTTGCAACTAAGGCTGTCTGCCCCAGCTTACAAGATTCCGAAAATCCAAATAATATGATGGATTTCTTCCCAAGCATGACCCAGATACTGGCTGGGGTTTCAGAGTGGGATGTGTGTGACCACAGGCAACAAGAATTCTAGAAACCAACTCTCCTTGACTCGACATAGCACGAGCAAACTCCAGAGCCATCTTATGGAGCCCTTGCTCCCTCTTTTTCCCCTGTTAGAATTGCTCTGTGCTCATGGCAGGTTTTTGGCCATATCAATGCACAGACATGAAAGCATCTTAATTTGAGATGTGCAGGTAGCAGGGGATGAGATTTAAGGGTGGGATTTATTTCACTGTGTTTTGTACATCACACATTCATCTCCTGTTGTAGTAGGGGAATCATGTAAGTGGCTCTGAAAATGCCATTGTTAATTTATAGACAACCCTACAGCCGGGTGTTTGGGTTGCTCAGAATACAGAGAGAGGCTGGGATCCAATTCTGATTTACACCAGGAATCCCCGTTGGGGTAAGACCTGCATGTCCACAACCACTCATGGATCAGGTCTTTAGTTCTGAAAATAACTTTTTTCAAAGGGTGTCCTTCAGCTTCTGACATATTTTCGCTTAGGAGATAAAAATTTTACAGCTCTGTCCCTCTCTGGCTGTTGAGTTCATGTTGTAATCTACTGGTTAAAGGCAAAATCTTCACTTTTCTGCCTGTGTTTTCAGCCAGGATACTTCAGATTTCCCCTGTATTCAAATCAGTCTTTTGAAGTACAGATGAAATAAAGCAAATAATTGAAAATAACTCCAGGGCAGGGCCAGTTGGTGCAGTCATCAACTTTCCAATCAGATATAGGATAGGTTTTAAACTTTCTTTTCTAAGGAAGAAAGCTAAACAAAGCTCGGCTAAGAGGGTTCTGCTGATTTTAGCAGCCTGGTGAGAAAGGTCATTCATCAGTCCTATGTCTAAATCAGAAGGCAGGTGAGGTTTAAGAGATAGAAGTAAATACTTGAAACTGCACCTAGTTACACACAGAACACTGTGAAGTGGTTTGTTTCGGTCATCAGCCTTAATATATGTTAATATGGGCATTATTGGTCTTCTTGTGATAATTTTATTGGGAAAAAATGCAAATGTATTTTTATGTACCTTTTTCTGTAAGAAATTAAAAGCTTGGTCAACATCCCATTCTCTCTGTTCTGTTTAAGGATGCCTGGTATAGTTGTGAAAGCTTTACTATTTTTCTCTCTTTGTTACATGCCTTACACCCTTCTCTCCTATCCATCTACCCTACATGCCTGTAGCTGAGAAGCTGCTCCTGTTTGGGAATCCTCAGCACTTAAATTGCACTTGCACTGTGAGTTCTTTCCTTCCATGTTAATCCCCCTTAGGAGCAGCCAGGATGTAATTATTAATCACTCACTGGAGAGTTGGGAATGTAATCTCTAGATAATATCCATCCAACTTAAACCTGTCCTTAACACGAGTGCTGGAGAAATGTCTTGGGACTTTGTGTCTTCTGTTACACCTTGATATGATCACACAGGATTCCTCATGGGAATGGAGAAAAACACTGGCAGACCTGATAGCCAGGGTTTATTTCTTCCTGTCTGACTGCACATGTGGTGTGATGACATTACTTTAGTTGATGGGTCTGTGAAAGCCTGAACTGTGGACAGTGGGGTTAATTTGTTAAAAGGAAAATAAATGCCCTCTGTCTTTTTCCTCTCCTCTTTTTATCCATTTGCATTAAAATTCAATCAAGCAAACTACTTTCCTCTACATCTGGAAAAATTCAGTTTTCATTTTATTTCTATTGCACTTTTGTGTCCTTCCAGCTCTGTTAGGGTAGATCAAAACAATCTAGGAGCATATGTTCCTATCAGATTTAATGTGTAGACCTTCTTAAATCTCCCAAAAGACCTTTCAGATGTAAACCTACATTTAAGTAAGCAATTAATTATAGCATAGTTCTTCCAATGAAAACACGACTGGTTTTCAATTTAAACTGCAATTCCAGCTCTTTTGAAGCTTCCTCTCTGTACATTCCAAGCTAGGGATTGTGCAAATTTGATCTCAGGCAGTACCTGTCAAACCATCAACAGGCACTGGGGAGCCTCCACGTGTCAGGAAGAATCTCCAGTTCTTCACTCACCCCCCTGGAGTCCAGGGACCAACAAATTCAGTCATACACATCAGTGTATGCAAACCACTGAACCAAAACCTCTCTCTAAAACACTTAAAACACAGTATCTTGCCTAAAAGGACACATAGAGTTTTTCTTATAAAAACAGGGGGAGAACATTTAATTAATCCTATGACAGAGTGAAATGCCAGGCAAGAGGATGTCCTTGGGGAGGGAGAGGATTTGGGAGTGAAGTGTTGCTTGTCCTGGTTCATGAGTCAGGGACAAAAGTCAGGAGTGATTTTCTGAAGAGGGGAGGTACCTGTGATTCACCTGTCACGTTGTGAACTGCTCCTGGAGACCCACTGCTCTGACAGGGCAGGGAAATACTTCCCACCAGAGCTAGGGGTGAAACGTGTCCTTCCACTGGCAAACTCCAGGCGGTACCAAAGCCTGTCATGCAGGAAGTCGAGTTCACCGTGCAGTGCATCACCTGCTCCCAGCCCAACAGAAGGCACCAGAGCCAAGTGCAGAAAGCCCCATAAATACACAGAGCAAGAACAGGGGATTAACATAGGGCTTGTTGTGTTGGTTTTTGAAGGACGGTGTATAATTCATCACTTGGGGGCGAGCATGAGAGGCATGTTTAAATTCCTCAGAGAGCACAGAGCTTATAAATAATAATGAACAGAATAAAATGCAAATGGCCTGGAAGGAATCAATAGTCATGAATGAAATCAGCCCTCAGATCCTAATTGAAATGAAAATGAGATGCATATTCAATATGTGCTTAATAGAATATACATAATATGAGCATCCTGAGCTAATGAACAACATCTTTCCTTCATGCAGACACACACGGGCAGGCCCCCCTCCTAGGAAGAGAATGCCAATAGATGCACCCAGCCTCACCATACCTCCATGAATTGCTGTGTATACCTATACAGAGAGGATAATGGAAACCATGAACTTTTAACCTCTGTTAGGTCTCAACCACAAACATCACAAAAGGAGCAGCTGTTGTTTCTGAAAATCCATAAAACTGTGATAGGTATTTTGCATACTGCTCCAATATTAATTGCAGCTTTTGTTTGTGTTGGAAATAGCACGTGCCAAGGCTTTATTCTCCTTTGTATTTTAGGCCATTTTGCAGTAGCTGATTAGGTGCCCATGTGCTAATTGCTCTGGCTCCTTGGTAGCCCTTTATAGGACCTCACTGACCCACGCAGAAGAGTGGGAGCTGCTGCCCTTTGAATCTAATTACAAAGAATTGAATTATTTCCTGACACAAGGCTGAGTTGGGGATCTCATGTTATCTCAGGAGAAAGCAGACGTGCACTTTTGTGGGGATGACTTGTCCCAATATACTAAACACTGACACACTCCCTTGCAGTAAGAACAGAGCTCCCTGTTTAAAACCAGATTTCTGGCATTTGTGTCTCGGAAGAATGAGCAGCAAAGACAGGAACATCAGTGTCACATGCAGGAGGGTCTTGGTTAGGGCTGAAAACTTCATCTGTCATTAACACAGCACTCTGAGACAGGAGTAGGAGATGCTCCACAGCCCTGGGACCTGAGGAGTTCTGACAGCTGGGTAGGCATGAGCCACCATGGCTCATGCAGGATCACCTCCCTATTTATAGGCTATACGTGTCTCGGAGAACATAAGCTAAAAAATGCCCAGCTCACTGCTGAAATGCTGATTACCCTTTTCCATGCAGGCTACCTCACCCAGCAAAGCAGAGTTAGACATATCCTCCTCCTGGGATAAAACCGCAAAAGCTGAGAGTCCTAACTGCAATTCTGCCACAGCTCAATCTATCTGCCTCCAATTCCTCATCTCCACCCCACATCTGTCCTAAGGGTAGAGTGTTTAACATTGCAATGTTTTGAAAATGTTCTAAATGTTCTGTGCTAAATCCTATCTGAAAGTACCTAACAGTTAAACAGATGGAGCTTATTTTATTGCTTTGCAAAGCAAATGTCATCTGTATTGAATTTCTTGCCTCGTCTGCTAAGAGAATTCTTCTCTCTGATTTTATTTTTCCAATCCATGTGGAGACAGGGTTGTTGGGGAGGGAGATGAACACAACAATTTAAGGGCTAAAACTCTCTTTCTTGCTCTAGTATCCAACATTAATGTTACTGCCTCATCACTACTGAGCCAGAATGCCAACTGGATATCAGGCTGATGAGGTCTTTATCCCAGACCCATTACTGCATGGAAACCCATTCTTCTGAATCTGCACTCTATGACTGGATGGAGGCACTCACTGACAGGGAAAGAAGTGTGTTATACGTGTAACAGGGAGCTGAAGGAAAATCATCCCTCCCTTAACACAGCACAACAGCTCTGCTGGCACAGGGAAGGCTTTGCTAAGGGCCACTCAGCTAAGCTAAGGGCCATTAAGCTGCCATAGAAATCTGAGTGGGTTTTTCTCACGGGAAAAATGGCTGAAAATTATCACTGGTGTAAACTGCAAGGGTGCAGCTTGTGCTGTTGCCCCTTGCTGACAGCTGAGCACAGCAGAACCATTGCAGGGAGCAGTGCAGGGTCCTGGCTGTGCTGCCAGGTGGGATTGCTCTTCCCCATCATGCTCTGTCCCTCTTCCTTCTCCCAGCTGAGACCGCTCCATTCTCAGAAGTAAACACAGCAGTTTGGGAGGACCTTTGACCAAGAGCTATTCTCACAGCCAGCTGAGTAATTCTTCCTGTTGTATTCCTTTCTCTTCCAGCAGATGGTTGTCTGTAGCTGCTCCTTGTAATTTTTCTCCTTATTTACTGACTCCAGGCAGTGCAAAGCCAAGAAAAGGGAAAACATTGACATGATGGATCTGTCTTCATCACCTGGCCCTCATCCTTTCACCCTGCTTCCCAGAACTGGTGCATCGGGTTCCAGTCTCTCCTCCCTGAAACCCTACAGCCTCTGCACCTTCAGGAGTGTGGCTTTGAGTCATAAGCAATAAGCTTGGAAGGACTTGAATCTATTCTAGGCTACTGCTGCCAGGTACAGCAGATGTTATCTGTTAGATTTTACTTTCTCAGAAATTCTTGATTCATAAAACATTCAGGATTGTGGACCCTTATTTTGTCAACTCTTTCTTTCCTGCTGAGTAGTTTCTGGCAATGGAAATGTGTCTGAATGACTATAGAGCTGGTCTTCTTTAATATCTTAGTTGGCCTGAACAGTGTTGGATGATCCATGATTCTCAAGTCCTGGGGAGACGTCAAGTCATCAGGAAGTGATTTTCCAGATGAGAACTAGAAAGAAATAAGGAAAAAGTGGTTTTGAGCTATGCACACAAATTCCCATGGATACAAACAAACAAAATGGAGAAGAATGAATCCAATTAAAGAACATTCAAGCTTATGCCTTATTTGTGGATTTTTTAAGTGATAACTCATGTAGCTATACTGCATGGGAATGTACTTGGAGTTTTTTTCTTTGTATTTCTTTTTCCCAAGTAAGACAATCCTTCAGTTAAAAAGGTCAGAACATGCTGGAATAATTGTTGAGAAGTAATTCCTCTTGATGTTCTCCCTGGGGAACATAACTCCAGGGTGGCTGCCTGTCCCAAAGCAGCTGAAGACATCTCAGCTCCCAGGATGTGGCTCTCAGCACATGCCTTGGTGCTGGGTTGAAGGAGAGGAGAACCACATGGATGGGTCTGGAGCATGAGTTGTTGCTGAACATGGCAGGGGCAAGCATGACACAGGCTGGGTGTTGGCAGCTCTCGGTGCCACAGCTTGCAGGGAAGCCACATTCCTGACATCCCTGTCTGGAGAGGACCCGTGGCAGTGCAGCTGAGCCCAGGCCTGACAACCTGAGCCCACACCTGCCCTACCACAGGGCCACTGCTGCCACTGCTGAAGGGTACCAAGAGCAAACCGAGGGATGTGAGAATGGCTTTGCATGAAATCCATGGACTATTTAGCTGAAGTTTCCCTCCATTTTGGCATGTCAAATATTCATATGTGACATACATTAAGAAGATACATCTACTTCCAAATTTACCTCATGCTATTTAGACTAGGGGCAGCAATTATTCACGTAAGACACACAGGTTAATGGAAGGGGGATTCTGGGAGCTTCAGGGAAAATCCTTACGGTAAAACCTGATCTGGAGTCTGTAAAACACCCCTTCTCCACCAAGTGGCCCTCATATTCTATTATTAGGTTTTATATGAGGGTTATCAACTTTTCCCTACATCGATGTCACCCTCATTTTTGGAAGACCTGTTGCAGTGACAGTATGAAGAACACTTGTTATGCTGGTTTCAGATTTTTTTTTAAGCAGAAAACATTTTATTTTAAACAGTAAAATTACCAGATGGGAAGCTAATTTAATGAGTTGATAATATCTTCTCATTTTAATTAGGACACTGCACATAGAGCTGTCTTCTTGAAATACAACCTGACACAACTGCAACATTCCTAAACTGCCAGATCTGATTCTGTTTTCCAAGTAGGAACTTAATAGTATTTTAATTTCTTTAAAAGTACATTGAAGAGGATAACATTTCATTTCCAAGGGCATTCTTTGAGGAAGACTGTCTCAGGCACTCTGAGACATGAAAAATGAAAAAGTTTAAAACATCTGAATTGAAAAACAGTTAAGACCATCAAATTAAATAAACAAATAAAACCTGCAAAGGAACTGCTCGGTTTTGCCATCTGAGCATGGCTATTTTTCCATAAGTCATGGGTAGAATACTACTGTAATTCACAATACCGAGCTTATTTTAATATTCTGCTCTCTCTAAGCATATATTCCATGGTTGGGAGAGCAAGTCTTTATCTCAGTATTGTCAAGGTTTTTCCATCTTAAAAATAGTGTACAAAACCCAGACTGACTGGAACGGAATACAGAATTCATGGAGAGAAAAATACCCATGAAGTGTCATCAATATCTGATGAAAATCAAGATGTATCCTCTGGAGAGAAGATTATGTAGACCCTCCTCCAATCATTAGTGAATATTCTATTTTTATGTATACCTGCTTCCTAACTCTGTTTCCACAGAAGGAAATAATAAATTATTTTTTAAATTCCATTTTTATCCATGAGGCAAGCTCAGAAACCAATTAATGGACAGGAAATGTTGGCTGATAGTAATGTGGTTAAGAAGCACATTACTTTATAATCATTTTATGTGGATTCAGATTAAGATTTTTAAGTCACAGAAGAAATGATTTCTCACTCTTTTCTTGTCAGAGACTGACCACCTAGAAAAATTCAGAGGGGAGATTATACCTGCTGTGTTTTACATGTGGTAGAACATTCCATAGGGAAGTTTTTGGTAAAGTTGCATCTATTTTTTTGTGTATGTGGAGAGAAAGAAAGGTCCCCACATCCAAATGTATTTGAGTCACAGGGACAACCGTGATTTTATCAAGAGGAAATGGGAGCTAGGGAAATATTTCTTGTTTCTAAATAAAAACATCCCATTTTTTTCCCACCTCCTAATGCATGTGATATAGTCAATATGAAATATTGTTCTTCAGCTGCCTCAGCGTGCACGTCTGCCATACCAGCACTTTCTTGGCTTGATTTCATTTCAAAGCCCATGCAGACTCTATTCTCCCTCTGCTACAGTTCCTGTAACTGATGCAAGTTTCAAGTAACATTTTGCTGTTTTCCCTCAAGATTAAAAATCAGAGCTGACTCCTGTGGGCAGTAGCTGATTTTCCCATGAGCTAGAGGAAAACCTTAGAGTTCATTCCACACACACTCTTTTCTAAGCGTGTCTAACTTGATTGAAACATGCAGAAAAGCATCACCTACACCTGTCATCACCACAGCACTATCACTTATCTAGGAGAAAAGGCTTGCAGATGAAAATGATTCTGAGAATAATTGCAAATCCAAGATGAAAAAATCCAAGTGACCTCCTTTTAAATACCACAGAAACAGATTGGCAAACCTTTAGCATTAGACTGTAAAATAAATATCCATACACTCACGGTCAAATTTCAAATGAACATGATCTAACTAATCAATTTTTGTTTATTTAGCATGCTCTAACTACTCAAGTAAATCTAAATTAATGGCATGAGTAATTGGATTCATTTAAGACCTTGCATTTCCTTTCCTTATGCTCTGCTTCTCACTGCTGCTTAAATGGGAGCAGCAAACCATTTTCTTCCATGGGCCACACAGATAATACATTCAGAATTTGGGTCCCAGATCACCAGAATTTGGGTCCCAAATGCGCTTTTCAGAATTATTCGCCACAATCTCACCATCTCACATGTGGCATAGCTAATGATTAAATCTGCCAGATAGCTTAGAGCTCCAGAGCAGTTTAAACCTGAGATTTCTAGCAAAGAAAAAATCAGCTGTACAGAAGAGAAACTACCCAGCATTATTCCCACTAGTGGGAGAGGGAAAAGGTTAGTTTGAGGTTAAGAACTAGACTTGGGAGGCCTTGGCGTGGGGTATAAATGTCTTCTGGCACACAGTTGAGCCTCTGGGCTATACCTCAGCCTAAGTGGGACGTGATGTGTCCTCCTGCCTCTGCTGTAATTCATGGAGTGAGACATTGCTTAGCGGGGATTGCACTGGAGCCCAGGTATGCACGGGATGGATCTTCAGCACCTGGGCATCACTTAACCCAGCCCTGGGGTTTCTGGTGCCTCTGTAATTCAGTTATTCAATTAGTAACAAAGAACTACTGCATTCTTCTTTCATCCTGTGGTAAAGAAGGCTGGTGCTGCCTGTTGCAGCTCTATTTATAGCTTCCCTACACCCCCCTGCTCTCTCTCACAGGCAAACCAAGGAACAAGCTGGAGGTTCTGCATGGGGAAAGGGAGTCCTTTAGGCAGGGGCTGGGATGTGGGGTTTTGGCAATACTGTGTCTCTACCCAGAGTGTTTCTGAGAATGTCTCTTAGAGCCTGTCTCCTCTCTGAACAGGCTTTTTTGATAGACTAGGCCGTTTTATGGAAGCAGAACACTTTTCACCTAAAATGTTGAGCCTTTAGCAAGGGTCCAAAGGACCCAAAAGGGAAAGAAAAAAAGTTACTTCTATCAGGGTATTTCTGGGAAAGAACAATCACCTTCTGGACCTTCTCAGTAGTTCCATCCTCTCTGTATTTTGGTTAAAATTGCTCAGCAGTGATGTAAATTCCCTGAGCCTGGACCCCTTAGCTCAGATGCAAATGATGTGAAGTGCGTGAGGGTGGACAGGCAGGAGAGCAGGACAAGGCAAGGGGGTTTTGGATGAGGAACAAGCTGGATTGTTAAAATGGCACATTTTCTAACTAGCAGAACTGCTGAGTCTGGTTTAGATTATTGTTCCTTGTTTTCCATGAGCTATTTATAGGCTATAAATAAACCCACAAAATCTTTCTGCCAGAGAAAGCTAATTCCTGTTGCATTTACTGCTTTCTTTTCATGGCAGATGAAATCACTGGAGTGTTTGCTGCAATTTGGTGTATAGTAGCTTAAAATCACAGTTTTGCTTGGACCAACTCCCAGCATTCCCTTTGTTGTTGGATCAATGATCCTAGCATGAATTTGCAAGGAGCCAAAGGAATTAGGTGCCCACAATGACTTATTTTGGCCATTGGGATGCCCACGTTTACCTTACAAATGCAAACTTTGAGAAAGCACACCCCATTTTCATCAGGAAACCTACTGAACAGACTTCTAAACCAGGGAGATTGTTTTTTTCCCCTGGGCTCTTACTTGAAATCTTCCTTTGGCTTTTGGTCCATGCAGCAGGGGATAGGTGCCAGTGTTGAGAACACCTGAAAAGCAATTAAAGGTAGCAGCTGCTGAGGGCCTGCTTCTTTATTGCCCTCTGCTGAAAAGGTTCATGGAAAATTATTTGCTTTCCCTGAGCTGCTGAAGAAAATGTTAGACAACTTGTAGCTCTGTGCAGAGGTTTGCGCCTGCTCTAACCTCTCGCATCCATTTGATATCTGCAAATCTATTGACAAATTATTTCCTACCTGCTTTTTACACTTGCTAGATTCCTGGGATGAGAGAGTCTTTATTTTTTTTCCGGGCTGAACTATAGTTAGCTAGATTAAAAAATGTTACTTTCTGATAGATTTTTTTTTTCCCTTTTAGCTGTCTACAGAATGCTATACTGAAGTGCACCGAAAGAAATACATTCCACACCAGAGATAGGATTTTTCTATTAACCTTCTCACCTCAAACTTCTTCAGAGACGTTCATTTCTTTCCCATGGATTTCTATAGAATTTTTCCATAAGAGCTGAAAAAGTTTGCAGAAATTCTTAAGGGAATTTCTTCATGCTCATATATTTGTACATTGGTTTGAAAATTAGATTCCTTTTCAATACACAATTGCATTATAGATGGGGCCTTGTGAGGCTCAGTGGATACATTACAGAGCTCTTCCTTACCAGGTTTTGGTGAAACCCAGCCCTGTTGTGTTATTGGTGTAAGCTGTAAGACAACACTTCCAGGAGCTGATTTCACACATGGTTCTCTACTGAAATCTGACATTTGACAAGAATGGAATGGTAAAGGGAGTGGTACTCTGGGGACTGGGCATTCACCAGCCCATGTGGGGTGAGTCTGCAACACTTCTTGGTCAAGTTCACCAGCAAAGGAGTCTGCCTGTAAAACACTGCCACTGGTAAGGGCAGGGATGTGAAGCAGGCACGACTAATCAAACTTTTTGAAACATGGAAAAATCCATTTCATATGCAGCTGAAGACTGCCCTGTGGAGTAGTTCAACCCCATTCCAAAGGGAGAACTCCCACATTTTGATTGCATGAATACTTGAAGAACAATAGGCAGGGCGCTGCCATCAGAGCAGTATTGACAATCAAACACAGCCTAATGCAACTCTGCCTCTTGGGGCTTTTGTTGGATTTTTCCTTCCCTGATATTATATCTTTCTCACACTCTTCCTTTGTGGTTTATTTTGTCCTTTCAAGCATTAATTTCATCCTTGTTAAGTAAAATTTCCTGCTGACTGAGGTGCAGTGGCAGTCAGGCCAGGATTTACACTTCCAGTTTAATAAAACCCGTGAGAGTGATTTGTTAAATCAACACAAGAAAAATGCAGGAGGGGAATTTCAAGGATCTCTGAGTTCATGGGCATGACTGCATAAGATGGAAGCAATAGCTTCGATTTCTTGTAGTATGAGCAGTGTTCTTATGACCCTCACACAGTAATAGTGGTCCTATATTCCTTCTTTACAATGGTTTGATGTTTATTGTCTAGGATTTGGGATGTTTTTCCTGAAACCTGGAGAATTATTAATTTCAAGATAACTTATGGCTACATCTAAATCTGATGATTCGAGATGGCTTTTAGTAAAGAGACAATGTGGTAATGACTCCCTTGAATTCTGACTGTGGATGTGAGCAGCCTGACTTATTTCTGTTCATTATGTACTCAAATTTATTAATCTTACTGCAATGGTTAGGTATCAATGCTTCTATCAGTGCTTTGTATTGTTAACTATTATATTAGAAAATTGAGGATTCAGAACTCTCTCTAATTGTTAATGGTTGCTGTGGAGAATGGAGTAGACCATGATTTTTACTGAGGTAGATGTGTTTGACTTCACACTGCTTTCCTTCTCCCTGGTGTGTTTTACTGGTGCTCTGTTGCACCCATTCTTCAGGAAATAAAGGATTCATCAAAGAAAATAGTCTTCTCTCCTGTCCACATTTCATCGTGTTGTAATGCTGTTATTTTCCCCCTAAATTTCATCCATCCTTTGTCTAGTATGTGCGAGGCTTTGGAGATAAGCACACACACACACACACACACACGATGGAACGTAGACTCTTCAGTCTTCCTTAGTTATAACAAAGAGCAGAACTGCATGCAGAGGCTGTAACAAGATGTGTAAAAGGGATAATGGTTCAACAGACAGCTGTCTTGATAGGTTTTCTTATTCCCATGCTTTTAAAAAACTTATTCTCTTTAAATACATCCACACCCCATCCCATGGCAGCTCAGGATACACTGGCAGACATACACAGACACTGTTACCAAGGCAGCAGCAGCACACACACATCCTGTTGCTACCATAACAGCAAATGTTATATAGTTTTCATATACATATTTGTGTGCACACATCTGTCCTGGCTCTAGGCCTAAATCCAACAAGTCAGTGTCAGAAGTTGCAGTAGTTTAGGACCACAGAGTTAAGTTGAAAGTGGTGAAAGTTATGCACATGCTTAAACTTGCTTTTTGATGGGAATCTTCTCATCCTAGTGAAACTGGGAGGTCAAGGACAGTAAGAAAGCCAGGAGCAGTTAGATCACACAAGGAAAATGAGTGCAAGTTGTCACCCTCCATCACAACTTCCCAGGCAGGGCTGCTGCTGTAGATAAACAAAGCCAAATCCTTGGAGCTGCTGTGTCCTCCACAAAGTCTCCGAAGTGGGGTTTTCCTTGGCCACTTGCAAGTGATATCTAACAGACAGTGTAAATACTTTAAAATTTTGCCCACAATCCAGAAGGCTTGTTCAATTATGTTTTTGTCCAAATAGATACAAATATTGCCTCTCATTATCCACAACCCCCAAAGTTTTGTGGGTTTTGTTTTTTCTTCTTCAAATAATTAAGCCCATTTTCTGTTGGCAGCCATCACATTTGCTTACAGGAGGCCAAGTCTTTTCAAGTTTATTAGACTTATTATTTCCAAGAAATAGCTTCCATAGCCAAAGGTGTCCATTAGTTCTTCAGCTATTTCCTGTCTTATTCTCAGGTTGTTGCCCATGCCAGATTCCCATACAAGGGTGGTCTCATGCTACAGAAAGAGCCTCCTCTCTGGGGGACACCAACTTCTCTGACCCCACACAGATATAATGATGACTTTAATGCACAGAGTGCAGCAATTACCCATGCACGTGTCATAAACCAGGTCCACAGAACTATTTACTCTCTCTGCTTCTAATTGTCCTTGCTCTGCATCCTATAATGGCCCCTGTCATGCTGCCAGCATTTTGGTGCCTGTTATTTACTTTATTTATTGTTGAGAAATGAAAATATGCATAAATCCATAAATAGCTAGTACAAGAAATATTGCTTCTGTGACATAAGTCTGAGTCTTTCATGGCTTTTGCATCAAATGAATAGTCCAATTGGTCAGGCAGCTTCAGCCAATCTCCCAGACCCCATGACATTTAAATACAATTTAGCTTTCAGGGTTAGGGGGGAAGAGTGAAGGTGAAACTGAATAAGTCATGAAAATACAAATTAAACTACACTACTATTGCTTTACAGCAGTCTGTGCCATATTAAACAGCTGACATGTCTGTTCCGAGACCTTGTCTCGTTACTTTTACATTTATGTAAACTTCAGTTAAAAAAGACAGCAAGAAAAGAAAAATCAATTGAAACAGAGGACAGAGATTTAATTTAGCTGGGGGGAAATCAGATCATGGAAGGCAAATGATGAAGATAAAAGTAACCCCTGTCCCAGTGCAGAAGGAGAGTAGCTGGTTGTCTGATGTTCATTAGAATTAATTAACAGCATTCTGCTCCTCTGGGAGCTGAAGAGGGTGGGGTTTGCTGCTGCTCTAAGAATGAATTAGAAACATAGACCAAAGGAAAAGGGAGCCAGGGGTTCCCACTCTCTAAGACTACAATGGGTTGGTAGGTCTAGAGGAGCATGGACAGAAGTGAGGTGGTTTAACCACAGCCCCTCCTCACCACAGCTGTGGTGGAAAAAGGCAGTGACTGATGGATTGTTGTGTGGTCAGTGTACCTGTGAAAATGAGGTTTATGTGATCCATGCTGTGAATGCAACTGTCTGCCTCTGACTCTAAAAATAATGGTGTCCACTGGCTGATTTGAACGAGATATGTGAATACTCTGAAAGATATTAAGTTCCCAGAAGCAAATAGGCCAGCAGGTAGAAAAGCATCTGTATCTACGCTCAGGCTGACACTGGGACTGAACACACATTCCTTATTAGACACTAGAGAATCAGAGTTATTGTTAAGAGAGTTATTAACAGAGTTATTGTTAAGATCCCAGCAACAGGAACATCATAGACTAATTTAGAAAAAGCCCTTTAAGATTATGGAGTCCAGCTGTTAACCCAGCACTGCCAAGCCCACCACTAACCCATGTCCTCAAGTGGCACATCTACACATTCGATACTTCCAGTGTTGGCAACTCCACCCCTGCCCTGGGCAGCTTGTCCCAATGTTTGACAACCTTTGGTGAATAAATTTTTCCTCATATCCAATCTAAACCTCTCCTGGCACAACACGAAGCTATTTTTTCTTGTCCTGTCACTTGTTCCCTGGGAGAAGAGCCTGACCCCCATCTGGCTACACCCTCCATTCAGGGAGTTGTAGAGAGTGATAAGGTCCATCCAGAGCTTCCTTTTCTTCAGGCTGAGCCCCAACCGCTCCCTCAGCTGCTTCTCCTCACGGTCACCAGCTCCATTTCTGTGGAGACACTCCAGGCCCTCTGTGTTCTTCTTGTAGTGAGGGGCCCAGAACTGACCCCAGGATTCGAGGTGCAATCTCACCAGTGCCAAGTACAGAGGGACAATCACTGCTCTTGTCCTGCTGGCCGTACTGTTGCTGACACAAACCAGGATGCTGTCAGCCTTTTTGGCCATCTGGGCACACTGCCAGCTGCAATCCAGACGGTTAAACCCGGGATTTTCCAAATACCAGACACAAAATGGCAGGAAAGAGGTTTCACAAATTCATGTGGGATTTTTTTCCCCTCATCTCTCACCAAGAAATCCTGCCAGGAAGCCTGTCCATGCCAGCCCTGAAGTTCCTGTGCCTGCACTCGGTGTGTGCTGGAGGAGGAGAGGCAGCCAGTCTGGGAGTGTGAGCTACCAACAGACCTGCTTCCAAGAACACAGGAGGCAGCTGAGTGTGGAAGGTCACCAACTTTGTTTGTTTGTTTTGGATTGAAAAGGAAGGCTCATTTTAAGCTTCACAGGGTTTTTTGAGGGATGGAAGAAATCAGCCTTTACCAAATGCAGGGAAAATCTGATTTTTCAAAACCTGGAGGGGATCAGGGCTTAAACAAACAGAGTTTCTGAAATTAAACCATGCAAATGTACTTGACGGATTCCTTGTTCAGAAAATGGTGCCCAAGAACAAATAGTTCTTTGGCTGTTGAAATGTTACAGGATATTGGCAGTCTAAATAAATGAAATTAAGCCTCTGAATAAAGACATTCTGCATCCCCTGAGCTGCTGTTCTCCTGCCCTGTGGTCAGGAGGTGTGAGCAATCTCAAGATGGTGATGACTGAATGATTACCAAAGTCCCTTTTTCAAAGGATGCCTTGATAGGTACATCTGTGTAGCTGGTCCCAGCCATCCATGGCATCGGTCTCTAAAGACTGTTCCATATGACATCTGTTCATTATATAAAAGCAGAGTGTGGGCCACTGGAATCTTCATTTACTGCATCCCCCAGCAGTTTAGAGAGGGATCAAATGTGCAGAAGGTACATGTACTGCTCAATTCAGCATTGAAGAATAAAGCAAAGGCCAGGGGGATGGGGAGAAGCAGATCATGTTAATGACCTACTTAGATCTGTCCCTCCAAACCTGCTGCAACCTCAAGCCTCCAGAGTTGATCCTTCCAGGTGAGCAAGCTGATTTCATCCAATTGGGAAGATATGATGTTGTTGGGAAAAAAGGCCTCTTCATTAGGATCATTTGACCATGGAACAACATACATAAGAAATTCCTTAGCCCAACTCTGACCTGAGAAGTGGGAAAAGGAGGGGAAAGGAGCAAGAAGCCTCTTGGACTGTACTCTGACAATCTGAAAATTCACCAGGCATTTCCACTATCAAGCTACCCCAAAACACATGAGCAGTGTGAAGCATGAAAATAGAGCGAGATCTGAATTTGATGGGTCAATCTCTTCAGTGATTTGATTGCACTAAATTCAATCTTTAGTTCAGAGAGGTGACACAGAGCTGAAAATTGAAACTCAGCTACAGAAATTGAGTCTCAGGAAGGCAAGAAAGCAGAAAGGCACAAAGGGAAAAGAAAATAATTTCTTAAATAGCTTCCTTTTTGATTCCTGTAGCTAAAGCCAGTGTTTACCAAGAGATAATCCATGCATAGCTTTGCCTCCTGTGCTTTGGAGAGGGAGTCACTGAGGGCCAGACTTTGAAAACACAGCACCCAGCAGCGAAGTATGAACTAAATTGCTGAGGAATTTCTTTCATGACTAATCCTGCTGGCTGTTCTGGTAGGAGGGGGAGCCCTTGCCTCCTCGGGGGAAAGGAAATTCAGTCTGTGCCATGATTTGCACACAACAAAAATCCTGAGGGCAATGGCCAGTGCATGGTAGCTTGATGCCACTGAGATGTTCACCAACCAGGAGTAGGTGCTCAGTTATCACTGGGGTTGAAGAGGGAATGGATAGAAGATAAATTGTTTTGTTCTGTGAAGACATAAAAGTTTGGTCTTTTCTGCACTCAGAAGTACTCAAACACGAAAAAGTCTGAATTCACCTTTCTGCAGGAGCTTTGGGATTTCCTCACTCCCCAGCCTCAGAAAGCTCTTGCAGGCATGGTAGAGATGATCAGTAGTAGTTACAAAAGTGTTTATGCACTGTATTTTAAAACATTTTGCTTGAAGTGTTCTGCAAAGAGCCAATATTACAATAATAAGCAACAATTTAGAAATTATCATCAAAGTGTAAAACCAAGATAGATATAAAATAAAGAGCCAAAGGGCATCATTAGAAGGAGGGGGAAGCTTCCCTTTGGAATGTAGCCATGATGCAGAAAATGCCTATTCAGATCTAACTTTCACCTGATCCTTCTTCCCTTTGAGAAAAATGTGCATTAGAATTTAACGTTGCAATTTCTATGTTAGAATTCAAAAAGCAAACACAGTCATGAGCTTCTGCTTGTTTTGAGATCTCGTTTGCCCTACTTCTCTCCTCTTATACATCTTTAACAGGCTGTAAAGGAAAACACAGCTCTCTCGACTGTAGCAGGGGTCAAAAATATTTTCTGTCCGTGCTTAAGTGAAAGATCAGGATTTTCATGGACTTGGGACACAGTTGTACTGTGTATGACCACACAGTCCAATTGTAGTGACTAAAGCAGAGAAGCAGAATAGCTTTAAAGTCTTATAGACACAATTCACCATGGTTCTTATGTCACTGTGACTGTACAGATTCTTACAGCAACCAAGGTTTTTTATTAAAGCCCATTTTTAGAGAGAACATTTATTTTCACTGGAGGGAAAAATGTTAAAGACATGTGTGTTTTCCTTAAAGTCTGGGCATATTATAAAAAATAATTGGAGTCCTAAAAGAGAATATTTTAACTTTCAACTGGAGAATACTGGCCAAAATGCCAAAATCTCAGCTTCATATAGCAAAAGAAATTAAAACGTTTGGTTTAAGTCTTTTCCTCTTGCTCTGGGTTATATTTCCCAGGTCACTGCTACAAGCTCTTTTCCTTTTCTTCCCTCCCTTGACTGCTCCAGGACATCCCTTCCCAGTTTTACTCTTTCCATGGAAATGCTCACCCCTGCAAGTTTATCTCAGCAGTCCCTCGGTGTAGCTGAAGGCTGGAAAAGCCCCAGATGCTGCTGATTTGGGACAACAACTCTGTCATGCTGTCAGCTGAGAATCCTCCCACCAGTGTTGAACTCTAAGACAGCTTTTGCATCAGTTTCTATGTGAAGGTGTCCTTCACCCTGCTATTTGCAGAGTTCAAGGACAAAAGATTCAATATTCTCATCAAAGTTCTCATTTCAGACATCTCTAAGCTTCATCCAGTTAAGCTGAACTGGGTCTACAAACTGTTCAGCTTATGTGAAACTTCTGATAGAGCATCCAGTGTTGCTTTAAAGAACATGGAAGATGGGACAACTGTGACACTAAATTATTTTGCTGATTAAGTATTCTTCCTGTTTAAATGTTTGGATCTCATGTTCAGGTTGAATTTTGTTAGTATTTTAAAATTTATTCTTTTTAAGTATTTTCCCCAGAACCACACACAAATCTAGTGGTCATCTGCATTGTTAAGCTTCTTTTTGGTCCTAGTACATTTTAAAATTTCTGAGTTGTGTCAGCTGTAGCATTTTTTCCTTCTGTCTTTTCATTTTCACAGAATTTTTTCACAGTTCTTAATGGGACAGTGGACCAGACCTCTTATTTTCCACATGTAACACTTCGTGTGTATATATGACATGCATCTCTATATTCTATATGTTTAGTTTCTAGCAGCTGGCTGCCAGTAAGATGCCCTTAGCCAAAGCTGTTGGGTGTTGGCTCTGGTCTCATCTACTTGAGACACCAGGAGCTCCTTAATTTTAGAACCCTATTCATAGCTATTGAATTACATCTGGTGCTTCTGGGCACTGTGCTGGTTGTTGTGGAAATGCTGGAGATAATTTCAAAGTCATTGGCAAAATATCTTCTGGAGGTACCAGGACTGATCCTTGTGAGCCAGCAAAGGCAATTCTGAGTGCAGCAAGGACTCTTTCCTCCTCATCCAAGTGGCTGAGCACATCTCTGCCTTTAACAGAAGGGCTGGGAGGCAGAGCCAGCCCTGTCACAGGGTGCTGGAGAAGGCTGACCAACAAGCTACAGGTTCCCCAATGCCACATTGTCAAAAAGCAATGTTCCCATTCAGTCACTCACACTTGCTGTCTTTCAAGCCTCATTGAACTCCAATGGGGGCAAAAAAGTCTCTGCAATGAATGTGACCTTCATCTGCAAGACAGAGACGTTTAGAGGATGTCATTGCCATCACTCTGGCTTGGGGTAAGGCTGAAATAACTCCTGTCAACCCCATGATGAAAACAGGATGGAGGAACACTGCTAACAACAGGTGGCCATCAACACTTCCAAAACTCTCCTCTGAGATAAGGCCACTGGGTTGTCTCTAAATGATGCTCTGGGTGTGCATGGTGCTGTGAGCTGTGGGTCTCTGGGAATTTGGGGCTGTCTGGAGCAGTGAGAGGCCCTGCAGCTGCCAGACCCCAACTGAGGGTGACAGCTGTAGAGGCATCATTACTGCCCACCTCCCACTGCTCCATGCAGCGCCTGCTCCCAGCAACAGCCGCTTTCTTAGCTCAGTGTAGTTTATATGTGACATAATTTCCCCATAAAGGAGGGCTGATTGTAAATCCAGATGGAAATAGATTTGCATGAAATGCACTTTAATTAATTAGCTAAATGTTTGCAAAGTGCTCTGAAGATGTAAAACTCCATACAAGTGTTCAACGGTTCTAATAATAAAATAACAATAATTAATTTCCCCAGGAAGCGTGTGTACAGCATGTGCTCAGAATATTCCTACCCAAGAACATAAAAAAAATAACCTCACTTTACCTCTGACATTTTATTGAGGACTGAGTACTGCAATAAAATAAATTAATTCATTTATTCATCCATGGAGACTTCAGTTTGGCTCTAGTTTGAAAATGAAAATAGCGGCCACAGCGCGCATTAGTCAATGTGACAGAACAGAAGTATAATTTAGAGCAGTTAAGCAAGACAGAGCTTTTTAGGAGTGAGGCATCTGATAAGGGCACCAAGTACCTCAGCTTTCAGTTTTCCCATAAAATCAGTATAGCCCAGCAATAAGGTGGCCTGCAGTGACACAAAATCTGGATGTTATTCTGAGTACATTAACAATGGAGGAAGCAGGCAGAAACCTGGGCTGTTACGGATGCTTTCGCACATTGCTCCTGGATGGAGCCTGAGAAACTCTGCTCCTTTCCCTTGGAAGAAAAAGCGATGTACATTTCAGTGCTAGCGTTCCCCTTGATTTCTGCAAACATTTAGTCAGATTTCTGCATGCAAGAAGTTAGTGAGGAAAAAAAAGCCATTGCAAAAGCTAATGCAAATATGCATTTGCCTGAGGACTTGCTCCTCTGGCAAATGCTTCCAGCATTTCAAGGTTGCCTTGAAGGCTCCGTGGGTTACAGCAAACCTTCAGCTCAAGAGCCAACCATGTGCTGCATCACCAGGGTTGCACTCGCTAGGGGAAACTGGGCTAGATCATCCTCACTCCCAGGGAAGGAGTTGACAATGCAGTGCTTCTCCTTCAGCTTCCTGACAAGATTTCTCTTGGAACTGCTCAGACTTGTTAATTTACTCTTGACATCCCACCAAATGCATCTGCAGGTGCAGGTCACCACAGAGACTCAAAGGCAGGGCAGAGAAGCTCTGTAGATGGGCTGAGTTCGCCTTGCATTTTTCATGCTTTATACAAGTGCATAGATGAGTGGTGGAAGTTTGTGTCTTTAATCAGTAGCTGATACCCAGAGCATTAGGGATTTTAAAGCTGAGGAGATAATGTGACAAATGAAAAAAAATGATGTGAATTAGCAGAAAACTGACTTTTCCCCTTGATATTAATTCATTTCTATGGCAAGGGTGCACTTTCAGAGTGCAATCAAATTCATTAATAGGTTTTGATGGATATGGAGAGACAAGAAAACACCATTTATCACTTGGAAAAGCTTCACAAAGCACAAGAAGGGCCCCTTTATGGAGTCATAACTGCAGGAGATGTCATCTGTCAGGGAGCCTGCATGATGGCTCTCCGTCCCCAAACTGGGGATGTGCAGATTGCAACTGGGGCTTTAAACTTCTCTCCAGAGCCTGGGTTCAGGAGTTTGTTTTTAGTGTGTTTTAGAAATACAAATCAGAGAAGAAAAGTATGAGAGGTTGGCTGCTTTCTGCAAAGGGACTCTGTCACCCAATTCAGCAAGGAATTGCAGGAGGTTCACCTGATTCATCTGTCTCAGAGCACAATTTTATGACAAAAACCACCTGTTTTGTTCCAAGGAGTTATGTAGAGTATTATATAACAAGGAGCACTAAAATGAGACATTCACACAAAAACAAACCTGGACTTTATCTCCATGTCTATCAGCAAATGGAGTCACAGCAAATGGGTTTAGATGTATCTCTAACCTTCTTACCAAAGCAGAGGAGATATTTATGCTCTACCAGTAGTAACAAGAAGCATTCTAAAGAATTGCCAAAGCCAGTCAATTTCCCTGAAGTAAATCCTTAGATGTTTGCCAGAAACTGGAAGATTATCTGACAGTCATCAGCATGAATTTTCTTGAAGAGGATGCCTGGAGTAAGTAGAAAGACCTGAAGGTTTTGAGCATGCAAAAGTAATTCAACTTTACCCTGATTTTGAATTCATCCTGCTTTTGGAGAGAAGCAATGGGGAATTTGAATTCTCCATACAACCCCAATGCCCTGACTGAATAAAAGTAACATGATTGGCCTGCTGAATTTCACCATTATTTTATTGAAAAATTCCCACCTAAGGACCAAGGGATTTAGCCCTTGGAAATCCAACTTGTATTTGCAGGGCTATTTCCTGACCTTTTCTGTAAGCCAACGTAGTCACGAGCAGCAAGATCAAAGGCCTGATGAATGTCTGATGTGAAGAGAAAAGAAAAGGCTTCAGGCTCTTTCCCTTAGAGACTGATGAACACTCATTTCCAGTTAATTTAATAGGATATATGCTGAAAAAGGGACTCCTGCATACAGTACATTGAACACAATCACTTATATTTTCTCTGCTTAAGTGGATGGTCTGTTCTAGTGAGCCTCTGTCCTCACAGACACTAAATATTATGTTTGTCAGATGAATGTACCTCTTCAGGGGCTCAGTTTGCAGGCACTGAGTGCACTGCACTTCAGGCAGCAGATGCTGATTCAGGACAGATAGAGAAACCCAGAAACCTGCCTGGTTTGGGAATAGTGGAAGAGTTAGCCCAAGCCTTTAGTGGGGTAAACCAGCCAAGTTTAATTGATTTTGGTGCAGCAGCAGTGATCTTGGTCCCTGATGATCCACGTGCTGCTCCAGACCCATTGACAGTGGAACAATTAAAGGCAAGGTGTGAAGAAAGAGCTTAAAGAAGGCTTAAAGCTGACAAGTGAAATTTAATAGTGCATTTCATGACATGTGAGCATTTTACTCCTGAGCCACCACTGAGGACTGGTTTTTGGCCTGGTAACAGAGCCACGCACCTCGAAGGAGCAGGAGTGATCCCAGTGGGGGAACAGTTCAGTGGGACTGGCTCTCCCTGTCAGCCCCTCAGCACTGGCTTCTGCACATTTCACAGGAGAGAGGAACATACAAATGTGTATCCCCACTGGTAGTTCCTACCCAAAGCCCTCTATACAAAAGCAAAACTAAGTTAAATAAATTTGTCAAAGACATCTTCAAAAAGCTGGTTTTTCGCTGGTTCCTACCTGCAAAATAATAATCCATCTCTATAGAGAATGGCTTTGGGAGGGACAAAATGAAAGGGAGGAGGGGGAAAAGTTGACATTATTCAAGGAAATCCGTTTAGTGAAGCTAAGCATGTCATCTAGATCTTCATTTTGCATGTGTCAAGTAAGTATAAGAAGATTGTATTTGCAGTAGCAAAGAGCTCATGCTCAAGCCCAGGTATCTACATTAATGTAACCAACTGCTTTAGGGTTTTCTTCACTGGGACTTTATTATGATCTAAACCTTTCAGCTGCTAATTTGCTGTGCTTTGCAGGATGATGAGGAAGGCACAGGGAAGGAAGGAGGTACTTAGAGGGGAATGGGGCATTTTGCTGAATTTTACTGCAGTAAATAATTACAAATTTAAGTATTTCATATACTCTCTGCCCTTGATGGTTATCATCAATATACAAACACTTTGAAACAGCATAATTTCTTAGGCAGCAGCAAATAAAGAATCAAATTATTATTGGAGCCATCAGCTTTGTCATCTGTGTCCCTGCTTCTTTTGCCAAATTCCTTTGTGGACCTCAAGTTTGTGTGGATCTCTCCCCTAGATCCACTGAGCAGAGTCAGGGCCACAAAGCAGACTGTTCTCTGTTCTTTTAGGAGCTAAATGAAGGCTGGAAGACTAATAGAATCATAGAATGTCCTGGGTTGGAAGGACCCACAAGGAGCATTGCTATTCTGTTTCATTGCAGCCAGGGTGGTCAGGGCTGTAAAATGGTTCAGTGCTTAACTGCAGTTTTATAACCTTCTACAGGAGACAAACTGATGCCAGAAAGCCTCTGCATTTACCTCTGCAGAGGAAGTGGAATGAGACATGCTCCTAAAAGTGCAGCTTGCCAGGGGAAGCTGCAGCAGCTGTAACTGTGCTAACAAAGAGCTCTTCTCTCAAATTCAGCCTACGATTCACCCTCTCTTTTTCCTGAAACTCAGAAAATTCCATGTTGGATCAAAAACGTGAGATGCTACCAGACTGGTCTCTGACAGCTGGAACAGTTCCAAGGAAACTATAGACTACTTCTGTTGTAGCAGATCCGAATTGCCTGTGGATGAACTAAGAGTTTGCCACGATTGCCCTCTGCAAATGAGGACTGAGAGGCTGCTCTGCAGATGTCCCTGCCTGACCTGTTCACTGCTATCCCTTCACTGTTTTCTTATCCTCCATTCTGTTTTCTCTTGATTTAGTCTTCAGTCATGAGCATTTTCACACCACCTTTCTTTTCTTTGGTTTATGGTAGGATGTGGCCCCTGGTTTTAGCCACCCCTCCCCACAGGATACCTGCTGTGCCTCACACACATTGTCCCCATCCATCAGCTGGGACAAACCTTCAGCTTCAACTGGAAAAATGGAGGTGCCAGCAAGAAAATGAGGAGCTGCACTTCCTCCTCCCTCTAAATCCCATTGTTGGTCTCAGTGGTAATAAATCAGTGTTTAAAACACTTTAGCTTTCCATCATCCATTAGACTAAATATCCGCTACCCATCCATTTTCCTTCAGCAGTGTCATTGTCTTCACGAGTCACAATTAATTGATTTCTTCTTATTGGGTTGGATATCACAAGAAGACTAAATATTCCCAAGAGATGAAAACATGAACTGAGTGGTGTGTGTGTATGTGTGTGTGTGTGTGCAAAATAGATTTCCATCTAGATGAGAGAGAAGTAACAGTTCATTACAGAGCTACTGTTATAATCCTTGAGACACAGGAAAACCACAAAATTTCTGTATGTGCCACATGGGAGCAGGTTGCTCAGGGAAGCTGTGGATGCCCCACAATTGGAATTGTTCAGAGTCAGGCTGGATGGGGCTTTGAGCAATGTGATCTAGTGAAAGATGTCCCTGCCCATGGCAGGGGGTTTGGACTACATGGTCTTTGAATGTCCCTTCCAACCCAAACCAGTCTGTGATTATATGGGGCCTCTTAGGTATGTAGAGAAGTCTCTATTTTATAAATAAAATGGAAATCCGTGATGGAAGTTAAATTGTTTGAGGGAGACCAAACAACAGACAAACTGCGTCATCCTGAAGAAAACTGAGCAATTCTGAATGTCACTCTTGCACTCTCCCTTCTCAACCATGTTATCATCTGAATGTGTAAGAAAACAAAATGTACAATAAAATAAACTTCAATCATAAGTCAGTGAAGCTGAGAGGGCAGCAGGTCTCTCAGTTTTTCCTCTTCAAATCAAAACCCAAGAAGACAAGTAAAGTTCAATTTCTGTCCAATAAAAAGCCATTATTGTGTCTGACAATGGCAGGTTTTGCATACACAGACACACAATGTGCATGCACATGCATACAAAGTTGTTCCATAATAACAGGTTTTCTGGCTTAGTCTCAAAGCTGACATAAATCAGAAGACTAGGGCTTCTCTTCTGCTGGTTTATGGACTATGAATAGGATTGCACTTATCCTGATGATCCTTCCATTTGGCCATCATTCATAACCATAAGACAGACAGCCCCTCCCAAAGGAAGGACACATCCATACACAGGGGTCTGTCAGACAGAGTCAACATGTCACTCTAATCCTATCCACAGTGACCCAACACGTGTTTTTCTCCCTTCCTTCTTTAATTTAAAATATTTTTTCTCTTTTCTGATTCCTTTTCCTTTTCACCTGCTCCCTGAATGGAAATTGCACTGCTGGGAAGGCAGGGACGCCAGCTGCTCTGTACCTCTCTCCATTTATATCTCTTAGGTCCTGAATCAGTCAGGTGCTTTTGTGCATGCTGAACAATAAACTCCTACTCGAATCCATCCTTATTCAGTGAAACATTTAAAACCCATTTTAAGCCCCACTGATACCAAGCAGAGTTAAACACAGTTAATACCATGCTTAAAATTCAGCCCAATTGAGTAGTGCTTTGCCAAATCTTTATATGGCACTGGATAGCAACGCAGGCCCAAATGACCTCCAAAAAGCTGCTCATTACAGTTGTTCGTAGCAGTTAGTGGCAAATACCTTAAGGTGCAGTTAAGGAAATGTACCCAACTTCAGATCTTTGCCACTCACAAGAAAAAGCTCAAGGAAGCTGAGAGCAGAAGATTCAATTTGTTCTTCAAATTTCACATAACCTCTGAGGAATAAATGCACAAAAATGCTGCTTTTAAAGTTTTGAGGATAGTAATCACTCACAGCTGCCATAAAAGCCAGACAACTTCCATCTATTTCATTTTAACTGCCTAAAAACTAAATTTACATGTTACAAAATCTGAAGGTAACTAAGAGATGCTGGTTTGTAGCTGCCTACCCACAATTTCCAACACTTGAAAATCATCATCTAACAAAATGATTTGAGTGGAAACCATTCAGTGTCTCAGTTATGCTCCTGACTTTTCATGACCAACTGGGATAACTCATCACTAACACAAACAGTCTCTGTGCACAGCAACAGCAGCAGAAACAGCCTCCTGGAGGATGAACAGTGGGGTGATTATGAGAAGGTCTATGCCAGCGTACAGGGAGTGAGGAGTCCAAAGCTGTACCTACACTATCCGTATCCTCAAGAACCTAAAAGCACTAAAACTGCCTGATTCTGGTCGGCAGAAAATTTGCCTGAGCCATCTGTTCTCTGAAGGTTTGTTGACGAGTGCACAACCTGAGTGGCAATGCCTAATGGGAGGTGTCAAATGGGAAGATGAAGAGAGCAAGCTGAACAGCTCAGTCTCTGACTATTAAAAACTGGCTTTGGTTGGGCTGCCTGACTGAACTGCCAATGGTTCAGCTGTTAGAGGGCTCAAGATGCTTATCTATAAACAGGTTTAGAGGTTTTTGTCAAATTTCAATACTGTGTTTCTTTCTAACCCACTATAAAATCTGCTTGATCATTGGATCTACCTGGTGCTTCATGAAGATCAAACTAAGGCAGTGAGAGCCACAGAAAAACAATAGATTTAGTGATGGGAAATATTTAAGCCTATCTTTTGTATTCTCTTAGATGCAGTCTCTAGTACTGATATCACTGAAAACATCTGAAAGTTCTTTCAAAGTGCAGGGAATCTCTCAGGTCAGGTATTAAGTGGAAGCAGCAGGACCTCAGCACCAGCCATGCAGCATCCCTCAGTGTCCCACTTTTTCCTGCTCCTGTAGAAGTCTCATGCCTTGAAAGAATTCCAATGGAGCACAATTCCTCTGCCTTGTAGTACACTCACCATGAGTTCATGAGAGGTGATTCTGCACCATTTCCCCATTCAAAACATCTGCTGAGATGTTTATGGTTGGCTCTGCCTGGGTGTGAAACTTCTCTTCATCCAGGACCCAGCAAAAAGGCTTTGCTACAAGGCACGGGTGAAGCCCCAAACTCGTGAAACAAATGGTGAGGCATGAGGCACAACCTCCACAGGAGGTAAATCATGACAACACAGCTTGCAAGGAGTAGCAGATACCACCATGCTCACCCAGAGCTTGCCAAAGAGCTTGCTTGTTTGAGTTCCCTCCGTTGCCTTTTTCCGTGTACACGATTGCTCACACACACAGAGCCAATGAACGACTGCATGGGGATAAACACACACATGCTCAAACACAGCCACACTGTGCTCCTTCTGCCAGCTGGAAAACATGGTGGAGTGTTTCTAGTTTTCCCTGTTTCTTGCCCCCTCAGCAAACACTGGGATACCAGGTAAGAACTTGTACAGAAAAGAAAGAGTGGTTTAAAATGGACAAAAATACCTGAAATAAACTCAGCTGCTTTGCCCAGGAGGAGATGCTATTTCACTTCGATGCCTGCTGAAGCTGTGGATGTCTCCCTTAGTCTCAGCAGTGATTTTCGTTCCTTAATTAATCAATTACACATGTAACTGTGGTCCATTAGCGAGGCAGATGACTGTCTTCAGATGCTGATTACTGTTTCAGAAGAGCCCAAAAATATTTCAGTAGGATGAATAAATTTCCTCTATGAGATTTTAATGAGACCATTTAGCTTTTTTTTTCTTTATGAAAAAAACAAGAACTGAAATGGGCATAATAAACCAACTCCACCTACATGATGCACAGGGGAAAAACAACAGGCCCCAGTTTTAGACCCTGTCTGCACTTAATTGTACTTGGAAGGGTATGTAATGGAGGACTAATGGTACCTATGTGTTTAGCCCACTTAGCAGTGCAGAGGGGATGATTTCCTACACACAGTATTGCACTTTGGTTGGCTGTTTTATAAGATAATGATCAGGACACATACATTCGTAATAGACTGCCAGGGCTAGTATGTCCTGAGTTATAAACCCCAGCTGATCACGATCATAGTTATTAATAATAACAGTAATCTGCATTTCTAAATCACATCTGACCCCAAGAGCTGCCAGTCTGTTTATATAATATACATATTGCAGTGCCTAATTTCACAAGTGTATAAATACACAGATTTTTTCAGTGTGGGGGCACATTTTCAAAGAAACAAAAATTCAGTTCCTAGAGCAACTGAGTCTACTGTGTTGCACACAAAAATACAGCCAGGATTTCAGTACTTAATTTTGTGACATCTTCCCAAAGTACACACATTGTGTCTGTTCATTGCATTAATCCGTTATTGACAAGAAGAGCCCAGGACTTTGATTTTAAATCTCTTCTAAGAGTCTGAAAGCCTCTCCTCTCCAGCAACTCCTTGCCCCCAGGTCACTGCTACTATCATATGCTGATTTACATTTACATATTCTGCTTGGAGGTTGCATTGTATTTGTTTTCTCCTGTTTTGTTTCCTGACACTTAGGATAAAAACAAAATGAACATGGGACACTGGCAAGAGCTCAGAGCTGGCCCCGTCCCTGTTACCTTCTTCTGACTTTCTTAATGTTTCAGTGATCATTTTCCAAATGGAGAGACTTAAGCTGTGAAATTTCTGAAAAATTAGTTTTGAGCTCAAGTGCTAAAAATATACATTTCATGTAATGCTGGAAAGCAGACAGGGTGATCCCCACTCCACATTTGCCAAAGCATCTCTGAAATCCAAATAAATTAAACTTCTTATTCAATCAGTGTTGCCAAGTGGATGGGTACAAGCAGCTCTGCTATTGAGCAAGTAAATTTGCCATATTCTGGGATTATTCTGGTAGGTTTTTACCAATAAGGGAGGCATCAGAGTCTTCAATTCCTGCTGGACTGGTGTTCTACATCCCCCCTGGACACATCTCCAGACCCCCTGGTGCTGCCCCAAGCTACAGAGTAAATTGGGCTTTCACTTCTCTTTCCTTTAAGGGTATTTAGATACCACTCAGGAGTCAGAAGTCAGGAATATAAGGATAAAAAAATCCCCAAAGCCGGGATAAAGGCAGTAAGAAGCAATTTGCATTGTAAAGAAGATTTATAAGTGTGCAGCCTATTAATAACTGCCTCCACTTGTGACAAATGTCACTGGGCTGATTTGAGCTGCTTTGGAGGCGGAACAGATACAATTATCTATCACCCCGGAAGACACTCTCAACAAATTATTCACATTTGAAGGGTGTTGGGATGGTGTTTTGTTTTGTTTTGTTTTCCTGATGAACAATTTCAACACAAAAGTCCTGGTTTTTAAAGGCTTCAGGTTCAGGGTCACCTCTGCAGGGAATTTGCATCTCCCCAACCCAGCCCTGTTGCATTTTGTGTTGCACGATCTTGAAAGCAAAACTTGAAAAGCATCAGAAAACAATGGAGAAGATTTGGGCATTTACATAGCTTCAGAGACCAAGGGAAAACCTCATTTGGCACCTGGAAAGCCAGGGGTCTGTGAATCTTCTTCAGAGAAAAGTTTTGCAATTATCGGCCCTCGTCATGGTTTGACACTTCTGAGCAATCTTCTATAGAAGAAGTGCTCTTACTGAACCCAAGGCATGTGGTGGAGAAAACAAACTCCCATAACACACAGAAAAAATCTCTGTAATTCACCTGGTGAATGTATTCTCAGCAAAAAGCCCATGAAAGAGATCCCATTACCCTGTCCTGGATCTGGGAACAAGGGAAACAGAAGCGGTTTCTTCCCAGGATATGACTGCAGATGGGAAGTGTCAGTCCTCAAGACAGCACGAATCATGGAAGACAGACAGCAAAGTCAACAGTGAAATTTCAGCTCCCTCCATCTGTCCCTGCAAAAGCATTGGAGAGCCCCATCTCCTGCCACAGACAGGGCCTGACTCTCCACATCCCTGGCCATGTTCTGCAGTGAGCTGAGATCTTGCTGAAATCAATGGGCTTGGGTCTTTGCAGGACTTGGCTTCCAGCAGAAATGATCACACAAGTTGTTGTGACAAGCCAGTATCAGACCTCACCCCTCTCCCAGTACAAGCAGGCACTGCCTACAGGCTTAGGGCACGTGAGTGGTTTTCTGTGCAATTATGAAAGCACCAGTTCCTCATTGTCAACCAGTCCTCCCCACCTCTCAGGCAGTTTAAGAGACAGTAATGGCAGAGTTACCAACACCTTCACATTTTCTGTTTTGTTACCTCCAGTACAAATATCAATTACACAGTCTGACAAGGAGAAAATGAAATTGCAAAGTGTTAGGCTGCAGGTATTTAGTTCAATGATTGGGGCTGTCTTTAAAACACTGTAATGACACCATCCTGGATGGATAAGAGAGAGATGGGGTATTGTGTGCATTGCTACACTTTGCATTTAAATTAAAATTTGCTGTGATTTAAGATGTTATCTCATTTGAAGGTCTATACTTTCCTTGGAGAAAATAATTATTCTCAGCTAATAATGAGAGTTGCTAGGCTAGTGATTAGTATATTTGCAACAGGGTAAATTTGCTTCCTATTGACAAAGACTCAGGTGTATTATTTACTGCCTGATAATTTCAATCTGGAATTAATCTTTGACTAGAAAGGACACCAATTCTTTAAAGCTCATCATCCCCTTACCCTGCTTTTGCTTATGCCTTCAGTTTCGAAGGTACATTTTTCTTCGTGATTTGCAGAAGTCGTTACCAAATGCTTGAAAGTCCATCAGCCAGGTTACCTTGATAATTTCTTTTATGAATAGTAATAACAACAATGTCAATAAATAAAGCTAAATCATGCCCAGAGGAAAACAAAGTAGTCACTTGTGAGTTGTGATTGCAAAGACTAGTAGCAAGAAGGTAGCAAGGACATAAAACAAGTAGGCAGCATTATCCCCCATGTCTCATTTTGAAACCAAATTAATCAGGCCACCACCCAAGGACTTTATTCATAAATGTAATGTCAGGCAATAGGTTCTTGTTACAGAGTGAAAGGGGAACACAAGTTTTATACTGAACCTCAACCTGAGGAGACAGGGAAACTGGTTACTTGGAGTTAAATGTGTAGCACTTAAGAGGAGCTGCTTTAAGTGGCTTGGAGGAAGGACATTCTACAATACCAGAGATAAATATCAGCAAAGGAACAGAGTTTCAGGACATTGAATAATACCTTGCACCCAAAATCTCAGAAAATCTGCCAAAAAAGGTCTCTTGGGCCCCTAATATAGGTGTGGCAACCCACAGAGCAAGAAATCTGCCCCAGAGACCAACACAAAGGTGACACTATTCCTGTCCTCTTCCAGGTGGGGTGTGAAGGGGGACAAAGTAACTTAGCAGGGTCCCACAGCTGGGGTGAGCCAGGGCTGTGAACTCTATGGTCTCGTTGGATAGGGTCAAAAGAAGGCTGTAAATAGTTATTCTGAAATATTTATAGGCCTAAGGGCTCAGTGAGAGGCTGGTTTCTGCAGAGCAGTTTGTTGTTCAGGGGTCTAAGGGAAGGAACAGGGTTGCTGGGAAGATTTCGAAGCTCTTATCCTTATCCTAAATAAGAAAGGAAAAAAGAGCTGAATTTATCATTCAAAGATGTATTTTGAAGGACTAAGTAAAATATTCTTTTCCCATTTTGAAGTAGAACATTTCAAGGCTAAGAAAGGGCTCCCTCTGGAGAAATCTTACCAGCTTCTGAAATCCCAGGACTGGAGTGGATCCTGCTCCAGCTGCTGTCCTGCCCATAGACCTCCACCAGCAGACAGGCTGGGAAGTTACATCTTCCCTGGAGTAAGTGTCTTTACTTTGCCAGGGCAATGAAAGCAAGGAATGAAGCCACTTGAGATCTGGCTTTGGTCTCCTCACAATTAGCTCTGTTTGTATTTACTGAATAGCTCTTCTATTTATTTTCTATGGTGAAGCAAATCTTTTCAGGGAATTCTAAACCCTTGGTTCTCAGAGAGAAACCATCAACATAAAATCCATGCTGGACAGCAGCTGTATCCAGCTGTGGTGGGAGCGAGCTCCTAAGGCTGGGTAAAGTCCTGCTTAACAGGATCACAGGTCTAAGGCTGGGCTCTGTGGGTGCTGGAAGCTGCAGGCAGGACAGTTGCAGTGTTGGTGTTGGTTAATTCTCAGCAGGATCAGGACTCTGATCTGAATAACCCATTTAGGGAAGGCTTTGAGGATTTGTGGCCTCAGGTTGCTTTGAGGTGATAAGCAAAGCACTTAGAAGTATGTGTGTTGTCCCTCGATTTACATTCCTCATACAGAGATGAGGGAGGGCTTCACCAACTGCTCTGTGGTGAAACTTCTCCTTTCAACAGCTCAGATTTTAACTGCAGAAGGTTCTGTCCGTGCTTGAAGCTGAGAGAATGAGGAGAAAGAGGAACACATGAGGCAGTGCAGGTGACATTTTGCCATGATTAGCTGGGCTGGTGATATTTTCTACAAAGCCCAGTGTCTACAGCATCTCTCCAGGCTGCCCCAGGAGACACCGCTTGTGCTGACCTGTTCCCAGCCCTGAGGGCAACGCACTGCCCAGTCCAGAGCTTTCCTTCTCTGACAGGAATCTCATTTTTACAAGGAATCTACATCCCCCTGGAAAACACTCAGGAGCTGCAGGCTGCGAAAGCTTGAAAACCATTGCACTGGCCTGCTGAAGCAGAAATTCTTATTTTCTCTCCCATGATTACATTTCCATTGCTTCAGGTTTGCACAACTCCTATTTCAAAAGCTTTGGCATTAGTCAGGGCTGTTTCTTCCTTGAACTTTCTAATCACTGCTTTGTGGTTTTTTTACCCCTTTTCCCTGACTTTGCTGGGAGTCAGAGCCCTGTGAGCTGTACCTGCAGGCCCTGCTGTGGCACCTTGGCTGTGTCTGATGGGGGTCCTGGGCACAGCCTCCAGCAGTTACTGGTGAGCAAGGACCACTCGATGTTGTGGGCAACTGCTGCCATCTCCTGGTTTTACTGGGACCAATTTCAAGCCCCGAAAAAGCTTAGGCAGCATCACTACGGTCAAACGTAATAATTTAGTTTCACATATAAAATGTATATATACGTGCATATATGTGTGTGTATGTATATATACACACATATTTTTCATAGGTGAAACAAGTGCTGAAAAAGAAATTTTAATCTTTTAGTTTTTCCAAATAGTACTTTATGGGATAGTGCAGTAATAACTAGGTACACTTAAAATGTTAAAAATTACATATAGTCTCCTAAGTTTACATTATCATGGGCCAAGGCAGCTGAAAGTTCTTCATCTAATTCTCCTTGCTCACTGAGAGTGGTATAAAAAAATCTTCTGATAGTTTTTTCTGGTTTATAATCATCTGCTTACAAGAAACTGATCTAAAAAGACAGACTCACTTAATAAAAGCCACAAAACCATACCAGTGTTTGTGCACTGGCAGGGTGCTCTGTCTCCAGCAATTTCTGCCCCAGCCTAGAAAAACAGGGCTCCATTTCCCAGCCACAGGGGTCTGGCCAAGCTGCTGGTCTTCCCTTGTATTTCCAACAAATGTGAACTCAAATTGCCAAGTTTGATCTCTACTTTGTGAGTTCCAAACCTAGAATCTGAGATACAGGAGCACTGTAAAGTAATCATGTAAAATGATTTGACATTTTACCATAACCTGACTCAAATCATATTCCCAATATGAATCTCTTCAGCATCCAGAAGCATCACTCAGACCTATTGCTGGATTCAGTGGCTGCCAGGAATGCCATCATCCCCAGCCTTGTTCCTCCACCAGGTGACCTTCTGTGACAGCTTGGATGAACCTGCACATCCAGGGAATCTGGGTCATTTATTAGCAGCTACAAGAATCTGTGCCAGAAACTCCACATAATGAGAAACAAGATGGTCAGGGTAGAAACATCAAAATGGAAAAATAGGAACACATATTTACAAAGGTTTTCTTACCATTCAGTCCACCCTATGTAATTTCAGGCAGCTGTGTCACACAATTCTGCTTTTAAATTCCCTGCACCCAACTTTAAAATTAGTCAGGGGTTTTTATGCACTGTTTTTATCAGTAACCTTGTCTGAACATTCAAATATGGGATTTTTCTGCTTACTGAGACTTCACCCTTATGCAGAATGTCAACTAGCCTGGAGTAAGGACGACTCAAAAGCACCTCCAAGGCTTTCAGTGCAAATCTCTGACCTTTATCTAAAAACTCACTTTGTAGAAAATGCTTTCTGATGGTGTTTGCTGATGCATGTTTTGCTACAGGCAGAACACACAGAACGGGCTTATAGAATGTTGACTCCACAGCTCTTCACTCTGCAGTTGGACATGAGCATTGAAAAATTCACAGCTGGCAGCTCCCACCTGAGACCAGTCCTTACCAGCACCCCCAGACTGCTGCTGCCTTTGGTTCACCCAGTGGGACCCCAGCTCAGACATGTCCTGTGGGACTCAGCTGAACCTGAGCTGAGAGAAAATGCTGATTTAGTCTCCTGATAATGGAGGTGCCTTCACGGTTTCATTATTACATCTGCAATCTCTCTGGCTCTCTATCTCTCACTTGAATATTACCTTTAGTATGTTGCAGTGTGCATGATGAGAAGATTAATCACTGGTTTACCCAATAACCTTTCAGCACTTCAATTTCTTAACAACAAGCCACAGCTGACTCAGAATCAAAACCCTTTTGACCTTCAGTGGGTGTGAGAGAAGAGAGATTGCTGCATTTTATGTTATATATAAAGAAATTAATTCATAAACCCCATAGTCTGGCCTGCAGCCTCCACTGCCTGTGCCATGAATTCTTTTCCCATACAGTTGCTGTTGCTTGTATCATTGTTCTGAAAGCTGGATAGTTAGATATATACATAGAGCTGCAAACAAAAAGAGCTCATATCCTTAGAGATACATCCAGTAAGGGAGTATGCTGTGGTCAAATGGTGTGCCAAGCCTCAAGAAGCAGTGGGTTTTTTTGGATGTATTCTCATTACAGGGTAGAGTTTAGCCTTTTGGTCTTGCACGGCATTTAAAGATATTTCATGCTTTCTCCTGCCAGAAAATTTTTCAGGGTAAAGATTTTCCCATGCACTGTGTTTGGAAGTTCATGGTGTGAAAGGACTGTGATAGAAGGGAGATTTAATTAAGGGTGGGATTGTTTGGGAGAGGAAAGATGAACAAGTAGCAAGCCCCCACATTGTCAGGGTACAAAGTTACCCACTGTAGCCCTTGTAAAAGGCTCAAAAAGCACATTAAACACAAACACTACAAGAGTCATTCTTTTTCTTCCAGCCTTTTAATGTGACAGAGCGAACAAAAACAAAGTCCATTGGAACAGCTGCAATTTCCAGTGACGACCAGACACAGATCAAATAAAAAAAAAATAAAAGAAGGTATTAAATGAAGAAAAGGAACCAAGGGACTGGAATTGGCTATTTCACACACAGAGTCGACAGAACATCTAAATGAAACTTTCCATTAAAGCACGACACTGGGTGTTATTTACAGTGGGACTTGCAGTGTGTGTACATTTATACAGCACTAGCATCACATACAGCAAAGAAATGTATTTAATTTTGTTTCCTTTACAGTTCCCAGGCTTGGTTCTTCCTAAAAGCAGCATTTGCTAATACAAGGGTGTGAAACTGAGGAAGAAACTTAATGCAAAATAAAATGTATAGGGCTCAAATCTACATAAACATAAAAATATCCTCCCAGGTTTTGTGTGTCCTCTGGAAAGCCAAAGGACGTAAGCAGGGAATGTAAATGGAGCTAGGGCCTCCTTAGGAGCATCAGAGTATTCTCTGCTGGTGGAGGTCTCAAAGCAGGATCTGGAAGAGACCTGGACATTTGCAGAAAGCTTGGCTCCATGCAGTCCTGCTCTGTGCCCTTGTGTGAACCCAGCCTTGGGGCTGGGCTGCTCCCAGGCTCAGGGAACATCCCTTGGTGCACCTCCCCAGTACCCCTGAGGGGCATCAGGATGCCTGAGCTCCCCAGTGTGCAGAACATCTGGCACTGTGTATGGGTTTTCCAAGAGTGACCCTCTTCTTAGTCCAAAAGATCCTCACACCACCGTTTGTAAGTCCCATGGAGTTTCAAGGAATTTCAGAGAGTGATGTTCATATGGGCAAGGATGGGATCACCCCACCCAGCACAAGCTGCGGTCACCACCACTAGGATGTAGCAGAGCCAAAAGCAGTAACAGGAGCTGTCCTGCACAACTGAAGTAAATAAATCACTGTATGACAACTTGTTAAATCAACAGGGAATATAAGGAGGCAGAACTCTTATTGTAATACCACTGGTCTTTGACAATAGTATCAACAGCGCTTGGTGTTCTTTTAAAAGTCTGTGTCTGCATGCTCAGAAATCAGCAATGGACTCCTCCCATTACGGTGCTGTAGAGCTGAAGACACCAAGTCACAGCAGGCCAGTTTGGGTGCCTTAGACTCACCTTTCCCATGCCACAGTGTCCCTGGCTACATGGCTGTACTGCTGTGCCACACATGCGTGAGGAGGTCCAGCTGTCCTCCTGAAGAGATCTTTGGGATTTAAGGCAAGTCCCCTGTCTTGGTCCTCTGTGTCCCTGCTGCAGTAAAGTTCATGAATCCATGGAAATAGTGCTCCGCAGTGATCATCAGGGGATCTGTGGTCAGCAGCTTTCTCTGTGGATGGTCCAGTGTGTCCAAGACAGAGACAGCTCACTGTGGCAGACATGGACAGGGGAACTAACAGAGGAGATGTGCTGGCCCTTGCACAGGGGGTGTAATGCTGATTTCACAGTAGAAATTAAGCTGAGCCATCAGAGAAGGTGCCTGAGGAGAAATGTCCCCCTGCTTGGGGCTCAAGGCTCTGTAGCTCAGGCTCATCCTAGCAGGTGGCCAAGGCTTGAAACTGAGCCCAAATCAAACCACAACCAGTGCTGCGGGGTCTGCACCAACCACTCAGTTTTGCTCTGGACAGAAGCAGTGCAACGCCTGCACTGATTTACACCATGGCAAGGACAACAAACAAACACAGTAGGAGTCTTGACTAACACTATTCCCACTGAATTGGCTGGGAGATGTCAGCCCAGGTGTCTTCAAGGCAAATGGCTGAGCTGAAGCTGCTGCCCTGGATTTCTTTGTTCCTGAAGAAGCAGGGCTATCCAGGGCAAGTCATCTTCAGCCCGGCACGGTGCCTGAGTGGCATCCTCTGTATTGCCTCTGCCTTTCAGATGGGAATAATGGGAATCCAGGGTGATGAGTTCAGCTGAGACACCTGATTCATATGTGTCTCAGCTAGGTGATATGAGTTCTCCTTAGCTTTTCCTTTCTTCCTTCTCTGCTCATTGTTGCCCTTTATGTCAGACTCTCATGTACGAGCGGCTGTGTGTGTTTGCTCTCTCCTGTTAGGTCTCAAAATTCCTGGTCAAGCCAGGGCTAGGAGCCTTGTCCTGGCACATGCAATATTCCTCAGCCCTCAAGTGACTGGCCCATGGATTTTAGGGGTGCAAAGAATTTCCAGGTGACATTGACAACTAGATCCTATTGCTCTTTACCTTGTCCCAGCTAATCTGTGAGGTGAGGTTTATCAGCCTGTGAAAGACACTCTGTAAGGAAGAAAGGTTTCTAAGACTGGATAATATTTCCTAATATTACCTGGCCACCTCTCTCTCCTCAGGACTTAAATTTCTTTCTTCTCTGAAAATTAACAGAGAAGTTTTGCAAAATAAATGATGTCATTAATGTCACTTCAAAATGTCAGTGGAGAGCACAAATAACCAGGTTTGCCGTGGGCATTGGTTGATATGTAAATAAGAATGCTGAGCAAAATAAATATTTAAATAAATAGATTCTGGCTGCTCAGAACAGCACAACTGAATAGCCCAGAAAAATGAAACAAAATTTGCTACCCCCACAAGTGCAGTGTGGTAATTGGCAAACACAGCCCAAGAAAACGGATGAAACCTGAAGGGCATGGTGATCTTTTGTGTTAAAATACATATTTATACTGCTTCTCATCATGCAAAGATCAGATATTCTTAGAGAAAAAACCCACGTTCTGGGCTATGATTCTGAACAGAAACTGTGAACTGTTGCCAAAGGACATAATTACATCCACTCCCATCTTAGAGAAGGAACCTTGCTGTTATGAAGACAAAAAAAAAAAAAAAGCAGCAGCCCTAAGCCAGACATAAAATGAAGAAATGAGGCATAATAAGCTTGGTTATTACAGCAGCTTGTGATTTTATCAATTTCATAAATCTCGGAATAAAGGTCAAAAATCCCAAACAGCCTGTTGTAGTCTAGCTGATCCATAAGTGTTTATCCTTGATTGACACAATGATAAAAGTGATGCTCATTAGAGCTTTTTGCCTCATTGGCAAGGAGTTGCTGCTTGTGATCTAACCCTGCTGTGTGTCCTTCAGCTGCCCCTGCAGCAGAACCACTCTGACTCCCACAGCTCCAGCCTGGACTGGCCCTGGTACCAACCTGAGCGCTGGTGACTGTCCCTGTGCAGCCAAAGACAGAGGTGTGAGACCCCAGCCCTGCAGGATTTCAGCCTAGCCTTGCTTAGTTTTCTTAAAAAAACACCAAAAAAAGCAAAAACAAATAAACAGAAAGCAACAAAGATGATCCAACAAAAAGTAAATAAGATCATCAGCAAAAGTACAAAAGAACTTTTGTGTCACAAAATATCCAGGTTTAACAAATTCCCTGCACTATGTGATGGTTTCTGATCAATTCTGGTCTATTGCTGAGCTTGTTGAAAGGATGTAATTAGTGTTATCTCATCCATTGTGAGCATTGATGTGTTATTGAACAGGATGCTTTTCTTTCTGGCTTCCCAAAAAAACGCATCTTAGAATACACCACTCACTTTGCTTCTAGATGCAATAGGACTTAACTTGTATGATAAAAAGGGCACAAGAATTTCAAAAGTATTCTCCACAGGATATCAAACTAAACTGTGCCACTTAATGGAGAATTTAACTTTCTATACAGTGAAAGCTTGTGTGCATTCCCTGTGTAACAAGTTAAATGGCTTTAAGTAACTGTGCTTACAGTGTTTCAATGAGACCCAAGTATATTAGAAAATCAAGCATCATATTCTTTAAATAATATGGCTAGAATGCTGGTAAATTCACAGTTACCATACTCTAGGTATTTAGGCAAAAATCCCCTATTTACACTGGATAATATGTACACATTTGGTTTGTGGAATGCTCCAACATCATATCAATTTCTCTTCTGTGAAAGTTGTAGGAAAAAACCCTCTTAATCATTATAGAAATATATATTCCCAGCCATCAATACATCTAAATATTTGGTATGTGGATGTAAAGAATGAAGTGTCACTAAGTTGGTCATGCCTCCAGATAATCTTGAATTACTGGGATTTATTTTTAGTGTCAGTCTTAAAATCCTCTTAAGGGTGCAGAATTAAACAATCTAAATTTTCATAGCTGATCACTTCAATGTGTGTATGTATGTTTGCCAGTAGGTGTGAATACATTTATATATATATATATATATGTATAATAAAGTAGGTATTTCTCTTCCAGACCAAGAGGTGTCTAGTGATTCTCTGTGCCCAAGACAAGACAGTAAAGGGCTTTGGAACCCTGAGTCTTCTGAGAGAGCTGAGTACCCACCCTCACATCCTTGAGAAATCAGGACTGTCACTCTTTCAGGCAGTTGGAGTGGTAATCCCAAAATCAAGACAGCTGGGACCACTGGCCACATTTGCAGCTCTTATCCCTATGGCTGGAGCTCACCTACAGTAGGTTTGTCACCTGCCTCCCCCGGGTGTGTCTGAGCACAGCTGATGTGGATGGCCAAGGGCTGCTGGGCAAGCTGGGCAGGATGTCACAGCTCGGCAGAGGCAGGAGGGGTCAGGGTCTGTCCTCCCGTGCCACACCCACGCGGGCACACACGTGCACGGAGCCGCTGCTTGCACCTGGTGTCCTTGCAGTGGGATGGACAGGGACAGGGTGGGCTCCCAGCAGGGTTGAACCCAAGCTCTGCAAGGGGTGTGTGGGGGCTGCATGCACCAGTCGTGGCTGTAAAAAGATCAGGAACTGTGGTTTTTCTTGTATCCCTTCGGGTTCTTCTTCCCCTCTGCCGTCTCACTTTGAGGTATCGACAGAACAGTACAGAATGAACATTTTGGGTTTTCCAAACATGGCTCTTTTTTGTTCTTCTTCTACGCCTGCCCCCCTCCAGCCCCCTGGCCTCTTTTGCTCACATCAGGACCTGTTCTCGAGTCTCTGGCAGGCGCAAAGCGAGCAGGCCACCTCCAACCAGAGCGGAGGAGGCCAGAAGGATGGGAACCACCTTGGTTATCCCTACAAAGGAGGAAAAGATGGAGTTCCCCAGGATGGCACCAAACTTGCAAAGCCCATTGAGGATGCCAAAGGCTGTTGCCCTGTGGGGAGGAAAGGAAGAAAGCAATGGTTAGGAGGGAGGTTCTGGCACAACTACAGAGGGTCTGGATGGGTAATACTGTCAATGCTCTTATGTTGCCCAGGCTATGCTTCCAGCAAGTAAAACTGGGCAGAATAACTAAATAGATGCCACTATTTTGCCTGTCTGTGTGAATGAGGAGAATGTCTGTGTGTACTCATTTCTTCTTTTCATCTCAGATTCTCCCTAGCCGTAGAGTGGCCCACTCTGTCAGCCTTTGATCTCCCCAAAGACAGGACAAAACCTGCTCTAGACCTCCTCAAAGCCCTTCCAAGAGCTGCCTGGAGTGGGTTGGCACTAGACAACCAACCACAGCTCTCCTCCAGATCCTGTTTCACCCAGCAGCTAAAAGAACACTGCTCTCAATGCACAGTCCTTGTCCTTCATTTCTGGCTTCCCTCAACAATCTAAAAAAGGCAAAGAGGTGCTTATAATGATGCTGTAAGGAAAGATTTCATCTGTTACGCATTCTCCCAAAGTCCTATGCTTTCCCAAATCATTCTGTGCATATGGTTGTCTCCAGGTTTTGAAGGGAAAGGCTGCCACAGTTATGAACTAGGATGAGAGGCCAGGGCATGCAGTTTGAAAGGCCAGACCTCATGAGCATCCATGGAAATGACAGAGCAAGTATTTTGTTTGGTGTCCCTGCCCATGGCATGGAGTTTGGAGCTAGATGATCTTGAAGGTCCCTTCCAACCCAAACCATTCTGTGATTGCATGATTCTACAATTCTTTGATTTATCAGCCCATAATTTCCATACGCACACCTGATCCCTGCATTCAACCCCCCAAGCATGCAGAACTATGCTTGCAAATTTCTGTGCAAATTCCATGTAGCTCCAGGATTACACAGCCCTGAAGGACTGGTGAAAATACAATAATAAAAAAAAATACTGCTCCCCCACCTACATCTCTAGAGTGGCTTTTCCCTCTGGGAACTAAGAGGACAAAGTCAGAAGGTGGAGACTAAAAGGAGATATATTCTGAGCACCTTTTGTCCGTGGGGTAGAGCTCCACAGTGATGACATCCAGGGCGTTCCAGGCGGCGATGCTGGCCCCGCAGAAGAGGCACTGCCAGCCGATCATCGCCGACTCGCTGTTCCCAAAAAACAGGAAGAAGCAGCACACGGCTGAGATCAACATCGAACCACCTGCGGGGGGAAACCAACAGAAAAACACTGGCACTAGCTTTTCCTGTCCACAGCTGAGCAAACACACTTGTTGATAAAGATGACTTTCAAGTGATGGCATTTCATCCCAGTAAGAATTAAATCTGCAAGAATACAAAAATACCTTGATGCTGCCTGTCATTCTCTGATGCTGGAAACCAGCCTGAAAATGTTCTCAATGACCACTTGATCTTGCTGATAGTCCTGCTCCACAAAGATTGTGAAGACAGGCTTTTACAGGCAGATTTCCAGCATCTCAGACTTCCAGATGGACCCAGGAAGAGCAGAAGCAAGGGAAGTCAATGAGGAGGAAGAATCACTGTGAAGGTTTTTCAACTTGAGTTTCAAGTGATAAGCTTGTGCATTTCTTATCGTATTGAAGCCACTTGACACATTTCTAGTCCCAATTAGGATAATTTACAGTCACTTGTATGAAGCACTTGAGGTCTCTTTTAATTATAAGAACATCATTAGATTTCATGGCACATTTGCTCAGGAGCGATAATTTTATGAGCATCACCGAGGGAGAAAGTGAGAGCATTCATGCTCAGTTAGACACAGTTCAGATTCAGAAATATTAATTGCTACATCACTGCTTTCTACCCCATTGGGAATTTTCACCTGAAAGATGAAATTTTTGCAAAATTTAACTATTTTTCACCAAATGTTCTGTTAACACTGAAATATCTCCATTTACCACAGTAAAGCAAACAATTTTCTTTGTTGTTTGGGTTTTTTTTAAATCAATTTAGGACCATCTGAAATAATTTGGATGCTGAAATGGAACTAAAATGCTTCACTTTGGGCTTTATGTTGCTTCTTGCCACTGCAGTGCCCTGCCTATGAAAGGCTGCCATGAAGGACTCCATGTCCACTTCTCCTCCATGGTATGTGGCCAAAATACATCCCCACAGTATGGTGTGGGTATTCCCCCTGCTGAAAATGCACAGCCCAGAATCAGGGTCATCGTGAGGGCACCAAGAGGTCAGCTGGTTTGTACAAGAGAAGGTTTGGCAGGACATGATACAACTGAAGTTCCAGTGAGGCACATAACACAAAATGCAATTCAGTTTTCCTGTTAAGCTGACCAGAAATAATATGTTCAGCAGAGTGATACAGGTGGGATGCCAGAAGGCTGTTTCAATTGAAAATTCCACAGTGAAACGTTTCAGCATGTCATCACTAATTTTTGTCCTGTACTCTTCATTTTGCAGAAGAAATAAGCATTTAGGGTTCCAGCTGTCATCTCAATTCCAGATGAAAATGCTGAAATGCTGACATGTTTGCTGGATGGACAATCTGATTTTCATTCAGCTTCCTCTAATTTATTTCCCACAGACCCTCTGGTTTGTTTGGGTCTTTTCCAAATTCACCCCATGAGTGCTCATTTCCCTGGAGTGTACACTCCTGACACATCAGTGGGGTCATCTTGCTCTACTTTAACCTGACTGAGCTGAGGCTGAAATAAACTTTCCTCTGTTCTCAGATGAGAGAGAGGTGAGCTCAAGAGAGTGATTCATCCCCTACCCCTGAGCCACATCCTGATTTTATTAACTTCCCTTGTGTGCCCCTCTGGGCATGGTTCCCACAGTACCTGGAGAGCAAGGTCTGAACCCTGGAGGGAGCAACACCAGAAATTCCCAAAGTATTCATAAAGCTGATAGGGTGATAACTTATTCCCATGGTGCTAAAGGTGGCACCTTGCTTGGCTGTGACATGGTCAGTTAATTTACCATATGGTCTCTGAAGCTGTTTGTGCAATTATTTGAAAATCAGAAAAAAAAAACAAAAGAGGGAACTCCTGGGCTGTCAAGCTGCCACATCAAATAACCTTTTGAATATTCATTGCTACAAGCAAAATGTTCGTTTATTTATACAGAGACTTTGGACTTCAGGATCAACTCAACAGCACCAAGGAGTCCTTTTTTAGCTCTGACCCTGTTGTGCTTAGCACTGGAAAAACATTCAGGATTTGACACAAAAAACAAAATGAAAGAAAAGAAGGATGCCACAGACACACAGAAAAGCAAGGTGAGGAGGCAGGGAGCATGTCACTTGCCCACTGCTATGAAGTAGATCACTTGCCTAACCCTCTAATCCTTACCCTCCTGTTAGTTTTGATATAGGGCTGGCTCACTCCCACCAGAGCTATCCCAGTGTGCAGACACAGAGCCCTTCACACTGACCAGGGATCTGGGCAGGGTTGTGCTCCCACCATGACCTGCACTCTCACCCTTCATCCCCACTCACCGATCATCTTTATCCTCCCGATTTTGTCCATGAGCAGTGCAGAGATGATATTGCCTGGAAGCACAGACAGGCTGCCCAGGAAGCTGACCAGGTAGATCAGAAAATCATTGTCCTCCTCAAAGTCGATGTGGCAGCCTTCCTTCTCCTCCCTGAATGTGCTGTTTATGAGCCTGCAGTTGATGAATTTGTGTTCATAGAGATCTGTGAGGAAAAGAGGCAAAGTCTTGACCCTGCTTGGCTGAACTCCCTTCGTGTAGCAGCAATGGCAGCCAGGATCTAATCAAACCAGAGACCCAAGAGAAGCTTCTCATCCAATGGAAATAGCCAAGGAGTTTTTATTTCAGTGGCAAATTCTACCTGCATCCTTGGCTCCTTTTATTTGTGGAGTCACCTGGACCAATATCCCCATGACACAACACAGGGCAATGCTTTGATTTTCACAGCATTATGGTTTGTTCTCTATTAGAGCAGAAATTAAAAGCTCTTTCAGTATAAATTAATGACTATTTTACTGCTTAAGATCATCAACCACCAGTTGCTTAAAACTATATTTTAAGCCAAATTTACTGAGTAGAGCTGTAAAGTGCTGAGGGCTTGCCATTACCTTAACTTGTCAAGATCTGAGAATTTTGCATTTACCACAGAATTTTGCATTTCCCACACAGCAGCTGGTGACACCAGAAGCCATGTGGTTAAAATCAGTCATGGAGCCACCTGAGGTCTCCTTCCAAATGCATCACCCTTTTTCCTAGCATCATTCTCATTACCCAGCAGACACTCAAACACACAGATCCCTACCACCCTTCCTCCCAGAAAAGAGATAAAATAGTGATTTTTCTGATAAAATAGTTCCTAGCTGTGGAGATGATGCCATAGCAGGAATCCCATTACCAGTGTTATAAAAGACAGTAGAGATGATGGTGCAGTTTTCAAAGAAGGTCTCACTGGATGTCACGTCTTCAAAGTAGCAATCCTCAAATAACGAATCCTCAAATCTCACTTCCTTGAATTTCATGCCAATAAATCTGTGAGGCAGGAAACAGAACTTCACATTGTGCTTTAAGGTGTTCCCTACACTGTGCTGTGTGCAGTGGCTGTTTCAGGAGACAGAGCACTAATGGCAATTTCTAGGGTCATTTACAGAAAAGGTGTTGCTTGAATGCATAACTGTCCCTCCGGTTCCCTCTGTGTTTTAGTAGGAGAGTAGGGTTTGAAGAGTTTTTGTTCTTTTTTAGAGACACATGAATCTTTTAGGATTTGGGCAGTTTTTCTGTTCCTCCAAAAAACCACATCTGAGAAAATGTGCTTCTAAAGCTAAGGGGACACAAATCCTCTCATGTTCAGCCCTAGTCTTTCTGAAGAAGACAGAATTTCACTCAATGAAGGGCATTTCCTTTGTAAGCTGACCTTACTGCCTTCCTTATTCTCCCCCTTCCTCCATCATAAATAAACTCAGACATTATCAGGAGCTTATTGAGCCATTTGATGAAAGATTTCTGACAGTTGTTTAAACTCAAAATGAATTGTTAAGTGAAAATGCAGTAGGGTTTCTGGAGAGAGTGGGGAGATTATCTGGCTTGTAACCATCTCTGTTGAAGGTTTATTGCTTCTCAAGTAATGAAAACAGATTTCACTAAAAATAATAAACAGGTGATTGATTTCTCCTCTGATGGGAAGTGTGACAATGTCTGACCTGCCTGCCTGAAGGATGACACAATATTGATTTACCTGTGAGATTTTGCAGGAACACTGAAAAGATGTATTGGGTAACGCACAGGCATGTTTGGAAGATGTAAGGAGCTATTAAGAACAAGCATTACTGCTCTAGTTAAAGAGGCCACGACTGTCACCAGATGAAAAAAACCCTTCTAACATATACTGTGAAGCTTAATTAAATTGAGCACTTACAACACAGTGTAACATGATGGCTGTTTACACCTTTAAATGAGCACTGCAGGGCTTCTTAACTGAGCCTACTAACAGGAATTACTAATGCACAACATATCACAAGAACACTATTCAAGTCTTTTTCTCTCACGGGTTACTTAAGCTGTTCTGCATGTGCCCAGTGACGTATTTACTCCCAAAGGCTGTTAAAAGCCTTTTTCCCCCTGCAGTTTGGTTTCTTAACATCCAGCTTTAAAAGTCAGATAGCAATGGGCTGGTGATCCATGGAGTTTTAGCTCACAGCCAAGGGCTGGAGGGAAAACACAGCTGTAAACCATATTGAGACAAGGTCTGGGCTTTACTGGAATGTAGCTTGATCAGGTTTGAGTATTTGAAATGGAGAGAGCTGAGGAAGGAGAATAGTAATGTACATCACAGTGTTATGTCTTCATTCAGTGAGGTGCTGAACATCCCCAGTTCTCATTGAAGTTCGTGAAAGCTCAGCATCTCCTCTGGGCATAAGAAAAAGGTTGCAATCCCTAAGTTTGACCAACATCCACTTCTCACCACATTTTTGGGGAATAGGAATTGTGGGGCTAAGTTTGCACCATCTAGCACAGCTCCTTGCTCCAGGGAAGGTCTATGGAAGGACATGACGACACTTGTTGGGGTTCCCCACCATTGTGTATCAAATATATAACAAGAAAATGGAGACAAATGGCTTCTGAGGGGAGAGGAACAACTTGGCTGGGCAATAAGATGTGGTTTCAGCTGTGAAGATTAAAACAATGAGTATTTTGTGTTACATTGAAAATCCAGTGGGACCTCCCAACACAGTGCAAGGCAGATGGAGCAACATCCTGTTAAGACTGTCTGGGGCAATGGGATCGCCACAGAAATTACTTAAAAGGTGTTTTTCCACCCTTCTTATTGGGATTTTGAAAAGTAGTAGTGGAATGCCTAGGATTAGATTGCTGTGTAACATAGAGTGGTTGTGGTCCAGGCTGGACGCAGAAGAAAAACATCAGCCCAGCCCAGACCAAATAGGAGAAAAAAAGGAAGGAAAACAGTGATGTTCTGCTGGAGCAACTTCACTGACTTCAAAACACTAAAAGAGAAGGTGACACACGTATCTGTGTGGAGATGGTGACTGGAGAGGGAGAAGCATCCCAGTATGGTCATGGCTTGCACTAATGGACTGCACGATGCAGGCTGGGGCAATTCATATTGAAGAAACAGCTTTTTACTTTGGAAATACAGCAGCAGAGCAGTTTCACTAGCAGTGGTGGGCTCTGCTGCACAAGCCCAGTAGATGTCAGTGTGGACTAAGGAAAAAGAAGCTACCTCTGCATTCAGAGCTGCCCAGCACAGCCAGGCTGCTGGAAGCAGGCATGCCGTGGGTTTGGAGATGCCAGTGGCTGAGGAGTATACGGAAAAACAGGATTAAAAGGATATTTGGTCTGTTGAAATTGCCTTTAGGATTTGAGAGATCTAGATTGTGTGTCCAAAAGAACAACAGAGAGGTTCAAGTTGATGGAAAAAAGAAAAGAAAGAGCTTTCTTAAAAATTTATTTTAGTTCGAATACATCAAACCAAATTTTGTTCACTTACTTGTCATTCCTGTATTCCCCATTTCTATGGATCTGGTTTTCCAGGGTGAAATTAAAAATGAAATTGGACACTTCTTCCTCATCAAAGATCTTCACTCGGGAGTCATATGCCTCGTCTTGGAGATAGCGGATCATATCAGGGAACCAGACAATAAGGCCATAGTAACTAGAGCAGGATGGGAGACACACATCAGAGACACAAGATTCTTCCAATGATCTACTTCATAACTTGGAAACTTGCTAAACTCCAAACGTGAATGCATTTCTGACACAAATTCTTGCTCAGTTCTGACACAGGACTGAGCAAACTGTTTTTTCCCCCTAAACACTCTGCTGATCTCAGAATAATATTGGTCCATTGCCCTTCACTTGAAGCAGGACAATTCATTTAAGTTCCCCTTGGTTGGAGAAGAAAGCTAACCTTGCTACCCACAAGACCAGCAGAGCAGAAAGAAATTTTGTAGATTTCTGCAAGTGTGCAGCTTAAGTGAGAATTTGATAATTGGTGAGAATCTGGTAGGGTTGTGTCTTTTTTGTGTGTGTGTGGACAAGATCAAGTGAAAGATCGAAAGGTGAGAAAGTCAATATATTACTGTGCTACTGACCACTTCTCAAGTCCTGATTTGTTCAAAGCACTGTGTACCTCATATAAGCAATCAGATTGATCAATTTGTAGGAGAGCAAGGCTTAGTGCATAAGAACTTATTAAAATAAAACTAGGATTAATTTTGTAATAGTCTATTTACATTAGTAAATAACTACTCAGACTCTGAACAGCCCTTTAGTTTCCCAAAAAACTTAAAGAAGTACCTTACCTTAAGGCCATTGTAAACCAAACCACAGCCAGCATCAGTGTGTTCATCCTGTACTGGGCTGTTAAACAATATAGCACGTTGTCCCAGACCTACAAATCCACAAGAAGGAATTAGCTGTCAGGACACCTCAGCAGACACTTGGCAGATTAATTTCTGAGTGCATCATAAATCTAATATCAGAAAAATGGGTTCATTAGGGGAAGGTCACATGTGTGGCTTATATTCAGAGTTTGTTCAAAATTGTATTTATCAAGTAAAGGGCTTACAAAAAATCACTTATTCAGGTCTGTGCCGGGGTACTTGATCTGAGCCCTCTGTAATGAGCTGGAGTGCATGACTAGGGCTGGGTATGATGCAGTGTCTCTATCAGGTTATTTCAGTAAATGTTCTCAGACCTTCTGACAATTTTATCTTTTCAAATATGTGCATGTTCTCAGGGATGCTTTCAAACTGAGCACTGAAGCTCTCTGAAGAGCACAAGCCCAAACACAGCTGGCACTTTGGGAGGTATAAGATGAACTCAGGTAGGGATGAAGCCAAGCAGGAGGCAGACCAAGATCTGCTCTTCCCGACTCATTGCAGAAAATATTGCCAAGAACACGAGGGGATGTAACTCCTCATGCTCTTAACTTACCACATAAGTATAGTAATAGTATAGCACCTGCATTGTTATTAATTAAGAAGGACTTTACTTTCAGCTCATCCTTTGAGACTAGAAGGTCTAATAAGGTTTTCCACAAAGTCCTACATGGGCATTAGGTGAGCAGCAAAGCACGTGTGAAAGGCTAAATTAGCCAAGGAGACAATACAGCATTATTAGAAACTCAGCAGGAGCAAAGAGCAAACACTTTCTGAATCCACTGCAGGTGATAATTTCACTTAGGTCTGGGGAGAGAGAATCAATATTTATCTGTTCAGGAAGAGAGCCAAGAGCTAGGGGCTGTGGCTGGTCCTGGAAGCTGTGCACTGGTGGACTACAGTGATGCTCACAGGGGCATTTTAGGGCCTGGCTGGCAGCGTGTCAGCTTGCAGATGCAAACATTGCACAGCAAGGGCAGTCAGATTACAGCCCTTTGCAAAAAACCAGCAGATTTTTGGAGGTGAGAGTCAGGGTTTCAAGGCACAATGACCTGAAGCAATGAGACACTGGAGCCTTCAGCTCAAAAGTCCATGTGAGGTTTTTTCTTCTCTTTACCTGTTTTAAAGTAGTCGTGATTCTGACCAGCCACCGTTGGTACCAGGTCCCTGTTGAGCTCTGTATTTCAATAAATTCATCTACTTGCTTTGGAGTTTTGATATAGGAAACCTGGAGAAGAAAAAAAAAGAGAAAAAATGGACTGAAGTTTCTAGAATCAACCTTGTGTGGATTTTAAATTCCACTGTCTTCTGAGCAATGTTTCCACCTGATAACCCCTATTATTTTTTTCCTTGAAAGCTTGCATTAGCAATTGAGCTAATGGATTTAATTACAGCAAGAAACTATTACAGAAATAAGCCTGCCTTCCTTCTTTTCATCAATCCCTTCATCCTCTCTCTCTCTCTTCTTCCATGAAATATTTTAAGTGCATCATATCCACTTAAATCTTTCATTTATTGGCTAATGTGCCTGTATACGATCTTATTTCTCTATCTTTAGATTCCCACTACAAATTAGGACTAGGCAATTATAGTAAAAATTATCTCCGAGATCAGCCATTTATATCCAAACTGTGTCCTCAGGATCTCTTTTAAGACAACATGTAGGAATATTTCTCATTCCACATCTTTTAAATACCACTGGCAGAATTTCTATGACAAATGAATGTGTAAATGGGAATCTTTGTAGCTGAAAATGCATCCTGCCATCAAGTGAGTCCACACCACGCACTCAGTGTGCTTCACCAAAACAGTCTGAATTTCCAGTGCTGAACACCTGAATTGGACTGCTCAAAAAGGCTTACATACGGGTCCCAGAAAATATTTGCTTAGTAACTTCAATTAGAGGACATATTCAAGGAAAAGAGATCTGTTTGTAAACACACGAAGGAGGCGAAAGTTTGCTGCATAAATTTCTGAGTGTGAATGAGCGCCTTGGCTCAGCTGTGGAGTCTCCGTGTTCCTCTTCCTGGCACCGTTGAAATGTCAGATCTGGGAGCTGTCCTGCTACCAGCTGACTCACTACAAACTGCCAACTTCTGGCCTATCAGAAAAACACAAAACCTGACGGTTTGTGCCACGCCAGGCGCACTGATCAGCCTGTGCCAGCAGCTGTCAGTCCCTCTCTGCTCAGCTGGCGCGCCGCACCTCGAGGTGCATCTGAGATCAGCTCCTGCCACTGCAGTCATGACTCTGTTGGGTGGAGTAACAAGCACTAATGGGTGCTGTACAGCTGTTCCTTTATTCTCCTGCTCAGCTCAGACTCTCATAGTGCCCTACTTTGTGATACATATATATATAAATTTATATTTGAACTTCATTTCCCAGCTCAGCATTACAGCCAAGCCAGCGATGGACGTAAAGAGAACATCTCTCTTACCTTTGCTGTCAGGGTTTGCATTACTCAAATGGCTGGTAGCCTAAAAATAACGCATACTCATGAAGTTCCTACATGTACCTGCACACAATTGTCATGCTCAGATATGAAACTTTAATTTCCTTGAAGGATCACTCCCGAGGGGCCCAGTTTCCTGACAACCTTTCTGAACATGGAGCTTTGCTCTACTTCTTGATCAAAAATACATATTTCACACACAAGTGTATCTCCTTTTCTCCATCCTTTAAAAGTATGTGTGCTCTCATCTCTAAAACTATAAACCAAGAGTTCTTCCCTGGCTGTCTCACCAGGATTTTACAACTGAATTATAATAATTTGCAGCTAACCCCAGCATAAACCTTTTCTCTGATTTTACAATTAACAGCTCTGCTGATGTGACCTTTTTCACAACAAGCAGCAGACCAATGACTAATAGCCACTTGTCCCACTTTCCCTTGGAGAGATTAAAGACTGGGCATGAGTCAGGTGGAGTTTGGAAAGCTCATTAAAAGGTACGTGAAATTTAATCAGAGTTTGATTAGAAGCCAGGATGGAGAAAGGAGTGACTCAGGTCTCCCACATGGCTAATATATCTTATTTGGTTTTAGTCTCTTAGAGCAAACCAATTAAGCATACGTGTAATTGGAAAATCACTAGTCTAAAGGATGCAGAGTAACACCAGGAATGAAGAGTACTCCCTGCAATTCACAGACTTGACTAATTCTTGTAAACACAGCCTGCTATCTAAGTTTAAATGCACAAGATGTATCTCAGAGTCCTTTTTCTGATTGCTGGGGGAGATTACATGGGAAGAGTCCTGAGGAGGAATAAAGTGGTGCTGTGCTGCACCAGGGAAGGTGTGTCCAGCTTTTCTTAATTGCTGGCTTTGTTAAACTCACCGTGAACACCCTCTCTGGCTCGCCCTTGGCCCGCATGTTGGTGTCATGAACTTGCTTGAGGATCATCCAGGCTTCATCATGTTTACCAATCTGAAAACATCACAGAAAAGGAAAGCAAGTGTTTGAACTCCCAGCTCTGTAATTTGTCAAAGTTCAGAGAGAAAGCAGTTCTAGAGGTCCAGCATAGTGGAGAAGCACACAGGCAGCATTGGGCTGCATGAAACGTGAAGAGCTGAAAGGATGGTTGGTATTCACAGAGTGCAGCATCTCTGTGCTGGGAAAAGGAGTTGTTCTAAAACTGTCTGAGGCAGAAAAGGGGTCAGGGATAGAGCTTTAAAACCAGATGAAAGGAGATGGATGAGGAGAGCTGGATTCTCATCCCAACTCTGCTAAAGACTGGTGGGGTTAACTTGAACAGGGTATTGCTACAGTTCCCATCTGTGAAGGGGAAATACAGAATACTTGCTTAAGATTTCTGAGGTTTAAATATTTTACTCAGTAAAATGTACTCTATCCTTTGCTCTTCCACCAGGATTCAGCAGTTCCATGCCAAAACTCTGTGAGATGTTTTCAAAGTACCTTTGTCAGACTTACAAAATTCCCATCTCTCACTACCTTCTTTCTGTACCCCCCCCCGGCAATGACACACTAATCATCAGTGATTGACCCCATAGTCTGTAATCTTTGGGGTTTAAGCAGTCTGTGGAGCTGGTGTAGACATGTAGGAATGGCTTTACCTCTGAGTTTGTGCTCTGTGTGTTTGATGGGACAAAGGAAGACAGACAGTGACACATTAGGGACCTGCTATTCTCTGCTGCTATCAGACTGCAACATTCAGATGAATCATCTTACCTCCAGCAAAAACCGTGGGCTTTCAGGCATGAATTTCAGTGCCACCAGGGAGGCGATACAGGGCAGAGAACATACGAGTACAAAGACTCTCCAGCTGTGGAAGTGGTACTTGGTTCCCATACTGAACCCCCAGCCTGGAAACAGCAAGAGCCAACAAGTAACAATACTGACCAGGCACTCTGAGTTTTTCTCTCCTAAAGCAGCTCTGAACTTTACAGCTCTGTATGACATGAGGACAGGTTGAGAGTTTGCTATTCTTAGTACTGATGGCCCTTGGAGGCTCAATAGCATGCTCAGGAGATAGCAGCGAGTTCATGTTCATTACAGAAATTGGAACATGCTTAGGCTCTGCCTTTTAAAAACCCCTTTTTTATCTTTGAGTTTAGAAATCACCCAGTGATGGGAATCGTTTCATGCAGCTGTAGTCAAGTAAGGCTGGAAAATGGTAGAGGAATAAGGGCTGTAATTGATTGCTTCTCAGTGATGTGACTGAAAGTTTGTAAAGGTTAAATCTCTGATCAGAGAGGCACATTAGAGACAGCTTCTTTCCATCTCCTACATCACATATGTGTTTCACACTTCATGGAAGTGAGCTAGAAAAGCAAGTGTATTATTTTTCCAGACCTACACAACCTAAGCTGATATTCAAACTTAGAAGAATTAAAATCCTAAACCTGTATTTGAGATTCCTCCTTTCCTGCTTTTTTCCTGGTGTTTGACCAAGCCAGGTATTCCCCTGCTAAGAACTGGAAAGTACAGCATCGTTCCTACATTGCTCCATTTACTTTCCCGAGGCTCAAATCTCATAAGGAATGTTTAATTCTTTTTTTTCTATGAATATTTTTATTCACATAATAAGGAAATCATCAAGCAATGGTTTTTGCAGAGGTCTCATCTGACCCAGTCATGATGTTCTAATAATTTCACAAAGTTCCAAAATAGTAGGTGGAACCCTGGAAATCAAAAGAGAAGCTACAAAAACTCAACATCAAAAAGTCATGTGAAAAATAATTGTAATGTAAATACCTAAGGGCTTTTTACAGCAAATATTGTTCCAGATAATAGAATTATTTCTACCTGACACTACTGCAGTAAGTTTGCCTATTTCTTTCAAAAGTCTGTCATATCAATCAAAAGCATGAACATTTCTTTTTTATACTAAACATGCTTTAAATGTGCTAAAAATGGATTGATAGATAGATAAATGTTAGTGGTTTTCTTCATGGGTTTTGTGAACTGTCCTACTTTCCTCAAACAGGATTTTGCAAACAGCTGGTATCACTGAATACTGAGGGAATTAATCTTTTCCAGTAGATACTTGCTTCTGGTGTTTTCCTAGGTTATATACACAAGTTACAAGGAATTCCATGTGACATGCAGAATTTTGCTCCTCAGAGCACAAATATGTTTCAGTTTACACCCATCTACTTTTTCATTCCCACTTCCAGCGCTGAGCAGGGAATCCATTCCACTCCTGAACCCATTCAGGTGAAGTCAGAAGTGACTTCAGCCCATCCCATATTGGGCAGACCTGTCACCAGGTACGCAGCCTGACAGTGTGGACACCTGGCTAAGGGAAAGTACATGTGCTGTCCTCACTGCTATCATTCATAGCATCCAGTCATTCTCTGATTAAATTTACTTATTTTTGATTACTGGATCAATTTTTGCAATATAATCTCAGTTCATTTTTCCCTGAATGTGTTGACATTTAGATTAAGAGCTTAGGCTTCAGCAGTGTAATTCAAGGGATGTGCTTGAAGCTTTGTATGGAAAGCAGCCCTCATCAGTCCTATGTACAGCTCTAATATCAGTCAATCAATCATGCAGGTCAATTTATCAGACCTTCTGTGAGCACTTCAGGTATTTATTATTTTCAGTGCTGTCTATGCTGAGATGTGTAAGGACTGACTTTCACTACCTGTGCTGGGGTTTGGGGTGGTGTAGTGCTGCAGGAAGGTGGTAGTGTAGAAAATCAAAAGCACAAACCAATTACCGTAATGTGGGATGATGCTCCAAGCCATTGCTGAAGCAAAAATGCCACCAATCATCCAGAACATGCAAAGCCAGCTCAGGTGTTCCCCCCTCTTCTCACGAGACAGGAATTCAGAGAAATAGGCAAACACGATGGGGAGGGTTCCCCCAATCCTAGGAGAAAAAACAGCCCACGGGAAGAATAAGAGTCTTCTCCAATGTCTTTGTGGTTAGGCTTGCATGTATAAAGAGGGGAGGTCACACTCACAGATGGGCTGCTCAGAAGTGAGTCTTGGAGAAAAAATGCAAATCTCTCTTTGGCTGGACTGATCTTAGACATCAAAGATGAACAAGATCCTTCTCATGCTTTAAAAGCTGAATTTCCTGTACAGTTTGCACAAAGCTAGTGTAATGCTCATCACCTAGACATCTTCGCTTGTTTTTCATGATTACTCATTTTAGGGAGGCAAAATACAGGCGGACAAGAGGAACTGCTGATGGTCTCATTGGAGGCCTTGGCAATCAGGATTGTAAAGTGAGGTGGGCATTTTTGAATCTCACTCACCTTTCTGCAGTTTGGGCAGTACCAGAACATCAGTGACCAAACATTCCTACCACATCAGCTCTAAGGGTGTAAGTGAGGTAACACAACCACACGTTCAACAGCAGTGCCATCCCAGCTTGGTACCAGGGATGCATCTCCTGAGCAGCCTTCCTTCTCCCACCCCACACACCCAAACTGCCCAGCTGTGCTGGGATTAATCCAAGACATGGGGCAGAATCACCAGTTACCCACCCGAGGCCTGAGATAAGGCGGCAGAAGAGGAAGAATCCATATCCCTGGACGAAGGAGGAGAGGAATGCAAAGGCAGCGTTGATTGCAAGTGATATCATGAGGCATTGCTTTCTTCCCAGTTTATCAGCAAGACCGCCCAGCAAGACAGCCCCCACCATCATTCCTAAGTAGACTATCAGGCCTGGAGGTGAGAGAGAGAGAGAGAGACGGTGAGCTTGGTAACAGGGTGGAAATAGTATGCAGTGTAGAAGTAGATTTTAAAGTGCCCATATGGCAGCTGATGGTGTCCTGTGGTGTCTGGGCATACTGGGCAGTAAAGTAGAGAAACCCCTATCCACTCCAAATCTCAGGTGCCAGAAACTCTGGCCATTGGCAGGACCTCATTTTCACATCTCGTGCCTGTGAGCTTGCATCATTCCCTGCTGCACCACATCAGGCAATGTGGACATACCCTCATTTGACCAGACCCACATCTTTCCTTCCCAACATCGCTGCTCACATATCCCCTGCACGTAAGCAATGGCCAGGCATAAGCAGCTTAGGATGCACGTGTCCCAGCTATGTGCCACCAACAATACAACAGAAGTCTGATGTCTTAACTCCCCTGACCCCCCTGAGTGCAACGGGATGGAGGATGTGTAGGGAGAGGCTCTGTCAGGCTGCTGTTTATGCTCAGAAAGCTGTGAGAGCAGAGAGACTGATGAAGCATGGCTAAATCTCTTTGCAGTATTTCATCTCTTTCACTCCCTGCTTTTCCCAGCTCTATCTGAAAGGATCAGTCTGTTACCCAGACTCACCTCGTGTAGCTCAGCTACTTTCTTCATTACTGAGCCAAGATCAGGCATCTAACTAAAAGACAGCTTACTCAAGAGTGCAGTCTTGATCTGAAAATTTGAGGAGAAGGAAGAACCTAAGGCTTGTCTTGACAGTTTGCTCTATAGAGTTATCTCTCTGACATTGTTAAGAAAGATGGATTCTTCTTTTTGACTTGATTTCATTAAATCTTCTACTATGGGGTCCTCAAAAGACAGTCTTAATGACTCATTTAGTGCCAGGCTGAATAGGAGGATGAGCTTCCACCCCAAATAGACTTCCTGTACCCTGCTCACTTTGTGCTTGCTACTCTTCTGGAGAATGTGGCAGTTGTCCTTGGCTCTTCTATTGCTACTGCTGCAGAAGAGCCACAGGTTATATTACCTTTTGCTTTATACTGGTACCAGTGTAAATAGCACAAATTGATAATACTCAAAGGTCCAGGAATATTTTTTTTCATTTATTTTATCTACTTTCCAGACGTAGTTCAGAAGAAACTGGTGGGCAACCACGGTGTTTCCTGCAGAGCACAGAGGTGCAAGAGGCTGCTCACAAGAACACCTCCTAAATCATATCAAACCCCATAGGCAGAACTGTAGTCTGTGTCTGTAGGCTGCACAGCCCTGCTGTGGGGATCCTGATGGGGCCTGATCATGGCTGGATGTGATCAAGATGAACTCAGGTATTTCAGAATAGAGAATATCTGCTTGCTGGAAGGCAGAACTTGGAGTGCAGGGAGTTCTGGAAAGAAAAAAATGATGCTTGAGGGTATTTGGAGACTGGGGACATGTGACGTTCAAGACCCAGCTGAGCAGGGCCTTGGAGGAAAGCAGCAGTGCTCCCTGCATCCCTGGTCCCTACTGAAGGCAATGGATGATGAGCAAGTATATACACTGCCTTAATAGGAAACATTCCTTTTCACTGACTGAAGAAATACAGCTAAAAGAAACATTTTTCATGCATGGCTGACTCATTGGAGGGTCCTTCCTCACCTTGCACCAAGCTTGTCTTCTCATGAGAGCCAACGCCTTCCCCAGGACCTGTTCTGTCATCACTTGGAAAACAAGAGGATGATGAATTTTTTTTTGAAATTCATTAATGCTTAAACAAAACAATCAGTCTGGTGGCTGAAGGCTGCTCTGTGCCATCCAGCAAAGCCAGCTAAAAGCTAATGCAGAGTTATCTGGCAGCTGATCCTGTCTTTCTTTTGATTGCAAATGCCTGCACTTGATTTAAAATGCATTACGAAATTAAAAGCTATGCAGCAGAGATCCATTGCAGCTTTTGAAGGACACTTGTCTCACATTGATCAGATGTGGAAAAGTTTGGAATTCTGAAATTCCCTATTCCACACTGAGGTCACTTCTCCGTGAGCAATTCTTTCTTTTCTATCCACACAATGTCTGATGGGCAGTCAGGATTTTGTGTGTCAAAGTTACAAAATCTCTTCTTGTCTATGAAAAGCCCTTGTACCAGAGCCGTGGTGCAGGATTTTGCCAATTGTACACCCACCATGAACATGTGGCCCCGTGGAACCAATCTCTGCACTCCCTGCCCTGCCTTCCTGATCCGAGCTGTCAGGGTGAGGTGATCTGAAGGGGTGCAAAGGTTTCAGATACTGATCTGAAGAGAAGATCACATATCTCAGTCTGGGATCTCTATTTCTATTAACTTTGACCTCCACCTTTTTCACTGAAGTGCAAATTACATGGGTGAGCAAAAGCAAAAACTGTTTCAGTCCAAAACCTTTCTGAAGGAAGAATCTTAATGCAGTTCTGGATGGCTTCATATTTTTACCCTGGCTGCTGAGCCGCATTGAATAGAGCAACTCTGATGGCAGGCAGCAGAAGGAAGTGATGATGAGCCCTGTATCTACTCACTGGTGCATCACAGCCACCCATCTGACAGAGAGCGCTGCCAGCACTGCCAGACCCTGATGAGGAAGGAAAAATGATCTGCCAAACTTAATTTTTTTTAATCTTTTTTTTTTCTGGAGAAAATCCCTGGATGGCAGATGTTCATTCAAATCCTCTTAGTAACAGAAAATGTCCCAGGTCAGGAGGAGGTGGAGGAGATTTTTACTGTCTTCTAGCTGGTGTTTTACTGCAGCACTGTGACTGGTGAGGGGCAGCCAGAAGAGTTCTCTGGCCAGGAGAGGGGTGGGCTTAGAAAGGCATGTGGCAGTGCTTGAAACTCAACATCAAGAAGTGGAGTGGAGCTGCTTTTGTAGGCAAACCCCTGCAGATTGACTAAGGAGCCCAAACTTGTGATGGAAGGGAAGATTGTATCTCTGCAACACAGCACCCACCAAAAAGTGAGCAGCATAAAGCACAGCAGAGCTGTTAATGCCACACACTCACCTAGAGGATGTTGCTTTAATTAGTTATTATATATGAAAAATCAATTTATGCACGGTCCCCTAGAAATTTAAAACAATGAAAATCTGTAGTAAAGGAAATCTCAGGGACAACCAGAGACTGTCCACTTGGTCAGGTTCTGGGGGGAAGGATCTTGGTTGTGGGAATGTGCACTTCAAGGTTGAAACAAAATCAACAGAACACTTTATTATCATGGAGAATTCTTTTTCTTTTGGGAAGACTGAATGTTCTGGCCAACATAATTAAAATTTTTGGGGTAGCTGCTATAAAACACTTTGTCAGCTGATGGATCTTGGGATCCAGGGTGCAGAATGACGTCTGCTTTGCAGATTGCTGTGTCCTGGATTAACAAAAAGGTGGCAGGGACCCAAAGAGAAACAGAATAGCTACTCAAACAGCCTCTTTACAAGGACACAATCTTCTGAAGAGCACAGTGATGGTTGCTATCTATGAAGAACATCCAGCTCATATCAAGGAAACTCAAATTTTAATGAGAGTTGGACCAAGAAAAGTGACCACAAAATTGTATTTCTTTTGCTGGGTTAGTTCCGTCCATCAGATATTCTACAGTACAACATTGCAATGGTCTGCACCACAATCTTGACTTCTAACCTTGGCTTCAAACCTTGCAGAACTCGACTGTGCTAGGAGGGATCAGCTTCCAAATTGACTCGTAAGGTGCTCAGATGAAATGTTAAGGGAAACTCTGAATAAGCCATTATTTTCAGACCATTCCATGAGTACTGGAGTATAATGAATGCCTGTGGGAAAGGCTGCAACAGCCTCCCATAAAAGTGGTGGAAAACCAAAGAGTTGAAATTCTATGAATAAATTTTGGGTTATGACTCATCCAATGCTGAAGTTATAAGGAAAATATGTGACCACTGACTGGGCTTATTCCCACTAGAGAAGAGGTAACATATTTAGCATTTTAACATATAGGAATTTATTAGCCTTTACTGAAGTTCTGTGCTCCATGTTAGACAGGAATTGTGAAGTTAAGAGCTGAAGTTCTAGGAATAAGGAAAAGAGTACACTGCAGATACAGTATATGGCTCTGTATAAGTAAACTGTATTTTTACCATTTCAATATAGTTAAAAGTAGACTTGTAAGGGTTTCAGAAAGAAACCAAAAGATTCAAGGTTTACCTAAATCTGTATCACAAGCATGAATTTCTTTCATTGTTAGTTAATGGGATTAAAGTTCTTAAAAAAGAGGCACATCCAAAAATAATCCCTTTTAAGACAGGACAAGGACCTGTGGAATAAATAGAAAATTTAAGCAGAAAAAAACAAACAGCTCACTGAGAAGAACTAATCTCAGAGTCTTTGGGGCTGTCAGGGAGGCTGCCTGGACCCTGGTGCAGGGTTGTCTCTGGTTTGCAAGGAGCCAGTAACCACAGGAATAGGAAAGTTCCCACCTGCACTCATATCTCAGGCCACTACCAGTGCAGACCTATGGTAAATAAAGAGATTCTTGAAGATGGAAAGCATTCGAACAAGAGAAAATTATTAGGACCTTATACATCTTGCAGTCCACACTGTAATAAAAACAACATCCAAACCCTCTTACTGGTTTAAAATCTGTTAGGGATGCACCTTATGGACACAAATAAAATGTTCTGAGTCAGATCTGGACAGTTTGGAGATGGATTTGGCAAGGCACAGGATCCAACTGTAAGTAACTGAAAGAGAGGAATAAAGTAGTATTAGTCCTGACTCTCTTGTGCCACAGTGATGGCCAGAGCATCCCAGAACAGGAGATGGTCTCGACAGAGGATGAGCTGAGGGCTGGTGGCCTTTTTTCCCTTTCTTCCTGAAATTCCTATTCTGCTTGTCTTGTAGGCTTAATAATGCTTTCCCCATGAATCAGTTTGACCTTTTAAATGGAAGTCAAAGGAAAGGCTCATCTTGTTGCATCCGCCTTGTTGATTAATACAAGCAGTGACACTCCTTCCACAGCCAACGGCTCCGATGCCGGAAAGGGAATCTCCCATGGGAAAGGCAGCTTTCCATTTTGGGAGCTCTGTGTGTGGATATTGGGCAAATCTGGCTGCTGGGAAGGAGGGGTTTGTGCAGCTGGGGTGGGAGTGGGTGGCTGAGCCCATGGGGCTGTGGCACAGCACGGGTGAGGTGATGCACAGCCAGGCTCAGTGCTGCCAGCGGGGCGTGGGTGGTGTTTGTGCTCAGCCGGCTTCACATCTCCCCACAGGACTTGTCCAACACCACAGTATTCATGGGACCATCTGGTTCTCCCCACCCAACCCCTCTGCTAAAAGATTTCAACAGACGAGGCCAAACAAATTCTTTGCTGTTCAAGAAAAACCTGTTCACGCCAGAACGTGGCAGATGAAATTCCCACACTGTTTACAGATGGGGACACAGCCATCCATCCCCATATCAGACCTGCACAAAGTGTGGTGTGTTCCCAAATCACACAAACACCTTTTTTTTTTTCCCTCCTACTGCTCACGGTGATGATGCTCCTTGGGCTGCAGAAGAATTTCTGCCCAAGAGCAAATTTGCAGCCAGGAATCTGTATCTGACATGGGCAGGTCTCATCAGGGTGTAGTGGCTGCTGTGTTGGGCATCCGTGGTTGTGGAGGAACGAAAGAGGCAGCAAATAACCATGGCAGAGCAAGGGAGCCATGGCAGGGCTTGTCTGTGCTCAGCCAGAGAAAAAACAAGTGTAGAAAAGCCATTGAGCTCTGCAGGGGGGATTAGGATTTACTGTCATATCAGGTGAATTCAGGTCAATGAGAAGCTGCAACCAGATTTTATCTCAGCTGATAATAAAACACCCTCTTCACACAACTAAAAGCAGGAATGTTGTTACACATCCTATTTAACCTGATTCACATAGTCAAGCTTGAATTGCTACACAGATGTATAATTACTAATAGGATCCTTTTTTTCTAGTTTTTGTTATCCAACATTGTGAGGTTGAGTCTGTAATATGATGTTCTCTTTAAAAAATTATTATTAAATCATAAAAAGGAAAAGGGAGCTTTGTGCCTGAAAAATCAATTTTATTCTCAGCCTTGGTGTAGCTGTTTTACAGTTATGGACAAAGCCCTTAAAAATTTCCTTGTCTCAGTTTGCTGAACTGTGAAATGATGATAACAAAACTGCAGCTTTGGGATCTGGGAGGGTTGATGCTTCAACCGTGCCTCGACTTTTTTATATGCAGGATGTGAAGAAGTTTAAAACATTACTTTGTCACTGTCTCTTATACTTGTTGTGTACTTACAGCTCTGTGCTTACAGATATATTTAGTCCTCTAAGAGGTGATTTATAGCATGTGAAGGTATATATTTATATTTCTCCAATTAATGATAGTGTGCCATTCAGCAAATAAGTAAATACAAATTTTATTACTCTTTTGATTATCCTTAGCAAATAAAAAAAATCATGTTTCCAATAGGCTGTATCATGCTGACAAGGAATATTCTGTTTTAGTATACTTAAGAATTGAATTACTATTTTGACTACTGCTGATGAAAGCTCAGCAAAGCACATCTATCAAATGAATATGTAAAAATAGTGTTATTACTTGCTACCAAACTTATTCTTATCAACTCATATTATGAGTTGATTAAATCAAATTGCTAATATATATATACACTCTTGTTTCCTTTTTTTAATTATTTTTGTAAAAGCCTGGAAATCATCTTCAAAATAGCATTACTCATAACTGAAAACCTCCAAATATATGTTTTGTCCCACTTTGGATAGTTTGGGCTAAAATAGCTGTTAATTTGCATCTGATGGTGAGATGTTTATTTTCAGAATGAAATGTAAACATTTTCTAAGATGTGTCATATTCAACTCACACATTTCATGAAACACCGTGGGCATCTGTTTATTTGCAATTTTTGCATAATTTGGCCATAGTTTTCTTGATATTTTCCCATGAATGCTTTCCAAGGGAGGAAAATAATGCAATATGCAGAGTGTTTAATGCAAAATGTCCTTTTAACAGAAGCTGAACTTCACTAAATTGGCCTTTAGGAGGCATCTGCTTTATCTCTCTTATTTGTCCCTTCCTATTTCTGCTGAAGTTTGATTACTCACCTGACTTATTTCCCATTTTTTCCCTCCTGACCTCTCTTGTTATGGCTCAGACCTTGTGTTTTTAAATGTTAGCAGCTGCCTGGAAGAGACCTTAACTGCACCTGGGAAAACCTGGTTATGTTTCCTTAGCAAAAATGTGGGGAGATAAATGGTTCCTTGGGAATAAACACTGTAGATGTTTATTGGCGTGTGGGGATAAGGCAAGGGGCAGTAGCTCATGTGTGGAAAATATCCCTGCTTCCCTAAAACCTTGTGATAACTTGAGGGAAAGCTGTGCCTGCTCTAATCCCCCTGATCATTCTGTGCAGACACACTCTTGCAAGGCTGTCACCACACACTGGAAATTGAGGTGAAGACTCTTTGATTGCCACCAAGTCAACCCTAAGTGTCATTTAACCCCGAATGTTAGTGAGGTCAATTTGCACTGCCATCGAGGGAATAGAATCACAGAGGGACATAAGCTTGTGTTGGAGGATCTGATCTTCGTGAGAGAGACCTTTTTCCCTAGTTGCAGCTGGATGAGTGCTGAAGCAAATCCAGGAAAGATTTTGATGATTATGTTCTTGTCTCCATTAACAGCATTTCCTCAGCCTTTCCCTGGAGAAGCTGATATCTGGCTCTCCTTATGGTGTCACAGCTGCTCAGAAAAGGGATAAAACCTTCCTGCAGGGGCAGGACTTGGGACATGAAGCTGTGCTGGAGGCAGGGCTGCACCCAGACCTCATGTCCCTGCACTGCCCTGATGCCTGTCAAACCTCCAACACCTCTGTCCCCTGTTCTGCCAGCCTTCATTTGGCAGAAAGGTCTCCTTCCCCTCTCAGGCCCAGAGATCTGCACTGTTCCCTCTCTATGCCCTTCAGCAGCCCTGTACCCACTCCAGCCTCTTCACACACTCTCTTCTTGATGCCTTGGGTACTCATTCCTCATATCAGAGCACTGCTGTGCAATGTAAGGCTTTCTAAGCCTTGCTTAATTCATTTTCACCAAGAGTTATCTCACAAACCCCAGATCCAGCAGCAGAGAAATATCCAGCAGACAAGAAAGTGTGTTTAACAAATAAGATGGACTGAATCAGGGACCTGCCCCCTGTACACCACCAGTCAGTCACAGCTGAGTGCTATCATAAATATCCACTTTCCTCCCCGCCTCAAATTAAGATGAGACAATTTTTATTGTTTTTAGGAACATTCTCTTTTTCCCCCCTCATAATGAAGTCATGAAACAGTGTAAATACAAGCTTTGACAGCAGGTCCTCCAAACAAACCAGCTAGGGACAGGAGAAATTGTTCTGAAAAATCAGATTCTCACAAGCTGTGTTTGAAAGTGGGCAGGAAAGGCAGCAAGAAGAGTTCTCTTCCCCTCATTAGCAGTCCCAGATTAGCTCTGTCAGTGCGCAGGAGGCTGGAGCTGGGATTGGATACAGACCCAAATGTCTCCTTGCTTATTCAGAGCTTATAAGAACACCCTGAACTTTCAGCCTTGCAAATACTGAGCTGGAAAAAGCAGAACGAGCTCTCTGGGGAGATTTCATGTTCATTTTTACCTGTAGTTGGGCCAGAAATACTTCAAAGATAAATTTCCTTGTGACATTTGAAGTTTTCTCATTCAGGTGCCTGCCAGAGCTTGAGCTCTACAGAGACAGATATTTAAGGGGTCAGAGTTTCAGAAGATCTCAGCCTTCATTGAGTCACCAAAATAAATGACCTGCTTTTCAAAAAAGGTCTCATCACTGAAAAGACACCAGGCCTAGTGTCCCACAGGGAGCTGGTGAATTCCAAAGTCCCTTTGAAATCAGGATCTAATTGTGTGAGGTTTGCTTTCAGAGGTCTGACCTGAGATATTTTGAGCTAGAATTTTTAAGGGGTTTGGGAAGCCAAAAAATTAGTAAACTCTGTAAGGCACAAACATAAGTACAAACCTAGCTAACTATAGAAAGAAACATCCTGATCCTCAAGTTCAAAGAAAAAGGGAGAAACAGAAAGGTGTCTATGACCTCAGTACACCAAGGGAAGAGGTCTATAAAGGGATAATTACCTATTGCCTTTGTTACAAGAAAATAATATAAATAAAATGATGTCAGGGGCTGGGGTCTAGTCCCAAATCTGCATTTACTTTGCATCAGGGAGGGCTTCTGGGCCAGTATATATGACCTACAGTACCTGAGGATTCCTCTGCAATCCCAGTACGTGTCCAACAAGACACACTCTCTCACTCCTCAAGGAGTTATTCCAAGAGCTACTTTATTCCCCTTCCAGATGTGCAGTCCTATTGCGTGGCTGGCTCTCACTACAGGTCATGCTGGATCCTATCGTGATTCTTGGAGATCTGGGAGGCTTTGTTGTCTCTGGCTTATGGAATTTGGCTTGCCTATTGTTCAAGGGAAATAATTGTTTGTCCAAATCTTTCCACCCAGTCTCACTCCCAATAACTAAGTCTTGTATTTTGACTGCAGGGAGATGTCAATAGTGATGCAAAAGGGATGTTGCCAGTAGCCTCAGCTTTAATCTGCATGCAGCACTTTAATTGCATTCCACAGACCTAAAAAGAAACCTCTATTGGCTACATCTGATCCAGGACACATGAGCAAAACTGAGAAGTCAGCAGGCAGAAGGAACTGACTGCACAGCTGATTTGCCAGTTGGGACTGAGGGCTGAAGAAAAGGGAAACCTGTCATGTCTAAAAGCTTTGAATTCTGAGTCACTAGATCCACCTTTAACTTCTCATTAATTGTCCTTGAACACCCCTTTGAGTTTTGCCTTGCCCAGATCCAGCCCACAGTGACCAGCACTGGGGCCACAGCACACTCAGGTACAATTCTGCTGCTTTTGGGCAACTGCCTTATCAACCTGTGAACCCCTCTTGAGTCAGATCCATCCAGGCTGTGGGGTGGGCTGTGCATGACATACAACACAAGAAGAGAGTCAGCAGAAGATCCTAAACCAGCTGGTCACCAGGAAAAGGTGTCCCAGCTCACTGCATTAGAAGAGGTGTTTGCCAGCAGCACTTACCCAGCATCCCTTTGTTGGAACTGGTCAAGCACATATCCTTCTCAGCACTGGGAAGAACAAATCCAACCACAAACACCTCCACCCCATCTGCCATTAGTGCCAACCCTAAAACAAAGAAGAGAGTCCACTGGAAGCGTCCATGGCCACACTCCTCAATGATGTTCTCGTACTGGTGTGCAAGTTGTTCTTCATCCTCCATCCTCTCGGCCATAAGGTCAGCACGGTCTCTGTACTCATCAGCCACGGCAGGAGCTCGCTTCTTCTGCTTTTCTTTGATGTCATCTGGGTGTGGGATTCCTTGGTACTCCCCCTCATAGACCTCATCATCCTCATCATGGCCTTCTGTAACATCACTCTGGGCATCCTCTTCCTGCGCAGGCTCGTCCCCGCCACGGTAGTAGCCATCATTGGGTGCCTCGTAGTTACCATCCTGGTACCTGTAGTCATCTGAGACCTGGTTTGTGTTTCTATATCCATCATCCATTCTGAACAGAGAATTCTAAATGCCCCAGATCACTGTGTGGAGATACTGTAAAACGTGTGTAGATGTGTGCAAATTCTGGTGTGGGTTACTTGAACATATCTTCCCGCTGCTCTTTGGGACTGATGGGATACACAGCTTCCCAAGCTCAGAAGGAGAATTATAAATAAAGGTTCTCTTTGACAGAGTCTCACGCAGCTTTTGGTAATGCTTCACTTTTCAGCTGTCATTTGTGACTTGCTGGCTTCTGTGCTTTGGGTGAGAAAAGCTGCTGGCTGGGGAACAGCAAGAGAACAGCAAATTGCACAGCCGGGGAGCTAGGAGGATTTGACAGGTTTTTCCTGATTCATTGTGGTGGTGAAGGTCATGTCCTGAGAAAGAGAAAATAATAGCAATGAGACAGCAATAAGCTTGCAGACACACATGAACTGGGTTTAATGCCCAACATTTTGGATCCATGCTTTTACTTTGAAAAAAATATGCCAACAGAGGAATGTTTTTGCATCATCAAAACCCAAAGACTCGGAAAAAACAGCATTACAATGTACCAAGTTCAGTGGGAACCTAAAGTAGAATGTAAAGTACCATGTGGTCCCAATTTCTGTCATTCCTAGAAATCCTGTCTCCCATATGTGGTCCTGGTTTCCACAGAGAGCAGAACAAGACTGGGCTGGGTTGCTGGAACAGAGCTCTCAGGTTGCTAAATATGTTTCTATCTATCGACTCAGAGAACACTCATCTCTCATCCCTACAACTGGCTAACATCATAATGAGACAAAATATGATCTTGGTTTTCTTTTCATCCAGATCCCAAAATTAATTTTATTTACTGGCTCCTTTTTTTCCCTAGTGTCTCTCCATCTGTATCACAGATGTACAACTAGCAGGCGGCATCTGCCAAGATAAAGTCACCAAAAGTCACACCAAGTTCTTTTCTCCCCACATCTAAACATCAACAGGGAATGATTTTCACTGAGAGCAAAAAAACAAAGCTAATAGAGAATCACTGCTCTTTGCAGGGAAAACCAAGGGAAGTCAAGACACATCTAAACACATACTCATTCTGGACACCTGATTTCCATTATTTTCCAGGCAGTTTCCAGCCAGCTGGCTCTCCAGTGTTCCCCTGAATTTGTTGCCTCACACAGCTGTAGACAGGGAGTTTGGAAGGAGAAGCACGTGGGAAAGGAGTGGAGTCCTGCCAGAGGAGCCAGCACAGCGTAGGCACGCACAGAACATGGACTTTGCTTTAAGCTTTGAGCTACTTGCCTAAATAAAGTGTAAATGAGCTATGGATTGACATGGACAGGCACACGTCTGTGGATATGTGGGTGTTGTTACCTACACAGTCATTTGACCTATAGAAACGCACACAAACGCACACACTGTAAATAACAGGGCTATATGCAGCTAAAATGACTTCAGATGAGAAATTCAGTAGCACTCTCTATAATAAAATGCTCAGAATGGTATCACTCCTGCTGCAAATGCTGTGATTTTCTGGCAGCACAAATGCTCAGGGTAAGGAAGGAGCAGAGGCTTGACTACTCTGCATGGATTAATAGCCATGCCTTGCCTGTGCTCTTCATGGGAGCTGCTCCAAGAAACTTCATAAAAGCTTCCTCTGCATTTCTGCTTATCTGCCTATATATTTGTGGCCCATAATTACAACACAATCTCTGCCAAGCCTGCCAGAACCTCTTCCTTTTCTTTGCCCCTCTGCCATTTGTCACTACATTCAAGGTGTTTCCTCTTCCCTTCCTTTATGCTGAATCACACCATACATTTTGCATGAAGTAAGAATGGCAACAGGGCATTCTTCCAGGGCTCAAAAAGAGCCATCGATACAGTAATAGAAAAAAAATTTCTTTTTAAATCCCAGAGGCATTCTGATCAGGTTTTAAAGCTCAGGAATCTACAGCACAGGGTACTGTAAAGAAAAGTATTTTCATCAGCAATGGAACTGATAATGTGCAGAGGAGTTAATATATCTGACAGCCATCAGAAGCACTTTAGTGAGTTCTACAGCTCATATTTGAATGCTAGAGTGTTACCTCTAATTGTTAAAAAAATCCAAAAGTACTTTTGAGTCGCAGAACCTCCCAGCCTTGGTAACTTTCTTGATTACATACAGATTTGTGTCATGACTAAACATCATGTTCGCCAAGGCAGTAAAATGTGGTTCCACAGAGACATAGTTTCTTTTGAAAAGTAGGGGGAAAAGTCTTTTATTTAAAGAGGGAAAAAAACCACAAAAGAACAATATGTGCAAATGAACATTAGGCCTTGCTTTGGAACTCTTTCAGAATCATCTGCTGGCAGGTCATGCGTCAAAGAGACTTCAAATGTTGGAGCAGGAAGAGCAGTGACCTCACTGTATTTGTCCCTTTCTCGTTGCTACAGAACTGGATTGAAAACTTCTTCTAGGAAATGAAGTAATAATAACACGATCAATAACAGAACTGATCCCGTTCTGAGTGTCCACAGACCCTCTCTCTCATCTTACACCTACTTTTTCAAAAGGTAAAAGTGTATTCTTAAAGACCAAGTGCTGGAAATCTTTTTGTTCTCTACTAAAAAGCTGTTGAGGCTTGAAGTTGGTCTCTTTGCCTCCCACAACAACAGAACCAAAGATCACAAATTTAGAAAAACCTATTGAAGTATCCATGCTCTTTCACTGACACACAAAGATTGGCAGCCTGAGAAATAATAACATGAGCTGATGAGTCTCATTAGACCAGTGACAGTGACCTGTGTGGGGAAGAATATGTAAGAGAAAAGGATGTGGCAGATGACAGTGACTGGGCTCCCATTCAGTTTACAGGATGTATATTTTCTGGGATCACCCTAGGAGAAGGGGTAGTGCACAGAGGCAGGCTGTAACTTCAGAATGCTACACTTTCATATTTCACACCACTTGTTTCCTTTCTTTGCCACATATGCACTTGCTGATTCAATCTAGACCTGGTTCTTTAACACCCTTTCACTCAAGCTGAGCTGCACTCGCTCATTAACAGCCCCATTTAGCATTTAAATGCGAAATCATGATGTGTCATAAAGATGGCAGGCTTGGACTGCTATAATTACCCTTCACAGTGATGCATGAGAGCTTGAGACAAATATACACACCACACCAAGCCTATTGTAGTAGGGTGGGTGTCAGTCTCTTCTCGCAGATAAAAAGCAACAGAACAAGAGGAAATGGCCTCAAGTTGTGCCAGGGAAGTTTCAGAGAGGATATCAGGAAAAATTTAGTCATCAAAAGGGTTGTGAAGCATTGGAACAGGCTGTCCAGGGCAGTGGTGGAGTCACCACCCCTGGGGGTATTTAAAAGATGCGTAGATGTGGCCCTTGGGGACGTGGTTTAGTGTTGAGCTTGGCACTGCTGGGTTAATGGTTGGACTTAATGATCTTGGAGCTCTTTTCCAATCTAAATTATTCCATTATAACCCTTGGCCCTTTTAAACTGCCAGTTCCCTTTCTGAGATGCACAAGTGAGGTTTAGACACACAACAAAAGTCAGACTCCGTAAGGCAGAATCTGCAGGGGAGGGAAGGCACAGGCAGGAAAGTCTCATTCTGGGTCTCCCCAAAGCAGCCCTTTAAATGGAGTATTGGACACAAAAACCTGGAATACATTGGGAATTCAGTTCCTTTCCTCCTTTATAATTCTCCATAGCACAATACTTATTTCTCAATACATTACCTTGCTTTTTCTTCCCCTTTTTTTTTTTTTTACACTATAGGTGTTATTATTTTAAACTATAGGCTTTTCTCTGTATTCTGCTTCACATTTACCTTAAACCTATTTCCCCACCAATCAGCCCATCTCATCAGTTACTGCGGTGCTATAACCATCCTTCACTCAGCCCTGCATCTTGCACACTCCAATTTATTTAACAGCAACTCCTTAAAACACACTATCCACATTGCAGTTTTCTTGTACTCTTTAGCTCTTTACTTAGCTCAGATTTTGCATACTTAGCCAGGAATTCTGTCATTTGAGTTCTGCAACTTAAAATAGTAACCTAAAGTCTTGGATATCCTCATAACAGAAATGGTATCTACTCTAGGAAAAGGGATGTTTAAGAAAAGCAGATTAACACCTGCATTTGCTGCTGTGAGAGGGCACATGGGCAGGTCTGACATGCTGAGGTGATAAACTGGGGGCTGAAGGGCAGCAAAGCTTGGAGGGGATGCAGAGAAGGGTGAATTTTGTCTACCTGGTACTAAGTGAAGAGCCTGGGGTTTGTCAGAGAGCTGAGCTCTAGCAGAGAACATCATGTCAAATTAGTGAGCAGAGCAGGTATGGAGAGGGGTTTTCTTATGGAATATTGCACCTTGGAGTATGATGGAGTTTCTGGAAAAGCAAAGAGAGGGAGGTTGTTTCTTTTTGGAAGCTGTGGGTGCAGATCCATAAATGCCTACACATATCCACAGTGTGTACCCAGCAGGGAGAGAGCCAAGGCTGGGAGCTGCCATCCAGGGCCTTGCTCTGAATGCTCAGAAAAGGAAAATTCAAAATCAGCAGCAGAAGGTAGAGGTTATTTGAACATTAAGGAGAAGGAGCAGGACAGGGACACCATAAAAATGCTTTCAAGGGATCTTTAGCTATCACCAGAATAATCCCTGCAAAACAGATGGCAGAGCAGTTTAATATTCTGTCTGAAGGACAACTCCTCTAGAAAAACATCCTTACCCCCCAAGCTGCTTTTCTGCTGACAGCAATGGGAAGGTGCCCAGATCCTACAGTGACCATAAGGACATTCTGCAGTCACAAAGCAGACTGTAAAAATAATCCCGAGAAGAAATTTTCTTCACTGAAAGGTGAAAGAAAATTGTGTAGATAGGTTTCTGTGAAATTCCAGTCTTGGACTCTTAATGAGGATGCAATTAATGGATCTGTTGGTACACATGAAGGGGCAGTAATTTTTGAGGTGCCTAACAAACCACAGCTCCCAGGGGAGCAGCAACCTGGATTTCAGGAAGCCAGCACTGACAGCAGTATTATCAGACAGGCTGAGTACTGCAGCAGTGACTGATTTCTGAGCTGCCAGGTGGAAGTGCTGCAGGCTGAGCACCCTGGGCTCTGTCCCTTGGCTTCTTGGCATCTCTGTGTCCCTGCAGACTGCACAACAGGACAGCACAGCCTTCCTCTGGTGGGAATTGCAGATCCCTTGCAGCTATGGTTATACGAATATATATATATATATATATAATGATGAATAGGTGGCAACTCATGTCCCCAAAACCTTAAACCTTAAATAAACCAGAATTTGGGGAAAAGAGGTCTCTGTGCTCCCTGATTCACAGATGAGGACCAGGAAAAGTGATCCAGAATGTTTGTCAGGTTTTCACTGAACTCTTGCAATCTTAGCTTTTTTTTTTTTTTTTTAACTAAGAAAACTCCTATTTTCCCTAAGCAAAATTTTGAAAATGTCCGTATTTCCTATTATTATTATTTATTATTAATAATAATAATAACAATAATTATAATCTAAGAATTAAATTGCAATGCCATAAATCACAAAAATACTACTTTCAGATCAGGTCCATTATAAATGCTTCGTCTTATACTATACAAGGTTGCCCTTTTCATCGGCATTAAAAAAGAACAAAAAATAGATGCATGAAGAGTTGTTTCAAACTGAAACAAAACATTTCGTTTAAGAAATGCCATTCTGTCAGCTGCTTGATCCATTTTTTATTAGATACATTTGTTGAAACTGATGGTTTTTCCCTCCTAAATAATTCAGGTTTGGAAAAGTGTTATTTTTTTACCAACAAAAATTATAACAGGAACACTGAATATGCTCTCATGGAAGTAAAATTATCTTAGGTGCATCTTTAAGAAAGCAATATAGAGAAATGTAATATAGGAAAAGTAATCCTTCTGTTTATATGCATATGACTAAAAGTATCTGACCTCTGTGACGCAGAAAAGGGCTTTTCTTCCACTGGGCTCTGATTATTGTTGGGGCATTTTTTTGCTAACATTAAAATTGCTGCTGCAGCCACACAATTCAACATCCAGAAGAGAGCTGAGCAGTATCATCATTCTCCTGGACAGATGGCAAGGCTGGGTTCTTGGCAAGGATCCTGCAGAGGGAAAAGCAGCAGGATCTGAAGAGAATTTATGTGTGAGGGAAGGTAGAAAAAGGAAATGAGGGGGCTCTGAATGCAGAGGGGTAGAAACCAAGTGAAATGGGAAGTCAAGGAGCAAGAACAGGGAATAATGGTCCAAACTGTGCTCAGAATAAGGGGCGGGGGGGGATTGCCAGGGAAAGATAGAAACCCTGGCATGTGATTGATCCACAAAGTGTGGAGAAAAAAATCACACCTACTGCTTTGTAATAACAGTAGCTCTTGCCTTCATATCCAATGATTATAAATGCATCTTGTGCCACTTCTGTTAGAGCTCAGCCCTAAGACTGATTAATTCTTGCTTGACTTTTTGCATCCCTCTTTCACTGCCAAAATAACAGGGAGAGCAGTCTCAGAGCACAGGACTCTGAAACACTTTTGGAAGAAGTTGGCTGTGGAGAACATCAGTCAAAAAAACCCCAACCCGAGCTAAATCAGAACAATTATAGACCATTATTCTAGGGGGTGATTTTATCAAAACAGGTCACATCTCTTGCAGGTCTTTCTTTACCTTCCCATCAAATATCCTAATCAGTGGTGGTGATGAGCAGTGAGTCCCTGGGGAATTTCCAGTAGGATGTTCTCCGGTCTGAACACTGACCAGTGAATCAGTGTGATTTAAACAGCTTAAGACCTGGTCTCTCTTTTTCTTGAAATACAGCTCAGCCCTTGGCATGCAAGTTCCTATATGATCTTAGGCAGGTAAAGGAACACTATATGTACAACAAGAAAAAAAAAATCCATCTGATTCCTCTCCAGTCTTACAAGATTGGAAGTTAAATTTGTCCTTGCAATTAATGTCCAAAAGAAACCATGGTCATCAAGTAATCTTTAAGGAGGGCTATCTCACAGTGCCAGGTTGAAAACCCATTGCAACTGGAGCAATATCAAATCCAGACATCATTTCTGAGGTCTCTTTTCTGCTCTTGTTCAGAAAAATCAAGGAGGGTATATGAGTTTTCTAGTTCTCTTATCCAGTGATGTGGTAGCTGGAAGCAAAAATGAGCTACTTTGCCATCAAAGACAGCAAGATCACATGGAAGGGCATATCAATATATGTTTTCAGGTGTAAAATTATGTATTAATGGCTACAACAATCAACTGTGGTTGCAAACACAGGAGACTAGCTGCGTCTGGGCAACGAGATTTAAAAATCAAAATGTGTAGCAGAGCCTCCCTTAAAATAAAATTTGCTTTCAGCTCTGCAAAAAAGAGGTGTCTTTTGTTGTAGCTTCAGAGGAAAGAACTGTATTAAGTGAAAACTAAGGATAAAAACTAGTTTCTCCTGAAACTTTTGTATTATGAAGACATTATTTGATAGATAGGTAACATAGGTTCAAAAACTCTCCATGGATCTTGTTAAGCAAGTTATCTGTGCCACAGATTCTGTAAAGAAAAACAAGATATTTGAAAGTCACTGACTTGGAATCATCTGGTTCAAAGAGCTTTTTGCAGTACAGATGGCACCTACTGATTGCTTCCCTACAGCACAGGTAGGACATGTAGGGTAAAAGTCCTCTGCTCACTGTAAAAAACATTGATTTGCTCAGAGATGCTGCTGGGGTCTCTGGGACAGGGCTCATTTATTCACTGCTGCCACGCTGAAGGTTGGAAAATATTGGTGCTGATGCAGTCCTGGTATATCAAGAAATGCAGGGAAACCAGAGCTGGATTAATTTCGTGTGTACCCAGCAGACCTGATTAATTATTTATCAGAGAAAGCATTTTAGTTCAAAATTCTCTGCTACAGCGTCTATTGAACTAAAGTTGTTCTACAGTTTCTGGATAATCTCTATTGATCTGTGGTGGGTTTTACACATTTCTGGGAAAGTGCACACTGTGTATGTTTGTTCTACCAGGAGAAAATACCTGCTGCATTATTTGATCCTACATTATAATTCTGCATTACAATTCTCTCTGAAGAGAAACTGTTGTGTTTGAAGCTGAAGCATTTGCAGTAGCCCCTGAATTTGGAAGCAGACATAGATGGGGCATGAAGAGGAATAGTTCAGTTGTATTGGATTGAACTGTCCTGATTTATGCTGAGTAAGAAACTGGCTGCACTGCTCCAATGCCTTTCTATTTTTTCATTCTCACCCATCCCACTGGGGCAGATTTCTGGGTTCCAGCATACTGCACACTACAATGCCACTGCCTTACATGCTGGTGGTGGTGACTCTCACAGCAAAGTGGCTGTGGGCTGAATTCAGCTTGTAATCCACTATGGCATGTTATGAACTAAGGGACAGAAATTCCCCCAGACTGTTAGAGGGAGATTATATCTTAAAGTCTGATACTCTGTGGGTGCAGATGCTTTAAAGGTCATCTCTAAGACAGTATGTGCTACAGCAAGCTGGCACAGCAAACACGTAGCAGATGAAACAAGGAACAAGCATCAGTCAAGCAGAATAAACAGCTTTTCTGAAGTTAGGGACACAGACTAGTGAGCTGGGTGTTCATGAGACAGATACAGAGAGGAATGTTTAACAGTAGGAGTTGCAAAGCAACTGCTTAGCAACACAAAACTATATAAGGAGGGACAGACTACACATTAGGATTCCAGAGAAAGGCCATAAAAGGTCAATTTGACAAGCTGAGTATGGATAATGAGTTGAGACAGATGGTGTAAGAGTATGGTAGCTAATAAATAATGAACAGACTTGCTTCAAGGAGCAAATGCAGGGAGAAGTCACATCCGAGAGCTTAGTCAGAAGGGAGGTGGTGAAGGGGAAAAGAACAAAACCATGGAGGAATGGAGGAGAATCACAGCAGGAGGGCTGGTGGGAGAGGAGTGTCTGTTTTTCAGTGCCAGGGTTTTGTGGAGTCGATAATTTACCCAAAGAAATCAAAAAAATGCATATGCCTGAACTGGAATTTGGCCATCTTATTGAGATTAATGATTTTTTAGCTGAAAAATTACTCATGGTCTCTAAACTTCTTCTCTTCCTCTCCCATTATCACAGTACCTAAGGAACCTACAGAGCTCTCAGCTCCCATCAAAGGCATGGAAAAGTTCTCAGGTTTGTTTTGCACATCATGACTTGAGGCAGAGAGAGATTAAAACTGTATCTGAGCATTGAAATGGAAATGCTGGTGCTGTTCCCCATATGCCAGGGGCCCCTGTGGACCATCAAGGTAAGGCTTTATTCCAGCTTTCAAACTCAGCTCTCCTCCACATGATGACCGAGATAAAAGTGAGCTTTGCTACCTCACAAATATTTTCCTTAATGTGGAGCTGAGGCACAAACCCCAACTTGGACTCCAAATAATATTCAAAGATGTGCCAATGTAGATGCAAATCAAGGAACTTTCCCAAAATCACCTGGGGGAGCCATATCAGTGCCAAATGACCAGCATGTTTCTCTTCTTTCCTTGTCTTTTTAAATATCATAACGGGTTAGAATCTTTGAGGCTTTATTGCTTATTAATTAACCAGCCTCTCTATCAGCATTGCACCTGGCAGCATAAACCAACAGGTAATTGGATGTTGATTCAGAAACAACAGTGCCCTTTCATTAATTTGAGCATTTTAATGTGTGTTTGCCCTTGGATAGCTTATTAGGTTTAACCTCACTGGGCTTGGAGGTCCTGACAAGCTCCCAGAGAGAAGTGTAAGCACTAACCTTGGAAATAAACTGCTTGCAATTCAGCAGATTCTGCCTGTGTCAGACAGCAAACATCCCTGATTAACTATAAACTGCTTAGCTTATTGGCAAAGATTTGCCTCTGGCTATGAAGGGGACTTCTGTTTCATCACACTTGCAACCTGAGTTATTAAATAATGAGTTGCTTAATTAACTAATTCATTAATACATGGCTGTGATGCATAGATTTGTTCCAGTGACAGAGTCATGAAAGCAAAAAAACCCTGAGTGATTTCTATGTACTGCTTTCTTTCAGAAGGGATTTTATTTGAGCAAGTATCTTTATTAAATACCTCTTGCTTTCTCCTGCCTCTACCTAACAGAGCAGCACGGAGATCTGCTGTGTCTGTCTGTGTTCCCCCAGCACTCCCTGTTCTTGTCCTTTCCTCCGTTCTGCCCTGCTCCCCCTTTCCTTTGGATCTGTGCAGCCAAAGTGTCTTCGGCGTGCAGTGCCACAAAATGACCCTTTGCCCAGTGCTCCCACACTGCTGTGGCAAGGATGTTTCATCATCCCCCACCTCAGATGGGAAGTGACTGTGGTGTTTCAGGTACTGAAAAACGCCATCAGTTATTGTCGATGAACGCCTTCACATTGCTGGGGGACCAAAAAACCTCCCCACAAATGGAGAAAAAGTAATTTACTGCACCTCACAGCAGCCTTTGCAGGGTTGTTATCTGCTGTTTTCTAATGTGGTATCAGAGTGTGCTGAGAAAGAGCTATAGTGGAGACATTTCCACCGGCTGGAAGCCACTCCTGCTATCAGGAACAGCTCTTTCCCAGCCCGGGATGCTCAGGCATCAGTCTCTGGGGACAGCTGCTCGCCAGCTCCAGTGAAGTGCACAAATGCAGTGGCCGTGCCAGAATTCTCGCTCGTTCCAAGAACCCCCCCCAGCCTGTCACAGACACAGCAACCTTATGCTTCCATCATGCCCTTTAATAGGCTTGATCCCTGTGTTTCCCTTCGGGGCTGCTCGCTCATCAAGCCTAAAGGGGCACAGTTACTACGGTGCTGAGGTTGTGATCAGGTAAGAGGGGTGGTTCTCCAACTAAATCCAGCCTCTCTTTTCTGCATAAGGCCTCGAATACAATTGTTTTGTGGCCTCAAGGGCTTTCAAAATTGCAAATGCACTGTTCATTATGCACCTTGCCTGTGGAGAAATAGAAGTGCAAGCAGAAGCAAATTTAAAGAGACTCCTTTCAAGGTTAAGTGGCAGGGAAAATACTGGAGCGATTGCTTTTGCACCATTCATGTTCATGGCATTTTGATTAGTTTGACCTTTTTTTTTTTTTTAATATGAAACACTGCTGAGAAGACCTGAACCTTGTAGCAACCATAATCATTCAATAGATTCCATTATCTAGTTATCAAACTCACTGTATATCACTGCAAATAAACAAATAAATATCTTGATAAAATATATATTTTATAAATATATTTTATAAATAAAATAAATGTCTTCTTCTGTAAGGAGACAATTTGCAAAGCCTGTCTTGGCTGGGAGGCTGTATCTTGAATAGCTCAGAATCTCAGATCTTTGAACAACCTGTTTTTGAAATCAGCATCTTGATGAAAGTCATAAAAATAGATTTTTCTTTCTTTTCATTGACTAGATGCACAAACTAAAATTGCCATAGAGCCTGGAATATGTTGATATTGACTTAACAGCAACATAAGACCTTAAATATAGCAACTCTACATTTCTACTTGTGTTTTATACTCATGAAGAATTTCAACTCAAAAGAGCACCCAGCAGTATTTTTGCACTTACAGAAGAGGAGTATGGATAATTTGAGCACATGTAATAGGCCCCCTAAGATTATGGAATGTTGGGTTGCTTGGCAGTGGTTTTTCCTAAGCATCCCACATTCCCTTCTTGCTCCTGCAGGAGTCTTTAGGAAGCTCTTTGCAGGAGCAGCTCATTTACACGGAGCCTTAAGCTTGGGCAGTATCCTGACAACCCAAAGCCACGTGGTTTCAGCTGTGCCATGGGGCATTTGCTGTCTCACAGTCTTCTGAAATGATGTTCGTACCTCTGTTGAATAGGGAAGGAAAGGTGGAAACCACTGGACCAAGGAGAAGGTACTGCAGGAGCCAAAGAATGAGAGAAAGCAACAGCAGAGCATGAGATACAGGAAAGGGGGCAGGACAAGGCAGGGGGTGGTGAAGGTCAGAAAGGCAGGGAGAGGAAAAGGCCTAACAGTACCAGTCTTGGAACTTATGTTGCCTTGAGCCAGTAAAAAGCAGAAAAACAAAAAAAAAACACAACTAGGCTCAGCATTTCATAGCAGTGAGAAGGTTCTGCATTGCTTCCCAAACAGACTAATAAATTCCTGCACTCATGCTGGACACTAATGATGAAAAAGCTTCATCTTCCCAAATTAATAGCCACAATACATCATCAGGCTACAGCACTGTAGCCCATGTGTAAGCAGAGAGAAAATCCTCAGCATCACCTGTCGAGGCAGAAGAAGGATTTGGCTGTTATTTATTGCTCAGTGTGACTCATGCTTGTGGGTAGGGGTGCGACAGTACAGATGGGAGTTAAAATCAGATTGCCATCAGGGTAATTTGTGCCAGGAGAGTTGAATTCAGGCAACTTCTGCTTATGTTTTACCTGGAATTTCTCTGTAAAATATGAAAAGAGAAAAAAAAAAATTGAAAAATATGTGCCTGTGCACACATTAGTTAGGACTCAGACAGGTTTGATTAGAGGAAAGATGCTTTAGTGTCTTGGGCAACATCAAGAACTCTGTACAGTTTTCTCTAATGCCACAAACAGCTTGATTAACCTAAGACAAGATATTTAGTTACTCTTAGGTTTAGTTTTTGTCTGCAAAATAGCTGTAATAACTTGTTTTCTCTACCTGTCAGAGTCTGTGTAGGGAAAATACAAACATAACTGCAAAGAAACTCTTGTAACCACTGGTAGAGAGCTCAGAAGTTCACCTTGCTGGACTTCAGACTTGTCCTTGCCAAGACCACTGTGATCTTGAAATTATCTTCCCAAGGACAGAGTATCCTCTGAGTGAATGACCTCCAGTGTGCTGTTTCTAATCAGAATCAATAATACTTCCAGGAGTTTCATAGCTCTCCTGTTCCTCTCATTTCAGCTCTAGCCAAAGAAGACACGTAAGGACACTAATAGTCATCAGACTCCCCAAAAATGAGAAAGCAACTGAGAGAGATACTGAAACTTGAGCATTCCCATGCAAAGAAGATGCTCTGGCATTCAGAGGGGGAGGGCAGGTATCTTTTGACCTGTCCTCATTGTCCCTGGTCCAAGTGTGCCCCTTCCTGCAGAAGTGAGGGGAATCCCTCTACCTGCCCCCAAAGCCCAATCTCTTTGACCCAGTTCAAGGAGCTGCACAGCAGAAATTCCAGCTGTAGACTCCCTGGAAGTGAATTTAAGGGAGCAATATGGCTTTTAGCAAAATTTAAGCTGCAAGGAACTTCATCATCTTCCTTCCCACTGGGAGTCTGTGATCTGCCTCATGTACATGTTGGCTGGTCTCCACTTGTTGGTTGGTTCTGGGACACCCTCTCCCCCTCATGCCTCTCCACACCTCAGCTGGAACACCACTCCTCTTGTCAGCAGGGGTATTGAGGGCTCGAGGTGGGCAGCTGCACGTGGCCCCTTCTGAGGATTTCATCTCCGTGTGTTATTACCCAGCTTCCAGTCCACATCCTGACACGCCGAATCAAACCTCGCCAGGCTCCTCGGGGATGTTTTGGCTGTCTGTCCTTTTGACTGTCACTTTGATAGTCTTGAGCTCCAGGAGAGCTGGCCATGCTCTGTGTGCTGCAGACCCAGGCATGACAGGCCACAAAGAGCATGGAAATCTGCTCTTGAAAAGCAGGGATCAGCTGCCAGCATCTGAGCTTCAAGTGCCCCCGTGTTGCCAGCTCTCCCCACAGCAGTGTTCCTCCAGCTGGCCGATGAGCAGATGCATAGGATCAGAGAGCATGGGCTTTCCTCTAGCTCCTGCTTTCCCAGGACTCACAGGGGAGCTCCTCAATTTGGCAGTGTCTGCAGCCTGGTGCAGCCTGAAATGTGTTGTCACGCTTACTCCTACTGCTGATGCTGTTCCTCCCCTCTGTGTCCTGCACCCCAGCACAGAGCTCTGTTTTCATTCCTCTCTTCAGCCCTGAGTCAGTTGGCAACATTCCTGCAAGAATGGTCACCCTTGGCAGATGGCTCTGGTGGCCAAGTGGCTGCCAGATCAGCATGAGCCCTGTGTGGGGTGAAAGAAAAGGCATGACCAGGCAGCAGCTTCTAAGGTGTCTCCATGCAGCATGTCTCCTTCCTTACTCCCTGTGTGGGTTCTGTTTCCAAGCATGTTTTGGGACGTGGAAAATATCTCTTGCAGTGGGGAAGAAAAGGAAAAAACAAAAGCAGTCTCTTTGTCCTCAGGATGTAGATGATGTGGACTTGCAGTCTCATAATAGGACATAAAGGGATATTAAAGAAATTTGAAAGGCGAGATTTAAATCTTGCACAAGGAAATCTCTATTTACACATTAAATTGTGGGGCTCCTGGGAATAAAAAGCAAAGTCTCGGCAGCATTAAAAAGTATGGATTGGATGTATTTGAGGGAAAGAAGGTGAGTTTCATTTGAGTTTCTACAACTTTTTTTTCTATTGGGAGAAATAAGTTATTCAGGACATCAGGCAAATATCAAGAGACCTTCACTCGTGTAGATTGCTCTGTAATTGTCCACCAAGAAATTTTCTTGGACATATTTTCTGGTGCCAACTGTTACAGAGGGGATCCCATGTTAGGTGGTTCCCTGGGCTGTCATTCCTGGGTAGCAGTAATAGCAAGGCTGTGGGAAGGCTTTCCCTTGACCAGCTACACTGGGATGATTGACACAGAAATGACACCAGAAGATAACACTGATATCTCAGCAAATGGCTTCTGCTCCCCACAGGGAAGGGAGAAGTACAGTCTATCACACCTGGAGTAAACCTAAGACAAAATAAATTCAAGACTTTTGCTAGAAGGAGGAATCCTGGATGATATATCGGAGAAGGCAGGAAGAAATGGAGTGTGAGAGCAGGTGTCCTCCAGATGACAAGCCTGGGGGGATCAGCTGGCAAATTTCAAGGGGATAACAAATACTTCAAGGCAGATCATGCTAGTGCCTCTTCAGGGGAAAAAGGATAGAATATCCCAGGTGAAGAAAGTGGCAAGGAGGGGATGATCAGAAGATATTTATCCAAGTGTAACCTCACGCTTCCTTGCCAGGGAGCCAGGGGATGGTGGATAGGCAGCAGGTGGATATTAAGCCTTTCAGCTAACCCAGACAGGACAGGCAAAAAGCTGCTTTCTGATGGCACTTTAGTGATGAATTCAAAGTCTTCTGGTGGCTGCAAGATCTTTCTGGTTGCCCAGGAATAAGCAGGCAGAGCACAGAAACCCACAGTGCCAAACCTGCAGAAACAGATCCTGTCACTGCAAGTCAGGCAGGAGGGGCAAGAGGTGACCAGTCCCCCTCTTGCTTGCATGATAGTGCTGGAGGAAACTGCTGGTAGGAGAGGAAGATGTACCCATGATTAACATATCAGTTTTGGACATTTTATATAGAAAGTTCTTTCTCTGAAAGATAAATTTTGCAAGACTTTGTGTGACTGCCATCTCTGTCTCTATTTCCCATTTTGGGAATGGTATTGAGGGCTTTCTACCTTTCAAATACACTGTGAGACACTTGGGAACAGAGGTAAACAAAGTTGCATCTCAGCTGGATAAGGGCATACAAAATGCTGCTGCTTGGGAAAACTGGTATGTTTGCGCTATAGAGGTTGGTTTTCAGGCCTGTGGAGTTGGTGCTTTGACTGAACACTAAATTCACTTGTCAGCTTTTCCAGTGAGGCGCAGATATGAGGAAGCCAGGTAAGGAATATGGAATGAGGACAGCTCTGAGTCTCTACAGCTCCTGCGCACATGAAAACCACAAACAGATCTAGTGATGGGCACAGAGCTGAGAGCTGAAGGCATTGACGTGCCTGTTGTGTTTTAAGCTCAGTACTGGAAGAGGGCCAAGCACTGTCTGCCTCTTTTCCACAATAAATGGGTTTACTGCTGTGATTGGGATGAGTTTTAAAACTGGTCTGTGGAAGTACCTTTTATTTTCAAAAAATGTTTCTCAATTCCCTGCTAGAAGCTGAGAGTTGGACATCGTGGCAGCTTCCATAGTTACTAACAATCCACGGTCGGGGTCCTGCCCAGACCTCCATGCTTTGAGGTGCTGGTGCCCAGACTTTCCTCCAGGACTGGCCCATGGCCCTTAGTGGAGGCACTCATGGGCCACGTGCCACAGCTGCCTGGATGTGACACATGGATATTCACTGCTCACTGCTTCCCATGGCCACGAGCTGTCGTGCAAGGCTGCAACACCCATAGGATCCTGGTAAAGCCTTTTTCCCGCAGGATTAGAGAGAAATAAAAAGGCCAAACCACACTACATCTCCAAACTAACCCAAGCCAGGTACAACAACCTCCAGGTGAGGCATTTGTTTGGTTTCTTTGCTTTTAGTAAGACTTTATCTCTTAAAAGTATGTGTCTAAAAGCTGTGTCAATCCTCTACAGGGTGTAGGTAGCAGTTTTACCTGCTTCCGAAGTGTCACCTGCCCAGCTGTCCTCACCTAGGCTCCCCTTCCAAGGCAGGTGAAGATCCAGGTTCTGCAGGAGGTCTCTGTTCATCACCAGCTGCACAGTGCCTGAATTTGGGGTACCAGAGTTTGATGCGGAGCTGGGAACATTGCAGAGATTTCCTGTCTGTAAGCAATGTACCTTGGAATTTTCCTGTGAGATAAGCAGGATTTTCTCTGGGAAATAACTCCCCCTAATTGTTTAGAAATTATTCTCCTCATTTTTGGAGACTGAGAAAATGTCTCTCCCTGAGGGTTCCCAATCTGCTGCTGGCTCTGACTGTGGCAATTTCTGGGGGAATTCCCTGTGGTCAGACCTGGGTGACTAACACAGTCGTGCCACTCAGTAGAGTGGATTGCAAACATAGCAGGGTTTTGGGAATCCAAATTCATCCCTGATATTTACCTGTATAACCTCAAAGGTGCCTCAGTGCTGTTCCTACAAACCAACACCCACTTCTGCCCTGCTTACCTCTCCCTGGGAGTCAGTCTGAGCACACAGTATAGGCCGGGAATTTTTGGCTGACTTTTCTTTCTACTTCTCCCCTTTCTGGTGCTTTGCAGGAGGGAAGCATTGCCTGTGGCCTCTGCAGCAAGGGGTTCCCCTGCAGCATGACATCATGCAGAAAGCTCCCTTGGCTTGTGGACAGGGCTGATTTCTTCTGGTAGAGTAACCCTGGCTGCCAAGTGAAGGCAAAACTGCTGATCCTTCTGCACAGCACCCTCAGCACCTGCCCCCAGCCACAGACCAGCTCCTTCTCAGACTCATTCCAACACTAACCTGACAAATCGCCTGCTGCGCTGCCACAGATGGCTGAGGCACTGCCGACTTCCTCTGCTCAAATGTGGCAAAGCTTCCCAGCTTTCCTGCCCTCCCTGGCTCCTTTCTAGCTCAGTCTGTGTGATTTAGTTTTTTAACACATTCCATACAATTTTTAGGAACTTACCAGGGACACCAGCTCATGCTGCTGGTCTGTTCACCTCTGAGCTCTGGGATGCTGATGAGCAGTGTCTATACTTCAAAGGGTGCTAAAAATCACCTGTGCTTTACTTGCTGTCAGAGACTGTGTGAAGAGAGACACAGAGAGTCCACATCAGCCCCCTGAGCTGACTGACTCTGAGCAGGGTAAGATCAGAGGTTATTTAATTAGATTCCTAATTACAGTGGTTATTAGCTGTCATAAAATCACCTGTGTTTGGAACCCAGAGCAATGTGAACTGGAGATTTCAGAGATATGAATTGCATAGATAAACACAATTATTCCTTTGGCTTGATCCCAACTGCAAGAAAATTGAGCTTCACTATCAGTGACTGAAGATTTAACACTAATGTGTCATTTATTCTTTCCATGATAAAAGCCATATAAAGAAATCACACATAGGCAAAATTGGGCTCATATACCATCAAGACCCACAGTATTTCAATTCAAAAGTAAAATCAAAATAATAAAAAATGGGATGACTATTGGAATGTACATGTATTACCTGAAGGAAAACCACCTTATCTCTATTTTCTGCAACCCTTCTAAAAATACAGCCCTTCTGAGAGGAACAGACATTGTTTCTTCCACATGATTCTGACTAAGAGCCCAGAAAATGGGGAATCTACTAGAAATCAGAGGAATAACTTTGAAGGTTAAAAAAATCAATCTGAAGTGTTTTCTACTCCTTACTTGACTGTTTCATCACGCAGATAAAGCAGGGGGAAAGCATAAAAAAATAGACTGGTTTTCTATGAAAAAAAGAGGTACTAATACTGCTTTTTCTTCATATAAGTAATATTTTTCTTGAAAATTAGGCTGGTTTTTCTTGAGGATTCAAAATTCTGCAGGGGGTTTAGTAATTTTCAGTGAAAATGGACAAAAGGAAACATTTGTTTCTCAAACATTCCTAATTTGTCCAGAACAGATCTCTTTTCTTTTGAGAATAAAATATTTGGATGAACACTCTTTAACCAGAGGGAAGGAACATGTTCTCCAAAGACAGATGGGGAGCTTCTCTTTTCCATTGACCCGTTGGCTTCATTGGATACTGTAAAGCGACTGTCTAGTTGGACCCAGCTGTGCTGGGACATTTGCAGCAGATGTGAAAGCCTGAAATTCAAATTGATGCTGAAGTTGAGACAAAGCAACATTTCTGGGGCTGAAGGACAGGATGTCAAGGGGGTAGACTGAAACCTCATCAGTGGGGTTGCTGAAAACCAAAGACAAGCTTCTGGCAGTAGCCTGTAAGTGTGAGCCCCCATCAACTGTCCTGCTGAGCCAGAAATTGTAAGAGACCTTGCTTTAACCTTTCTATGAATTAAAGATGGAGCAGACACCACAGCATGGCAGGAGGGGGTCAGTGCTGTTGCTGGCTTCCAACTTGCATAGGGTGTGAGGAGCAGTTTGCTCTCTACATCAGCCCAATCCAGAGTGGTTTGAGCATCAGCTGGTACCTGACTGCTCAAAAGAGCATCTAAATGCCAGCCAGCATTAAGGGGATAAGGCCAAGGCTTCCAGGGGATGTAAATCCAGGGAACTTCATCTGTCTGTGTCTTTCTCTTGAGTCATTGTTGCTTTTGCAGTGTAGGAGCCCTTCAGTGCAGGCAGAGCAAAGTGCTGCAAGCCTCGGGGAGCGTTGAGGCTGATGAAATATAGATGGGAGCTTGGCAGGCTCTTCGGGCTGGGTAAATACATGCAAGGTAATTCACTCCATCTTCAAGCAAGAAATGCTCTGCATAAGGATGCAGAACAGGCTGTTTTGGTAAAGTTTGATATGCACACTTGACTCAGTAATCACTGAGGAAAAAAGAAAGAAAACCCCTCCTCTTTGATGAGTAACTGAGTAGTAACTAACAGGTAACTCCATGTTCAGCTTTACTCCCTTTTTACTCGCTTTTTTCCATCACCCAGTCAGAAGATGTTACCTCTGATGTCCTACAGAAAGAGCATCTGATGAAAGCAGACACAGCACAGATGCAATATCCTGATCCAAACCATTTACAGTGTCCATAACACTCCCAAAGAAAACATCTGGCTTCCTGGAACCAGCAGGAAATAGAGTTGCTGATGCACAGATCATGCCATGGCAACAAGCCAATGGCCAAGTGCTTACCATTGCAATGAGCATTTGTTAACAGCTCTTTTCCAGCTGCAAGCACAGGAATTCTCACTGAGATGCTCTGAGTTCATGCAAACTTGAATGGTTGCACCCCGTGAAATTACCAAAGGTTTTGTGGATCCTGCCTGTCCTTTCTACATCAGCTGGATCCTGAGAGATGTCTGCCTTTATGTGCTTTAACCACGCATGGCTGGTCAGAACAAGCCTCTGCTTCTGCAACCAGAGTCAATAAATTATTTCTAGACACTTCTCAACAGCCTCTCATGCTTAATCGGATCTCCCTCACTTGGAGCAAGCAAGATTCCCCTTCCTGGTGGGAAGATGAAACCTGAATGACCACCTCTGTCAAGGGCAAGGCACAAGCCCAGACATGAGCAAACAGGGCCAGATGGATGAAAAATGAAGCCATGTAGGAAGGCTCTGAACTGAAATCTCATGTAGGTTAAACCTCATGATGGAATTTCACAGTGCAAACAGCAAAAGCATCTCCTGCTTAAACAGGAATTTGAAACATTTTGAAACAGACCTTGAAAATTATTTTTGCTAGAAGCAGGGATGAAATTCGCCCCAAACCCACTCAGCTCCAAGCTGCATTTGTGGACAAATCATTAATGCCTGGTATCCTATATCTGCCCACTAATTAACTCAGCAGTCCCTGCCAGAGTTAATCAGGGAAGCAGCTCCATTATCCCTGTACCCCCACAGGGCAGAGATCCGACAGCTGCCACCTCCCACCTGCTGTAAAGGCAGGGCAAGGAGCTGCTGCTTTGCTGCTGTTGAAAGGCCACTGAAGCCCCTGCCAGCTCCCTGGAGGGAGGTGGGTGTCAGTGGGTGTCAGTGGGTGCCCGTGGGTGTCAGTGGGTGCCTGTGGGTGCCCGTGGGTGTCAGTGGGTGTCAGTGGGTGTCAGTGGGTGTCAGTGGGTGTCAGTGGGTGCCTGTGGGTGTCAGTGGGTGTCAGTGGGTGTCAGTGG
>VZRZ01005254.1:1502590-1523789 GCA_013398175.1 Climacteris rufus
GTGGGTGCCTGTGGGTGTCAGTGGGTGTCTGTGGGTGCCTGTGGGTGTCAGTGGGTGCCTGTGGGTGCCCGTGGGTGCCCAGGGGTGTCAGTGGGTGCCCGTGGGTGCCTGTGGGTGGATGTCCCCGAGCCCTGCAGCGCCGCTCCCGCAGCCGGACACCTTTCCCACCCAGGAGAGATCCCTCCCCAGGGATCCCCTCCCACACACTTCACACTGATAGAAAGGAGGGATTAAAGGAAGAAGCTGAACCAGAGCTAGACTTATTAATTGGAAGAAAGCAAAGATTATCTCCTACAATTCAGGTGCCACAGACTCTGATGGGGTGCTGAGCCCTCATCCCACAGCTCTCAGGCTGCTGCCTTTCCAAAGCATCAAAAGGGGAAACCCTCTCATTCAGCCAGTTCTGGGCCAGGAAGATGTACAGGAGATCAAGACCTCTGGGAAGGGTCTGTTCTGGGCTGACCTATTTACCTGGGGAGTTTAATTGCAACTTTTGGGTTTGGCAGACTGGGTATTTCCTCCCACTGGAGGGAAAACCTGTGTAGAACAGATGTAATAGATTTCATTTGCTTCCTTACTTGCCGTGCATTTTTGCTGAGCCACATGGGTTCGGATGCTGTAAGCCTGCCAAAATCACAGCATTATTTCATAGCATGCATGAGGTGAAAAACCCCTCAACAATAGGTAATTAAATAATTACAATCAGGTCCTGTGTTTTTCAATACAGTGTTGAGAGACAGAAATTCTGGATGGTTTTTTAATCTAATGGCTTATCTAAATCTAGTAGGAATTAAAAACCATTTCAGAATTTGATTTTTAAATGTAAAGGAAATATTTTCTTTTGGAAATCTTCCAGATGGAATATTTCCTACTGCAAAAACTTTTTTTTATAATTATGAAAAAATAATTGAAATAGAACAGCTACACTAGCTGCTCTGAAAGAATGAAAAAGATGCCAAAATGAGAGGAAATGTCTTTCCCTGTGAACACACATCCCATTCTAATAGTATCAGTCTTGATTTTTAATTTTATTTCAAATATGTTATGGATTACAACCTTAGGGCTATAGATTAATCCAAATTTGCTCAGATGAGAATCCATCTACAAGCTCTTCTGTGACTATGTCCTTCTAATCAAACGCAATTAACAATTGTAATGAAACACTAAAAAAAACCACTTGGGAACTGCTTAATGACTCCCATAAGCTGAACTGATCCGTGCCATTTTTGAAATCAAGTTTCAATTAGATCTAAAGAATAATAAAATATGAATTTTCATTAAACAGCAGAATTCTCCTGCAAACGTCCCACCTTAGTCTGAGCAAGCAAGATAAATATGATCCCTTTCCCCTACCACCGAAAAAAAAAATAGCTTCTAAATTCCTTGCTTTGTTTAGCAAATACTGTCCAGTTCACTCAGGCTGTGAGTAAGAAAAGCTTTGCTTGCTCATTTACTCACAGGTGTTTCTACAGACTTATCTCCCATAGGATGCTACCATCAAACTCTAGAAATATTTCTTGAAATTATGGTAAAATCTGACTTAATTTATGGATAAAACAACTAGAAACCAATTCTCAGTGATGATTATATATTAAAATAAATGCAGTCCTATGCAAGGACTAAATTCTCCTTGCAGGAAGGATGGAAATCCTGTCTCTCCTTCCTCTGTCCAAACCTCTATATGATCCAGAGGGAGCAGCAGCTCTTTACCCAGCCTGTCCTGTTCCTCCAGGCTGGATGGTCTCCCTGTCTGCCAGGTGTCCTGGTGCTTTTAGGACAGATTATCCAGCATCTCTGCAGATTATAGCAGCATTTTAATCAAATTGATATATTTTCTCTCTTTATATTTAAACTAACCAGAGCAGAGACATTTTCCCAAAGTTTTCCCTTGGTCACAGGACAGATTTGCATACCTGTTTTGGACACTCAGACAATGAAGGGAGCTTTCTTTTCCTGCTCAAATATGTCTTTTCTGACAGCATAAAATGACTAAATGTCTTGGGCCAAGCTGTGCTGCTGTGACACTCCCTACAGTCACAGCCCACAGATCAATCCTCTCAATCTCTCACACTTTTGGCCCCTACCTGTAATCCCAACTCCCCTCTATGTGTGGGGGTGGAGCCTCCTGCCTCTGTCTTTATTCTATAACTCGATCCACATCCCTTCTGCCTCGCCTCTCTCTGTGTGCCTCCCATCCATCACCCTCTCTCCCAGGGTGTCAGGGATGTGTGGGAGGTGAGCCTGGAGCTGCTGTGTGAGCACACAGAGGTGTTGGCTCCCATTACAAGCAGCCTTTGAGCACCTGCAACAGCCTCTCAATGCCACAGGGCCTCTGATAACTCAGCCTGACCCCCATCTGCAACCCCCATCTCCCTGAGCACTCCCACACCTTGGCTCTGAAAAGGAGTAACCCAAGCCCACATCTTGATAGTGCCTTAAAACCCACACAGCTACTTTTGGTCTGTTTGCATGGTATGGCCAGATGTATTGAAACACAGACTAATTTCACCAGCACAAACTTGTCCTCACATAACTTCATTTTCATCCAGACAGAAGCTTTTCAGGCAACAGCAACCAAACCCTTTAAATATTTAATCAGCTGTGTGGCTGGAACAGCAGGGACCAGCAGCAGCTGCCTGGCACAGAGCGGGTGGGGGGGGATGAGGGCTCTCATCCTCACCAAGCCTCTCTCCATCCTGAGAACTTGCCTCCTCTACAAATTTGCTGTTGAGAAAGCCAAAAGGGAGCCCTGCTTCAGCCTGCTGCTTTAGCTCTGACAGCTTTCAAACAGCATGGTTTTGAAGGACCTTATTTTTCATTCCTCGCTCCCAAATTCCCAGCTGCTTTCCAGGTGTAAATCTTACTTTCTTTCCTGCTGATGGCTGGGAAATTGCTGTGCTCAGCGTCCTGTAATTGTGAGTCAGCAGGACTTGAGCTCTCTCCCACTTCTTTCTGGTTTTAAAGCAGGCAGGATGTAAGCCTTGGGTACAGATGAACTTGTAGGGTGTGTGGGGGGGCACAAAATTAGGCTTCTCCTAATCTTTCCTCATTCCCTTAGTGCCTGTTTCGTGTGTGTCAGAGGGATTACAGGAGTTGAAAGGACATCATCTGTCAGTGGGTTGGCTCTGCAGCATTCAGTGGAGACCCTGTAGCCACCATGCTTAAGGAGGGTTGCTTGGAAATAAAGCCTTGAGAAGGAGACCCCAAAGTGATCTGCTTTAGTCATGCCTGGCTTTCCAAAATCGTGTCAAAACACCAAATGCCTTCTGGTCAGAAATCGTCCCTGACTGTTCCCTACCAGAGCCCCTGAGCCCTGCAACCTCCCCAGCCCCCAGCAGCCCAGCAGGGCTCTGGTTTCTCCCTCCCCTGTGCTGGACACCCTGTGCTGGAGGTGTCTGTGCTGCCCAGCACCCCCAGGCACCATTCCAGGCATGGCCACAGCACAGGCAGCATCTCTGCTGGTTTGCAGTGTCTCAGTGCCTATCAACAAAACCTCCTCTCTTGCTAGAACTATGAAATAAATACTAATAACCAACCCTAAACACCCTTATCTAAAAGAAGGGGGGGAAAAAAAAGCACCAAGAGCATACCCAATTAGTGATAAATAATAAGTACAAGATTAATTAAAATTACTCTGTTCTTAATTCCCATCCTCTGGCTCTGGGAATGCAAAAGGCATTCCCCATCTTCCCAAGGGTGGCCCAACGTCAGAGCATCACCACAGCCCCCAGAGGGCCAGTGACTGGCAGCGGTGGCAGCAGGATTCATCATGAATGTGCTGGCCCCACTGGAGATGGGCTCCCTGCTCCCAGCTCACCTTGGCTCACAAGGGAGGCTCAGCCTGCACCAAGCCCAGCAAGTCTGGGTCTGTATTACAAGCAGAAAGGCTCCTCAGCTCCTCCTGAATGCCAGGAAGTCTGACTTTGTCAAAAGCGGTTACACATCAGGAAAAGAAACCACTGGGATTTCTCAATCTGGGTCTGCGTATGAATCATTTAACACCTCATTTACACATGTTTATAATTAATGCACACTAGATCCCTGCAATGAAACAGTCCTGATAAAACATCTGAAATGCACTGGGCTGCAAGTCTATGTGTGGGGGTGGAGGACAAATGTATCCCTCCAAGAAATGACTGGTCTCGCTGGCACCCACTCTCACTTTCAGTAGAAGCAGATGAGAGGAATTTGGGTCAGATTTCCTGCTTTAAAGTGGGCTGAAAGCATTAGAGAACCAGTTGCCATTTTGTAAAAAGCCTACACCTCTTGTGGCCCCAAGCAGCCATGAGCCCAAACCACCTCCTCTTCTCCTACCTCCCATCTATCAGGGCAGAGAGAGCCCTGGACTCTGTGTACAGAGCAGAATTATCACTTTTTGTGTTTATTACATTATGAGGTGCCATATCTCTCATAGTAGCCCATCTATCTCTTATTCTGGTATAAGTCCAGAGGAATTTTACTTATTTACTGGATTTACAGCCCTGAGAATAACCTCAGGATCCACCCACCCAGCACAGTTTGTAAATCTAAAAGGACTTTTATCCATCAGTATGAATGCACAGTGCAACAAATCCTTGATGCCAAGTACAGCTGGAAAAGAATTTTGCATACTTCCATTCTTGTCCCTCAATCCCTCAATCATCCTCATGGAGGCATCCAATTTAATCTGCCTCTAACCTCATACCTCAGCTGTGCTGATCCCCCTGGGAGTGTGATTTACAGAAGGTTGAGAGCTGCAAAACAAGGTATAACTGGGCTTGATGGAGGACTATCACTACTTGTAGGACTGCAACATAAATAAGGTTCTCCAAAGAAGTCACCAGTACCTCCTCTATGGGGGTTTCCTTAGAGTGTCAAGGAAGAGGGGAGACACCAGGAGAGTTCTGCATGCCTGAGAAGGGCTTGGATATGAGTTCAGGAGGTCAGGAGCCTGTAAACGGCAATAGTTACAGCAGTTAATCTGCAGCAGCCTAACCACCTGCTGTAAAGGACAAGAGAAATGTCCCTTGGAGGAGGCAGGTGTATCCCTGCTGCCTGGAGGGATGTGGTGGGAGCAATCTCCAAGACACCACTTGTGTCCTGGCAGAGGACCTGTGTTCAGTTTACCTCTGTGGTACCAGAGCTCAGTCCTCGAGAGCGGGAGGGGTGTAAAGCACATCCTGTGAAGGAGCAGACTGGCTCCCACAGCACTTTCCCCATGGTCAAAAATATCCTGCAGGAACTCTATTCACCCTCTGGCATTTCACAGAACACCCCACAGGGATTATCTTCAGGCCAGGACTGGGAAAGTCTCTGTGTTGCAGTGGTGCTCAGAGGACTCCACTCCTCTTACTCACTGTCAGCTTGGGAGGGTGAGAGGCCCTCCCAAGGGAGGGAGGCAGCTGCTTTGCTGGCAGCTCAGTGGGAACCAGGGCTTGAACAAATCCATCCATCACCCAGTCAGGAACAATTGAATTCCAGCTCCTGCAAACTCATCTTCCACAAGAGCTGCTGTGACTCACAACAAAACACCGAGTTTGACTGGAAACACTGAATCAGTGAGAATCAGCTGCCACACAGTCCTGCACTATCTCCTGAAGGAATGTGTCCAGCACCAAGCCTGGCACAGTCCCCACACAAAGAGGCATCTTGGAGCTGTACCTGGCTTCTTTACTCAGTTCTGAAGTTGCCTGGGTCTTGAACTTGAAACGATAGTCAGAAGCCTTACTGTTTCCATGTCACAACTTTGTAGATCTCTATCTGTAGTCATATCTCCAGCTCTGTCACACTAAGGTGAGCAGAAAACAACTCTGAAAACCTGTAGCCTCTCCAACTTTCATGAGGTAGATTAGAATACCTTAAAGTAGTCTCGCATTGCAGCCACCTCCAAACAAGAAAAGCTGTAATTTCTTCCAGCTCCCTGGCAAGAACATGCCCAAGTGAGCTATGTCACCTTAGATGTGAGAGAGTCTCTGCCATCTATTTGTAAAGATTCCCTGGGGCAGTGCTAGAAAAAGAGAAGGACTGTCCTCAGAGTGGCCTGAGTTTCCCAACTCCCTTGCTCTGGCTTAACTCTCATTCATAAGGAGTTTTTCCCCGGATTTTAACCCAGCTCCCCTTTTGAATTCAACACAGCCAAGGGAATCTGCCAGGCCACGTCAGTCAATCCCATCTTCCTTCTCCACCCAACACCAGTGTGTTTCCAGTGACATAACCATGATCACTAAGTCGTGACTGCACGGGAAGAACAAACAGGCTGAGCAGATGGGGTGTGCGGGAGGAAGCCCTCATTTCCAACACAAATAGCTGCTGGTAATTCAGCAGATGTGGTAAGAAAAATCTGGAGAGATATGCATGAGGTGACAGGATTCCAATTTCAATCAAATAATGTAGAAGTCTCCCTGGCAAGGAAAGGTTTCATCTTCCATCTTCTTGATTACCTTGTCTTGAAGAGACGACTGATGCCAAGTGCCATCACAGGAATTATCTGGAGTATTCTTCATTTAAGATCCCATATGACTCCCTACCCTCACCAAATGGATTTTTTTTCACAAGGGAAATTCATCCTTTATAACCCAAACGTCCATGAGAAAAGATTACATTCAATTAAAGTCATAACATTCATTAATTGTAGCACATTGAATTCTGTTTCTATCCAGAGACAAAGACTTTAGGATCAGTCCCTCACTTCCCCAGCACCAAATCAGGACGACTCAGGAAATAATTTTGGGACATTATAAAAATCTCTACATCCAACATATTGCAATATTCATTTGGCCCTAGAATTTCATCTTGGCAGAAGCACCAAAGTTATCACAGATGGGTATGAGGTTTTTCTCTTTATAAATATTACAGAGCCATTAATTAAACAGGGGAAATTAACCATGCCAGGCAGCACTGCAGAGGGACAGGAAAGCACAGTCACCACTGGACAGCATCTCAGACTGAGTATGGGAGAAGTGCACACAACATCAAATTGACAGTAAAGGTACTCTGGCATCAGCATTACTGCAGGTTTTAGAAGATAATTCAGCAAGAAAAACAATGCATAGAAAATTCTAGTGCTCAGAAGCAAAATTCCAGGAAACATGGAATGAAGGATTTTCAACCTTTTGAAACAAACCATGGTGTTTTGGTTGAAGGACACAAAAGCTGACCTCTCTATGATTATTTTCTCACAGATACAATAACCAACCCCACAAAGACAAAAAATGGGCAATTCCTGTACTGTCTCCTTCTTGCACAGTGCTGGGTTTCCGTCACGCAAAGCCCCTTCCACTTCCCTGTGTTCCCTTCAACCCCTGTTTGTCACACACAGATTTGGTACAAAACATTGTCACCCTGAAATAACTGTGAAAAAAACTCCAAGTCAAAACTTGCTGCTGAAGAGAGGAGGATTTTTTTTTAGATTTAATATAACTAGTGCTTTAAACCTCTAGGTTTCTCTAGAATAATCACAAACCTCAGAGTGCCCCACTCTCAGTGTCACAGTATCTAACATCAAAGAGTAGGAAATGTGTGAGTTTTTAGCAAGTGGAGGTTTCTGCATGAATACATCATGAGAGGAATATTTTTATAAACAAATCATCTCTGCAATGTTCTCCAGAAGTAGTTTTTCATTCTGCCCATCATAAATAAATCTGGGGGAAAAAAAAAGTTTTGGTATTCCCAAACCAAATTTTGCACCAATTTTTGGGTGAAACACAGTCTGTCAATAAGGTACTTGTTAGAAAAATTGCCAAAGCTTCACCACTATATTTTTCCTTTGTTTTTTTTCTTCTTATTTACAGACCTTTGTAGATTCAATACAGCCAGATTGCAAAGGCTGCTCTTAGGTTTATTATTCCCTGATCCTCTTTAAACAAGGGCCCTAAATTCATCCCTGGTGTAAGAGCTCTGCTGTCACTTGACTAAGATGCAGGACACCTATTTTGAGAATCCTGTGAGACACTGACTTGCAAACCTCTTGTTTGGAGTAATCTAATGTCCAGGACACCAGACAGCTCATGGTCCCAACAGAGTGTCCAGTGAGACCCCCTTCCTTCCAAATATCTTTGTCTGCACCTCTCTCTATATCAGCTACTGGCAGAACCTAGGGGACTGGAAAATGCAGTCAGACTTCACGATGGAGATGGTTTATCAGCTAGAAAAGTTGAGAGGCTTTATGCATCGATATAGGGGCAGCAATTTATGAATGACTTCCCACAACTCCTGCAGTAACAAGCACAGTGCAGAAAAAGCAGCATTCAGGTAGCAGCTCACCTAGGACTATCCCATGGAACATGTTAGACTAAGCTGGAAATCATGTAGGAAAAAAGAGGGTGGGCAAGGAATCTGCCTGTGAGGGAGAGCTGGTCCGGCTGCCCAGGCACACACATTGATCTCCTTGATTCCCAGCCTCTCACAAACAGTAATTAAATTGCTTTGATGAGCACTGACCCCTGGAAAAGCTTCAGTACAAACCAGACGAGCTTCACTGGTTTTTTTTCCCTGTTTCTTTTTCAGCTCCCCTCCTTTTGCTTTTCTACTCTGTTAAGCCCTGTTACTTTTGCATCTGGATGGATTGCCCAGAAAGGGACCAAAGAGAAAAGCATCATCACTTACCAGAACTAGGAAATATTTCATCACAGCCATTCACCAGCCATTTCCCCTCTTTCTAGCCCGTGGAGCTGCTCCTGGAAGGGTTGCCCTTTCCTGCTAGGATGTCACAAGCTGGAGATTAGCAGTAAATGCTCTGCAAGCCAAGCCGATCATCCCGCTCTGACCACATCCAGGTAGTGGAGCCCGAGCAATGGCAAAGCCCATCAGCCAGCAGGAAACACCATCGCACGCACACAGCCCCAGCCACACAGCAATGGGAGGGGAGGGAGGCTGGAGGCAGGAGGGAGAGCAGATGGGAGGGGGGTGGCTTGGGGAAACCAGGCAGCGGGCGATGCTAACATGACAGATGTGTTGACTTTAAGTTAAACAGGAAATTGAGGATGTTCGACGCAGAGAGAAAAGACATTAGCTCACATTAAAGGCAAAGACTTTCCCTGGTCTTTCCCTTCTTTGCTTTCCCTCTTCCATCCAAGCTTTCTCCAGTGATTTCTAGCTCTGCCTTCATAGGCAGAAACAAGCCAGGGTTGACACTGACTCTGTGTGTCTGGCAGGGCAGGAGGTGTAGGACCAAACACAGAATTCCCCATCCCAGCCATGAATTGGGAGATTCTTTATCTATTCCCTCTTCAACTCAGACTCCCCTGACATTATTTAAACAGCATCCTCTAGATGATGTGAGTAAAAGAAGGAATGCTGAACAGCAGAACAAGGCTTTAAATTTGTCCCAGTTCTGGGCAGGGGAGGACACAATAGGGTCAGAATTATGATTTAGGTTATGTAGGATAAGCAGCAGAGAGTAGAATAAATTGATTCAAATGCAGGGGAAATAAAGAGCCTTGGTGCACTCAACTTCCCCATGAATAAACCTGACTTTTCTACAGTCCAGACAAGAGTGACCAGGGTGAGTCTGGGCGGTGATAGCTGTACTGTGAGGGTCCACAGGTCCAGCATCCAGGGGATGTAACTCCAGGACAAGGTGGCTAGATGTACAGGCCGTGGTAAAATGTGAAGAGAATTGGGGAAATCAAAGCCTTGCATTGATTTTTGTAGTTAAAGCCTGGAAAACTGAGTAAAGGAAAATAAACCATATTAGCTTTGAGCTAGACCCCAGCTTCTAGAGGTTAGGGGAGGAAGAGAGTGTCCCTACTACAAACCCACAGAGAAAAAATCAGCTAGGACAAAACGATTCTGTTCCTGCTTCAGAAACAGGTCCTCCTGCTGGCTTTTTCCACTGCCTTTGGCACAAGGAGGAAGAACCCCCCTGTCATCCTTGCGGAGCCGGGTGTCAACCACAGTGCAGCGTGCACAGCTCAGCCTTTCTCGTTCATATCCCCACCACAGCTTTGTCCCAAGACCTGCATGTAGGGTGACAAGAATGTCTCTTCTATGGCATGTATGGGACCCCAGGGTGAGATTAGTGACAGGACTCCTTTTTTTCCTAGCAGCTGTGCATTAGGTAAAGAACAGAAATCTGTTATGGGCACTTGCTCCGTAACAGAGTGAAATATTCAGGTTTTGGTGCAATCTAACCTGCCTCCCTCCTCACATCCCATTCCTCCCCACCCCCTCACTGTCCCTAAGCTGTGTTTTTGGCTTCCCTTCAACATTTTAATGGAGTATTGACAGTGATCCATTTGCACTCCAAATAGATGAACCTGACTTGCATCCCCAGAACTGCATTTACAGAGCCAGGCCAAGCAGGTGGGTTTGGAGCCTCTCCTCAGATGTATCAGCTGCAGTTCCAAAAGCCTCCCTTTTCCTGGTTAGAGAAACAGCTTGGAAAAGTCTAGCGAGGATATTACACTATGGAAAACTGCTGCTTTGGGTCTCCTGTCCCTCCTCCTACCTGCTGCCACGCTCCTCGTCTCTGCAATTATTTATAAAGCTCCATGTTCTTTCCTAATTGGGATGTTCCCTTTCGCCTCGCACGTCACTCGTGTGTCACTCTGCGTCTGGGCCCGTGGTGACCTCTTGGAGTGCTTGGCAAGGCTGGCAGCAGCCAAATGAGTCACCAGCAACCTGCCTGCATCTCCCTCCCTGCAGCCTGTCCCCCTGGCTCCCACCAGGTCTGGCTGCAGCCGGGGAGGCCTGCGGGAGTTTAAAGCTGTCTAATCCCTGGATAATTCATGAAAAGAGGATTACCCATTCTGTGCAGAGCCCTTAACCTAAATATAGAGCAGCCTTCCCCTTGCATTGCAGCTCCTGTGGCATGCAGGTGTTTTCCTGCACTGCTTCTCCGTCCCATCTTGGGGGTTAACTTTGCTTTTGCTCAAATCTGGGACAACCTGGTTCTTACCCATGGAGCTACAGTGCAATAAAACCGGGGTTTGTAAAGCAGGGGTGAGAGTGTGTTGTGTGAACACCAGCAGGATCGATGCATACTCATCCTCAGAAGCACATTTTCTCCCTAATGAATGGCAGACTCCTTTGTGGGGAGTGTCAGGGAATTTACTGTCTTACTGTATATTTGTAAACCAGTGTCATGGTGCTGACCCATAGAGCCTGACAGCAAAGTGTTGGGAGAACAGAGGGAAGTGCTAAACTCAGATAATCCCACGGGAGGCTACAGCAGCCTGCCCCAGGACCTGGGAGCAGTGACCTGGCTCTGCTGCCCGCCCTGGGCCCTGGCTCAGCAGGGGCTGGGTTATCCTTGCTGCCAGCAGGTACAGCCACAGAGGTGGGGAAAAGGGAAGGCAATAGTTAACATTACCTCCCCTGCTTGCACTCTAAGATGGAGGGATAAAAGTGGGAGCTTCAGGAGGTATCCCTGATGGATTCAGCAGCTTCCTGGGTGACTTCAGGAAGTCTCACCTTTCTCCTCATTTTCTCTCTCTTTTTCCTGAGCTTCTCTCCTCACCCTCCCCTCGTTTCCTCCTCCCCTCTTCCCCAGATGGTGAAGTGAGGTCTCACACAGGCACCACAGGCTCCCTTTTCCTACAGCGTCTCTTTTTTTGGCAGTTAAAGTCCTTATGGGACTTTAGTCACTGTAACATTAAAGCATTCATTAGCACAGGAGTAATTCCATAATCTCTTCAGAAGAGAACAATTTCAGAGGTTCAGCTCATGATCTGGAAAATCAATTTGCCAGCTTGACGATGCAGGAAGAGGATTTTCAAGGCTGGCTTTGGCTTCCCCAGCAGGACTGTTATCAACCCTGGGACTTGGTGGCCAGCAAGAGGCCACCCACAACAGTTCTGAGGGAAGGAGGCAGGACTCAGGGCTGTCATTTGGCTCAGGCAAGGAAGGGAGCTGTGGCAATTGAAGGATGAGCCTCAAAATCAGACCTGCCTCACCAAGTTTCATCAGTTTTCTACACAGGTAGGAGAGCATCACCATGGATCATGGGGGATTTTCCTGCCTTTTTTGACTCTCATACTTCATTTCAAAAAATGAAGGCACTTCAAAAAAGCAGTGGCCCCAGCTCAAAGGTTATAGCCAGCATGAAAGGGATGCATTTTCAGCATCCTGCCTTTTCCCTCCAGGTACAGGCTAAATTAAACTGCAACCCCTGTACCAAGCACCAGCTCATGTGCTCTTCATCTCCTCATGGAATTCTTCACATCCACTTTGACTGTGCTGTGAAAAGCTGGGGCCCACATCCTGCCTGCACACACATAGTCAGATCGGCAAAAATCATCTGCAAATCCAAGGCTAACTTTTGGGAAGCAGCCAGCAGTGCCCTTGTAGGTTGGGGGCTGCCTCAGATCCTGAGTGGGCTTCCACCTCCAGCTCAGCTCCTTCAGTCAGAAGTTCTCAGGTACCAGAGACTTTCATTTAAAGGTGTTCCAGCACTTAAATGGGTGCAAAAAGTTACTTCATGGGACAGACCACTCAGAATTTGGTAAGCTGAAGTGGCAGGCTGTCTCCTGTCAGCTCTCTTCTGGGTCTGGCTTTTGATACTCCTGAAGGGTTCCCCCAGAACCCACATTATGCATTTGCAAAATTGTTTTAGGACAATTTTGAGGTGTCACTGCAGATCTGATCTCCAGCTGAGTTCATTTAACAGGGGTGGACATGTCTTTCACAGCAGGGCCATGAAGAGGGAGACATCAGGAGCTAACTAGGACCTCATGGAACTCTTGAGAGCCAGGACCCCAGTGCAGGTGCTGCTACCTGTGGTAGCTCTCTAGCTACCACAGCAAGGGAAGGGAGATGTTCCCCTCCTCTTTCTGCTGGAGGGTGGAAGAGGGCTTGTCCATTGTGAGTAACAATCAGAAGAAGCCCTGGATGCTGCCTCTGCTCCCACTCCTTCCTCCAGATTGTCCTGTAGGACAGTCTGACCATGGACATCCCACTGCATGAAGTGTTAGAGCCCTATGTCGTGTAGGTCAGAGGCACTAAGGTGTATTCCCAAATGAGCAGCAGACATCCAGTTCAGTGCCTGGGATGATCAGTGCAGCATTGCTGTGTATCCACTATCTGCCTAAGTAAGCCAGAGAATTAACCCTTTTCCTCTCCCTTTCCCCGAGTGATAACACCAGGGATACAGAGGAGACATGAAACAGCAATTTTCACGCCATGTCAGACACTTGACTTACTGCCATCCTACATGAAATTTCTACTCTGCCTCCCCATGGCTGGAGGGCCCTATAGGCTCTAGTGTGTGCTTCAAGTGTCCAACCTAAACACAGTGAGGGATGCCCCTCGGCACACATGGAGCACTGCAAGCTCCTCCCCCATACATTATCACCATCAGGCTGTTATTCTTTTCCTTTTCTTCCTTGAGACGAGGTCATACCTGACAACTGATATCCTTGCAGAGCCACTTTTTACCCATTATTTTTAATGGAATCTCGGTGTTATGGATCATATTGCTGCAGTTTGACACAAGTAATAACAATTTCCCTTGAACAACACCTGTCCTCGGAAAGAAAAACAGTCTCTGCAGAGCAGTGTGCCTGGATGAGTTACAAGATGTGCTATGGGCGTGCACACATGCACTTGTCACCAGAGAACCTGCATCCCGCCACAGCCGCTCAAGGAAGCAGCCCCGCCAGCTCCCAAATCACCCCTTCCTCTCTGTGGCTTCGTTTAACCCTTCCTGAGAGAGGAGACCGGCTGCAGCTTTTAGCTTGAGCTGCAGCTGGGCTCTCGAGGAGAGGATGATGAAGGGAGGACAAGTACAGGGGGTGCTGGCTGTGCAGTAACCAGCAGGACAACCGGGGCTGGTGTGCTCCGACACCGGCACAGCCACACACAGCCCCGGGGTGCCACCGCCCCCATAGCCCCACAGGGCTCCAAGGGGGCACGACAGCCCCTGCCCGGCAGCAAACACCTTCTCCTTGTCCCTCCAGCCCACCGCGAACGGAACACACGCCGGGAGCGCTCTGGGCAGCGTTGCTTCAGCCCAACTTAGAACTCTACGGTGCAGCAGCTCCCGGGCTCCCAGCTGCGAGCGAAGGCAGCACCACGGGGCTGTTTGAAATTCTTCACAACTGCTCCGAGCCCTTCAATCTCACTACACCGACCCAGTCCCCACAGTCCCCACCGCTTCACCCCAACTCAGCCCCCGACTCTGCGCCCTTGAGCATCTTCGTTTTCAGCGGCACCTTTTGTTTTAGTTTTCCGCAGCGAGCTGTTCCCTCTTTTCCCCGCCGGCAGCTCTCCCCCGCTCCCCCCGAAGCAGAGCCGGCGCTTACCTTGCGCAGCCCGGGGCGCGGGCGGGGCGGCGCAGCGCGGCTCTGCTCTCGCATCTCCGCTAGCGCCGATGCAGTCCCGCCGGGCGCCGCATGCCAATGATGCAGCCGCGGGGATCCCGGCCCAGGAGCCCCAGCGCTGGGAGGGAGCCCAGGGCTGCGTGTCCCGCCTGCTCTCCCTGCCGCCCCCGGGCCGGCTGCGGAGCGAGCGCGGGGGGAGCGTGCGGAGGCAGCGAGGGGAAGGGGAGAGAGCGAGAAGCCGCACAGCAGGCAGGGAGAGAGAGGAAATGCTTGTGTAATTTCATCACGGTAATAAAATCCAACCCAGAGTCTAAGTGTTGCAACTCTCTGGCAGAGTTCTTCATTACATGGGGGATTTTTTAATTTTTTTTTTTTTTTTTAAATTGCTGACATACAGGCATGTTTCTAGCTGGGCGCGGGGGGGAACCACAGCATGACTGGGCATCCTTCATCTCTCCACTTTACATATTGGACCATTACTACATTTGAGACTCTTTTCCCTGAGATGGCTAGGGAAGGGGCATGTTTCAGGGATAATCCTTTTGTGGGAAAAGCCTGTTCTGTTTAAAATTCCCTTGTGTTTATAATTTGGGAGTTCACTGCCGGAAGAGTAGCAGGAAATATCCCACTGGCCATGCAATTTGGTGCTTGAAAGAGACCATGTGGACACAGCAGCATGGAACACAGTCTGCCCTGGAAATCCATCCCCATCATTCTGAGTTATTAAAAGAGATAACCAGTAACACAAGTAGGTGTTTTACTGAGTAATGAAGCATGCAGCTCCTAACCAAGAAAGCCTTGTCAGTACACATGGGGGGAAAGCCTTGTCAGTACACATGGGGGGCATCTCCACACCCTGCAACATCTCTCCATGCAGAGATGCCCAAATTAGTCCAGAAAATGACAGCAATAAAGATTTTCACTGACAGATTTCCGTTGCTTCTTTTGCTAACCAACAAGTAAAGAACAGCATGGCTCCACAGGCCTCTCAGAAATGAAACAGGGATGGATCTACAGGGCAGTGTGAACTCCTTGTACCTGAGCAAAGAAATGGAAGCTCAGCCACCCATCCTGCCTCTGTCAGCAGGTGACATCTAGAAAGGTACTTTCCCACTCTGTGCCTCAGTTTCCCCACCTGTAAGCCACCACTGACACTATTGGTCCCTCCAGGCTATAGAAGCACTTGGAGATATCACTCCTTTGGCTGTCTCCAGGGCCTCTCCAGACATATAATCACCCTTTCTTCCCTGTCCTATATTTTACAGCCTGGTTCCCCTCAGCTCACCTGATTGGAATCTCCTGCTTGGTGTGCTTGTAATAATTGACAGCATTCCAAACTGGGCCTGTAAATGCTCTCTTTATCTAATGGCTTGCTGATCCAGCTCCTATGACTGCACTGGTGGCATCACTTCCATATGGAAAATGCAGTAGGTGATTAATTCAGATACTTTTTTTTTTTACACCCACTCATAAAAATTGGAACTTGAATCTGAAGTTCAGCTTTATTCTCCCTTGCACAGTATACATTAGCTTAATTGCATTTTGTGTTTGGTACAGTGCACTGATCGCTTTGATGTGGGAGCACTTCAGAAGTCAAATTATTACCAGAACTCCGGCACGTTACAGGCCGAGTATCAAGGGCTTGGCAAAGCTAAAAAGAGCCAGTCTATCACTGTGCCACCGAGCACCATTTGCTTGCCTGTCCCTTCTCCTCTGAGTCCTCCAGCTCATTAATACTTCAGACTCTTCTGATCACAGGAGGTCTATTTGCAGGTGTTAGATCCCTGCGTGGGTCATGTGGGCTTGGTGCAGTCCCAGCTCCATCCCAGCTGCTGTTGGAAGGGGGCTGCTCTGCCTCATGTCCCCTTCCATTTGCAGGAGGGATTGGAAGGGAGGAAAGATGTAGCAGTCTGGCCAAATGAGCACCCCCAGTGTCCCTGCTGGGCTTGTCTCAATTCCCAGAAAAGTCCTTGCATCCACTTTGCTTCCTGTTTCCCATGCAATAGAGATCTAGTTCAGGTAATCTTGTATTAAACCTCACTGCAGAATGAACAGAGGGGGAGGCAGTAAATCTGGGAGGCGTTCTTTGCCATTGCACTGTGATTATCAGTGTTTCTAATTATCTCTGCACCCTCCTGTGCTCTCTCTGTTAATCACTGCTGCCCGGATCCAGGTACCTGAGCCAGGGAGAGCCATTTTCCGTAGTGCCATATGGTGCCAGCGGGGAACCTGGGCCTCACGGGCTGCCTGACATCCAAGGCAGCAGGATGGGGAGGCCTAACATCTTTATGTTCAAAAGAGCACATTAATGAAATCTGCAGCAATCCAACTGTCTCAGAGCTGCAAGAAGCAAATGGAAAACAAAGCAGAGCTGCAATGAGTAAGTAGCCAGAATGGAAATGGATCAAATTACATAAGCTCTTATATCCCAGGGAAATGGGCATCTGTGTAAAGACTGATAATGCAGGTGTACTTATCAATATGGTAACACAGGCAAAGAGGGCTTGATCTAACCCCATAAGCTCGAATTAACTGCATAAGCTTGCCAAGCACAGTGGAAAGCTCACAGACCTACTGTGAAGCAGGGTAGGATGGGAGATCTGGCCCATCCACATGAATGGAGCAGAGCCCCACAGTCATAATCAAGCCATTTTTCTCTTTTTTTCCCACCTCAGAGGTTCCTCTTTCACTTCCTTGCATGAACAGAACACCAGGGACCCTTGCACTGAGGTGCAGAGTCAGACAAAGCAGGGTACCCTCTTTCAGGAGTGCTCAGATGCTGTGGAGAAGATGTACAAGGGAAACCGCAGCAAAACAAGAAGTCAAGTGGTGAAGGAGCAGCATCTGGGACGGCTCACAGGCTTTCTAGTGAAAGGAAGGTAATTAGAGGCAAAGTATGGCTCTAAAGGTACACAAACAATGCATATTTCTTGGCTCTGCCACTGCTTACATGCCCAGGTGCTGGCTGTGAGAAGCACTTGGTATCACGGGGTGCTGAGCAACCAGGGGTGGTCAGGTCAGGGCTTTTTGGGTGGTTTTCAGGGTCCCCTCCACACAGGGGTGCTCACACATGTGTGGGGGTGCACACATTCCCACGCACACTCGAGTGTCCCTCACTCCTGCCCCGAGCCCTCCCGCACGGTCTGCACAAGGAGCCTCAGCAGACCTGTCCCTGGAGGTGTCCTTGGCCAAACTGCAGCTCTGACAAAACAGCTTTAATGTCCATCAGGGGTTAACTAAGTCCTAGGGATGTCATAGAAAGTCCTGGAGCTGACAGGATTTGAGGCTGGGGCCTGCAGAGTGGTGCCAGCAGGAGCTGGGCACTGCTCCCTCTCCCAGGCGTGCAGTGACAGCAGGCTGGTGGCTGCTGCTCTCCACTGGTGACAGCTGTCCAGCCAGAAACAATCCCTACCTCCCCCTCCCTCCACCACTTCTGCTAATGAAATTTTGCTGACAAAAGCCAGAACCTGGCCTTAATAGAAGGGAGAGTCACAGGCATTGTCTGATTGCACCTGCTATTACACCTGATAAGCAGGATTAGTAATGCAGATAACAAATACAGTGTATAGAGCTATACAGGCATTAAGTCTAGCTATTGGCACTGCTGCCTGATAACTGGCAGACATAGGTAAAATGCATGTGGAATCAATGTGGATATCTATGAAATAGCTGTCAGTTTTCTGTGCTGTGGGTCTTGCTGTGAAGGGATTGTGTTGCCAAGACCCACAAACAAATTAGAAGAGAGAGAACCCAGCAAAGGGTGAGAGCCATGCCATGCCACATTGTGTCCTGCCAGAAAGGGCCAGGGCTGCTGCCTGGTCTGGGGAAATGGCCAGCTTAAAGTGGGGGAAAAGGGTTTTCCACTGGATACACTTCAAGTTGAAATCCTGCAGAAGTCAGGGTTTGGGTCTGTGAAAGCTTTCCACACCCTCAGTTTGGATGTGGTTTGTGGATACACACACAGTCCCCCACTGGATGGGCCGTGCTGCTCAGTGCTGCTCAGGAGCAGCAGACCCTTGCTGGGTGCTCTAACACCTTCAGCACCAGCCTTGCCACCCACATTGCCAACGTGCTGCATAAAAGGAGAGATGAATTACTGAAAATAGGAGAAATGAGGGGGGAAACACCCCAATGTATTTTATATTTTCCTCCAAAATTCTGAGCTTTTCTGACTAAGGCTTTGTTTTTACAAAGCATAATAATGTTTATTTTCCTTAAATTAGCCTGTTACTTTCAGCTTGACATGAGCTTCTGGTTATGGCACCAATCCAAAGGGCTGCAACCTCAGCACCAACTGTGCTCCTGAATGCCTCCCTGTTGCCTTCTCAGAGAAGTGATTCATGAGTGTACAAGTTGCAAAACATAACCTGCATTTGTGCCCTCCAAGCCAAAGGGGCTCCTGGCCTAACTAAAACCCACATGACACCACTGATGCTGAGATTTCAGGGCAAAAGTGCAGTCACTGTGGCAGTATTAACTTACCTGAGCTGAAAAGGTGAGCTGGAGAGGCTGTACCACACTAGAAAATAGAAAATTAACATATTGGTAAGCACTTCGCTGAAAACTCTCTGTGGCATAAAAACTTCAATTTTCCAAAGAGCCACTGCTCTTAAAAGGTTCCACTGGCGTGTGCTGGGACAAGCCAGGGATGTGATGTCAGCTGCCATCCATCAGCAGCATCATGGCCTGCAAGAATGTAAGGAGACAGGGTGCTTAAATTTCTCTAATCCAGCAAAAACCATTCCATAAGCCAGGCCTGAGTGGAAAAACACAGGGACATTGGCAAGTCTTGGTGTGAGGGCGAAGCTAATGAGCACAGCAGGACCTGTGCTGACACCATTGGACTAAGTGCATTACCTAAGTGCTGCATTCTCCAACTTCACCTTAGACATCACCTTTTTTCTTTTTCTCCCCCTTTCCCCCTCTCTTTCTGTAATGTTTCTGCTAGCCTAGGTTGAAAATCCCCAGTGCAAGCACAGTGAACCATTAAGGAGCAGATCACACATCTCTTTCATTGCCCATTTTCAGATTTTGAAATGAAGGAATATATTGTCAGGTTAACTCTGACTTTGCAGAGCTCTAATGAGTTAGTCAGAGTTTATTTATGTGGAAAGGATGAATGGTTCCCTACATGTTAATAGCACAATCAGCAGGAACCCCCTCAGCATTAATATTTAAAGTCCTTTGTTATGTACATGCCTGGCTCTTATTCAGAGAGGGCTGAGTCAGGAGAGCAGAAGCTGCTGGGAATTGAATAAGCATTGTTTGTGGGCTTTCTCTGAGTGGAAAATGGAAAGTAGAAAAGACATTGTTTTTATGTGTGGCAGACCCAATTGTCAAGAAACTGCATTTCTGTGGAGTGTATAATACATGCAAGAAATGGCTGCAATGGAACCCTGGCTTTTTACACTACTTGATTTCTTCAATGTTACTGCCTGCCTAGCCTTGCCTCCTGCACATACAGGTATTAATTTTATGAGACAGGAAGGAGAAAATCTAACAGACCAAAGCCAGCATACATCCTCTGCAAATTTATGATTATTCATGTAACAATAGGACATAGAAATCCCAGAGGAAGAGCCAACCTTGCACATTCATAGCACAGTCTATCTCCCATCTTTTATCCAGATTTCCTATGTTAGACAACTAAATAAAGTAAGAATGCAAATCCTACATCATTAGCACTTCTCTTTTATATACATAGACAAATATATTAAGTCTATATATAACATTAAATAAATACTAATCTTAAATCTGTTCTTCCTTTATACCGACTGTGATACAGCTGCCAGTTATAGACAGTTCCATCCTGCTCCCCTGTACAGAATAGATATCAGCAGTGGTTTTCCAGATATCAGAGCTATGGCTGTTTTTCAATTTAAATTGCCCATAAATGCTATACTTGCAAAGCCTTTCCGTATTTCCATGATTACCCCCTAACTATAGCAAATGGCCTAAGTCTGGTGTACACACTCATTTCATCTGAGTGATTTTTAGGAGCACTCTGTTAGATGTGGGCATCTAAGGGCTAAGAAAATGTGCTATATTACATTACAGAGAAATTAAATACAAAGATGTAATTTCAGATGAAAGGGCTCAGGTTTCAGCTTTTTTCAGATGCAAGGACTCAGGTTTCAGCTTTTTTCTTACTTGTCTGGAAGAGCCTTTATTCTTGAAGCTGTGCTTTCGGGGGAATTTCCTTTGGGGAAGCAGAGGGGCCTCTCCCTCCTCCAATAAAAGGCAGAGAAAAGAGGAGCTTTGGTATTTTCAAACAAAGTCACCGCAGCTGTTCCCTCACATCTTTGCTTCCCATCCTGTGCACAAGGCTGCTCTAGGCTGTGTCAGAAGGGACTTTAGTGAGTTTAATGTGCACAGGACAGGAGACTTGTGGGCAGAAGGCACCACAGCCAGGCTGCTTCCCAGCAGTGTATTTGGAGGGGAAAAGGGATGGGGAGATGTTTTCACAGGATGCAACTGGAAATTGCGTTGGAAACAAAAGGAACTGCAGATGATTCTAGGAACATTTCAGCTATTTGCACCACTGCTTTGTAACTTTGTGATATCATCGACCACCACCGAGGCGCGACACGAACGGGTCGCGTTTGTACTTGGGCAGAAGCTAGGCATAAAAATGGAGAGAAAGGGGAAAGTTTCCTTAAGTGGAAGTGAAGAGGAAGGGTACCAAAGCAGAGAGAAGCATCGCTCTGACAGAACGGGCAGAGAGTCAGGAGGCAGCGCCTGCGAGCGGCCGCGCTGCAGCGGGGACCCGCCCACAGCAGGTGGCAGCAGGGAGCTGGCACGGACCGACGGACGGACCGACGGACGGACGGATGATGGAGGGAGGGATGGAGGGGGGATGGAGGGATAGATGGAGGGATGGAGGGAGGCAGGGATGGAGGGATGGAGGGATGGATGGATGGAGGGATGGAGGGATGGGTGGATGGATGGATGAATGGAGGGAT
>VZRZ01005254.1:1524031-1541879 GCA_013398175.1 Climacteris rufus
GGATGCATAGATGGATGGATGGATGGAGGGATGGAGGGATGGATGGAGGGATGGATGGATGGAGGGATGGAGGGATGGATGGATGGATGGAGGGATGGAGGGATGGAGGGATGGATGGATGGATGGATGGAGGGATGCATGGATGGACGAGATGCTGCCGTGGCCAGGGCAGCGAGAACGCCACACAGGCCTCGGGAAATTCATCAGCCTCCTAATAATTTCTGTCTGCCAGCAAAAAGATAAAAGGAATAAAAAAACCTAAAGTCACAAAATCGACAGATCAGTCAGTGTAAACAACTAAGACAGCAGCTGGCTGATTTCTGGAAGCATCACACTATTGAGGCAGCAGACAGGCACTAGCAGTTGTTTTTTATTCTATAGTTATTTCAGTAGTCCTGTCCTGGCACACAGGTGTCACAGTCCCCCGGGCTCACCCCTGAGGAGCTGTATTTGCCTTCACAAAGGTGCCTGGTGTTCATCTGCAAGTGTGGGCCAGCACATGAGCTACTTTGAAGAAGAACTTTGAAGAAGAAAAGGGAGACTTGCTTTCCTAATTTCAGCCTGACTTTGGTATAATATCCATGCTATATTATATCAGTGTTACATATAAAAATAATGATGATTAATAATGATGATACATCCATATTCATGTCTGCCATTCCTGTTACCTGCAGTTCCTTCAGGAAGTCACAGATGCAACTCTGCACTTGCTGATCTCCAAAGCCCCATGACTTACTGACCATTCCCCAAACCACATTTCCCCCCTCCTTGGGATCCAGCTGCATGCCAGTCGCATGTGCACGTGTGCCTTGCAACAGGGATTTCCTTCACAGGGATTAGACAGGATCCCACTTTCCTACAGCCCACAGGGTAAGACAAAAAGGAAACCCACAAGCTTTTGGTTTTCCAAAGTGTGTGATGGCTCTTTATTGAAGTTAGTGAGGAAGACACACAGTTGGGAATTGCATGACTCGTGTGTATGTCCTCTGTAGCTGCGTGTAAAACCACAGTGTCAGAGGCTCTCATCAGGCAGTGTGACAGGTCAGCATGTGACCACAAACACCACTGCCAAGGCACACAGGGTTTGATATTCTCAGTAGAGATGGGCACACAGGCTTGCTTGATACTAATAAGGATGCTTTTGTTTTGTTCAGCTGGAAGCAGGAGTGACTGGATACCCCATGAGAAAGCTGTCTCTCATGTGATTTCCAGATCATGTTTTTCATATCCCATAGTCTGAAATGATATTAGAGATAGGGCCCAGTCCTGCTCTGAGCCACTGGGACATCCATTGGCTCACTGCTCCTGGCCCAAGTTCTGAGGACTGTCAAGCAGCTTCATGTAGATGGGTTCTCTAAATACAGCTGTGCAAGACCACTGTAGAACAACAACCAAACATCCATGTTCAGTGGAAAACACAGAGCTGGAATTGATAAGCAATATGCAGAAGCCTAAACAGAGTAGCTGACAGACACCTGAGTACCAGCTGAGTGTGGTGGGATTGCCAGGGCACTGCAGGTTCAATTCCTGGCCTTCTTTTGAGCACTTGTTGTAGCTCCAAGCAATTCAGTGCATGAATGATCAGAGAGGTGGAAATCGTGCTGCAGAGCAGAACAGGGGACACAGCAGAGGTGCCTGATGCTTCCTGCCATGGGCAGTGCCCAGTGTTCCCATTGCTGCTCCATGGGTACAGTGTGAGAGAAGACAGAAGTGAAGCAAATGTAAATTCAACCTTGTTTTAACTTTTCTTTCCCTCTGTAAGCATCTAGGCACCAGTTAACTTCCTGGGACTGCTGAGTCCCTGGATCTGCTCTTCTTGCTGGAGCAGCTGCCTGCTGAGAACTGAGACTCTTCAATGCTGCACAGCCCCAGCCCTCACCAGAAGGAAGCCTCTCATCCTCCTCTCTAGCAGGGATGTGGTGCCAGCCAGTCAGCAGCCTCAGCTGTCTGGAGTCCAGCCTCATCCCTGCTTTGTTTGCTTCTTCTCATGGCAACAGACAAGCTTCAGAGAAGGCTTTTCACCCACTCATTTTACCTGATAACAGCCTTGAACCAGCATCTGTTTGCCTGGAGGCACAACTTCTCACTGCTAGTTGGGACCTATTTCTTATGAATAGTTGTTAGATGATGTCACTTTGGAATGAGCTCCCAACAGGCCATGTCTGCCCTACCTAAACTCCAAAACTGCTGAAGCCTGCTAGTGCTGCTGTCTGAAGGGTACAGGGAGAACCAGAGAGGGAGAACCAGAGATGTCAAACACATGGGATTCATCCTGAACATTGCTCAAATGGCACTAGGCAAGCCTTTCTTGTTTGAAAATTGCTTCCTTCTGTGGAAATAGGAATGCAGGTGCAGAGGTCTGCTCTCTGCTCACCCGGGTATCCCTGTGCCTGCCCTGCTCCTGCCCATGGGAAAGCTCCTGCTCTGCCCCCTGCTGCAGCTGTGTGTGAAGGGCACAGTGAATATGAAATCGGACTGGGTCAGAGCAGGAGCTTGGTCACCACCCAGACAGGGCTGAGCTGCAGGTTTGGGGCTGCCTGGCCCTGGCAGGAGGATGCTTGTCCACAGAAATGTCACATGGATTCTGCCAGGGATAGGCAAGGGGACCTCACCTCACCCTGCCTGGGGCAAGGCAGCTATAGTAAGAGAAACATCAAGGCCCTTAACAGTGTCGTTTTTAAAGATTTGTACAGAGATCAATTAGACACCATGGACAGTCTTTGGACGACCCTGGAAGTGTGCAAGGCCTGGTTGGATTGAGCTCTGAGCAACCTGGTCTAATGAAAGGTGTTCCTGCCCATGGCAGAGGGTTGGAATAAGATGATTTTTGGGGTCCCTTCTAACCCAAACCATTCTCTCAGTCTGTGATCTGTGTTGTGGCTGGATGTAGTTCAGCACAGCTACAAAGCACCAAGGGTCCTGGGTCTGGTCTCACCCGCCTATCTCCAATTTTCAACACAACACAGCATCATGTTTTAACTCTTGGTTGGACCAGCAGGCTGTCATTCCCTCACACTGGTGTTACCGTAAGGGAGGTAGAGTGATCTAAATTACAATACCATTTTTAAACACTTCTCTGACATGTTTTGGACCTGATGGTGTTGAGTGTGGGACCAAAGACAAACACAGTCACACACAGACACACACTCCTGCATGTAGACACCCTCCACAGCCTCATGTTTCTTGCTGGCTGAAGAACAAGGGACCAAATGATCTGAGGGAATGTAACTTAGCACCAGGACCCAGTGCAGCACAAAATCCCACTTGGTGCCAAGGACTTGTGATTTATGCTTTTCTTTCTGCAACAACAGACAGAGGCATAAAAAAATTAAAAAAAAAAAAAAAAAAAAAAAAGAGCTTTGCTGGATTTTCCATCCCCTGCTGAGACACAGAGCTGAATGGCAGTCAGTATTCCCAGCGACACCCATGGTTAAGTACCAGTGCTGTTGCCAACTCCTGCAATCTTATCACAAGCACCACAACGTTGCTTTCCTTTCTTAAAGCCCCAACTCCTGGAGTCATGGGATTAAGCAGGCAATTCCGCTTTTGATTTTAATAGCAGTTTTTATCCCTCACTGTTAGGAATAAAAGCTTTTGAGTGGGACAGGTTCAAATATACAGAGAAAATAAATAAGTGTATCTACTTCAAATCTGATATTTTATAAGCCAATTTCATTTGGAGAAAGAATTTTGAATGTTTCGGAAAGCAGAATTTGTCAGCAGTTAAAGGGGTCCCTTAAAGAGGTAAAAAAATTAGTCTCAGCTGAGAAGATGCTTCAGGAGGGAAGTAGATCTGCATTTTCATCTCTTTATCCTGTCAGAAAGATCAGCAAAGGGAGAACGTGGGCTCACTAGCTAAGGCAAAGCACATTTTTGTCAAGGAACAAACATTAAATTTCAAAATGTGAAGACTAAGACTCACTAGAAAGAGAATTAAGCTCGGAAGATAAACATGTCCCTGTCCCAAGGTTAGACTGGTGGATGGTATTGATATATCAGTGCTCTAGGAGAAGGACGAACAGTTTCAGCATCTTCCATTTTGCAGGACTTGCTGTGAAAAGCCATGTGTTGGAGTCCTACAGAACAGTCAGAGGGATGGACAGATGTCCCCGGTGCTTGCAGTCCCCAGACCCACACTGAGTGATTTGCTCTGGCTCTCCAGTTTCCATTGCAATTTATTTGGATCTGGAGCTGCTTCAATTTATCCTATCAAAGGCTAAAAGCAATTTCAGTGCGAAGCAAGTAATTAAGAGCAATAATTATGCAGATGCCCTCAGAGTGGGGCCATGCCCTCTTTTGCTGCAATTTGTAATAATTTTAAGTTGAAAAAGCTTGTATGATCCTTGAACATATCTATATCTTTAAAGCACAAAATGGGCTGCTTTAATAGACCATGGAGGTAAATTGTTCCCATAAATGATGAGAAATGTTTAAATCAATAAAACGTTTGTTTAGATGTCCATATGGAGGAAAGATACAGTCTGTTGCTCTTCACATTGGATTGATCCCACTGTGTTAAATTACAGCTGGCTACAGCCCTTCATCATTTACTGCACAGCTTGACAAGCATGTAAAATATTCACACTGAGCGCAAAAATTTTGAGTGTCTGATCTCTGCATTGTCCTTGTCACTTCCTCCCAGCCGGGGCCAAATTAAAGGCTGCTTAATATGGGGGGAAGCTTTGCTGCAGCTCTCCCCCAAGCCTTTAGCCACATTACCCAATATCCTCCCGGCTGGCCCGGGGGAGCAAGCAGCTGCGGAGCAGATGCAGGCAGCCTTCCACACGTGGTGGCCTGTCTGCCACAGCCCTTGCATTTAGGGTTTATCAGGAGCTCTGGGTTGTTGATCATAAATACACAAATGCAGCAGTAACCTGATCTTAAAGGAGTTGCTGCTGTCTGAAGGTGGCTGGTCTGTGCTTCTGAGAGGACACGGCAGTGACGGTGGGTGGTGGGAGGAGCAGCCAAGGCACCAAAGCAGATTTGGGAGCTCTGGGTGCTGTTCCCACCCAGCCTGGGTGATGCAGCTGTGGCACTGTACCTGCCTGTACCTCTCCTCCAAACACAGCACAGTGTGGGATGTTCCCCGTGAGGACCACAGGAAGAGTCCAGGAAGGTCAGTGACAGCAGCTTTTAAAGCCATCTGAAATTCAGTAACCAAAGAACCCATGATGCAGAGTAATGATTCTGGGTACAAATGCATGTTGAAACTGAAGGTGCGTGTGTGAAAGCAGCTGCCTGTGTATCCCATAACTCTGTGAAACCAGGCAGGCCTATCACTGCTGCCCACAGGCAGCTCCAGCAGAGACAAGGTGTGACCAGCCAGGTCATTAGAGGAAAAGGCAGCTCCTGAAAACCCCATCCATCAGTGGTGGAAGGAGGGCAGGCTTTGTACTCCACTCCATCTGAGCCTCCCTCCTACCAAGGATGGTCAGGGGGAGCATTAAGGAAGAAGCTGGTCTGGCACCCTACTCCTGCCTTGTGGCACGGTGCTGATCCTGGGCTGACTGGGAAGTTCAGAGGAGAGACAGGTTGGGCTCAGACATCAGGAAAGCTGCAGAGCAACAGTCCTGGCTGTGCAGTCCCACAAGTCAGCACATCACAGGTTCTACTCAGGAACTTGGACCAAGCTCTGTAAAACCCCTTTTGAAGTCCCATTTTGGGATCCCAATGAGTGCTACTGTGCATTGTGCAAACTCACTCTTCTCCGGATCTTGCTTTTCTCTTGGGAAATGGGGATCTGGCTCCTGCAAAGCCTGGTCACTGCTGAGGCATCTCTATTAGAGCAGGGAGAGAAGCAGGAAAAGGAAACACAGCTGATGTCCTGACCAGAGCCGGCAGAGGCCACTGCTGTATGCTTAAAAACAACCCCAGGCTGAGCTGTCTGGTGTGGGCTTCACTCCCAGGCATGCTCCTCACTCCAATATGTGTTATTCTCTCTTCTCTGTGGTGTCATGTCTTGGCTTCAGGATCCCCAGGCGTGTTGCAAAGCTCTGGGTCAGAGCCACGCTTGCTGCTCTCTGCAAAGGGGTGATGTCAGTGTCTGCATCCCTCCCTTCCTCGCCCCCGAACTCACCATCGTCACCAGACCGTCAGAAGCCAGTGCTAGGAAATGCAGGTCCCCAAGGAGCTCCTGTACTCCAGCCCAGTATCTTTAAGGCAGTGTGATATAAATTATTTTTTTTTATGACAAAGAAAGGAAAATGAAATCTGGAGCCTCTCAGACATAGTAACCTCAAAAACGTGGCCACCTTTCACCAGGGCATGGTCTGCTCTCCTGCCAAAATACTCTGCCTGTGCCCTCTCTGCAGTACCTGGCATCTGCCCGTCCAGCTGATCTTTGTCAAAGCCTTTAACCTTCTGTGTGTTTACTAAGATGACATAAAAATGATACAAATCAGGCTGAACAATGAAATCCGTAAAAGTATTGCTGCCTTGTTGCAGTTTCACAGCTCAGGTCTGTTTGTACATACCCAGTGATGGAGCAATATGTGAGGCACCTTTGATGTTTGAAATGGCTTGGATATGTGAAAAGAAAGCTGAGCTGTGCCTTTACTTTAGTGAAATAAACAGAAAGGTGACTATAAATGCCAGCTACTACTCTTAAAAAAGGCACCAATGTGGAAAAATAAGTAGGGCGCTATTGTAAAGTCAACAGTTCTTTCTAAAATAACTTAATTTCTTTAAATAGCTTTCAATAAATTTTAGAATAGTTTAAAAAGGTTTTTTTTTAATGAGACAGAAGGCCTTTTTTTCAGAGGATGAAAGAGGGTGTTAATTTTTCAGAAATCTGGCATTTTTTCAATGTGTGCCTTTTAGATTTATGAAGACAAACTTGCTCCTTGTGCCTGTGTTTTATCATTGCATTACTCCCAGTACGAAGGGGAACACTGTGCTCTCTCACAGTGTACTCGGGTAGAAATGTTGTGCCACAATCTCTCTTGGTCATAATGAAATGTGGCTGAGCACATTCAGCTTGTTCCAGCTGATGTTAACACTTCTTTTTGCTCTCCAAGTGGAAATGTAGTCATCACAGGGTGTGTATGTGTGGGGGAGATGCCTTCTCAACAGGCCCTCTGGGATCCAGATTCTGAATTAGCAGTGCTGCCTAAAGAAGAAGCTGTTAGATGAGGTTGTAGATTCAGTCCAGCCTGGAGTACTCTCAGATGTGTGACCAACTTTGTAGGACACTTGGAGCCAGAATCTAAATAAGGATAAGGTTTACTGCTTTCTGTCTCCATTTACCAATCTGTTCAGTAATTCTGATTTCTCAGGTTTCTCTGATTAGCAATTCCAACATTTCTGAATGTTAGTATGAAGTAATTGCTATTAATATAGGTGGGTCACTGATCATTTCCCATCTATGACCCTGCATACTCTCATTCCCACTTTGACAACTGAAAGTGTGACTTCCCAACCTTCTGCCAAGGTGGTGCCAAGCACAGAAGCTAACCATCCTCAAATATTACTTTCCCTTCCATCCCTAAATAGAAAGAACATGTGCAGCAGCACAAGCATTATCTGCTCAAATGTTTTCTGTAAGCAGCTCATTTCTGGAAGAGATCTCTAGTTTGCTTATCCACAGCATGCTGTGTTGCAAATAAGTCCAAACTTTCAGTTCTCTACCACAGAAAATTAGGTCCAGAGGGGACTATCGACACCTTTTTACTTGTGAATATTTGTATATTTTCAGTCACTGCTTTTCCAGTTTGAACCAAGGTGCATCGTGAATGTATTGGGTGAAGAATTAACATTAATTGACTGATACTACATCATCAGTGCTTGTGCCTAAATCGCTCAGACAATTTTAAAATGCTGCTTCTAACCCATAAAACTGAACTGGGTCTGGCTGTTGCTTCTGTTGCATCAAAGCACCTGAGGTGATAGTCCTGCTGCCTTTGCAGACTCAACCACAGTGTGCCTGTTTATTCATGAGGAGCTAAAAGCACAGTACAAGTGTGGAGTGTAAGCTTGGTTTAGAGACTCTTTTAGAGCAAGTGGCAAGGAGAGACAACGGCTGGCTGTACAGGAGTCCAGGGGTCAAGAGTAACTGATGGGAAAAGTGCAGAAGATATTGGGGTCCTTATAATAGCAGGAGCAGAAGACAGCAAGAGCAGCAAGATCTGCCCTAAAAGCTTTAGGAACTAGTGGTTCAGGAGGCAGCAGATTCCCTGGGGACTAATTACACTTCATGATACCCTATTTTTTAATTCTTTGTACTTATTTCAACCACCAAGTTAAGCATCTGACGCTGAGTTAAGTGGAAATTGCCCAGGGAAGGCATGTGGTGTGCACATGCATGGAGGTAATGGCTTTGTCATGACTGGCCCTGGGGGGCTCAGAGCCCAGCAAGAGCCCAATAATGGCTGCAAAGAAAATAAAGTGCTGCTCTCCATCTAGTGAGTGTGGGTCACATGCAAAGGGCTGTCAAAGAAAAGGGTTTCAGGCAAGAGAGTCAGACAGTTCTGCAAGGTGTTAGATGGCAGAGATCTCCAAGGGGAAAAAAGGATGGATACTGTATTACTTGAGGTACTTCACATTCAACTGATAAAACACTAAAAATAGATTCTGTGGAACTAACTAAGGTAGCAGAAGCAGTGTGAGGGTATGGGGAAGCCTGATATGTGATCTAATGGATGTTCAATTCTGTGATCCTACAAAGCCATAGTAATGAGACAGATCATGTGCATCTCCCTGCCAAACACAAACAGCTCACTTCTTCGCTCAGTCTTTCAGCACATGCTCCATCTGCCATATTGCACAAGCCATACATACAATAAACCACTGAAAACCACCCACTCTCTTTATAGATAGGGGAAGGTGATTAGTCTACATCTTCATTTTCACTTTTGTAATAACCACCCCAATGCTCTGTTCCAATGGACAGCAAAGCATTATGCACAAGAACTAAACCCTCCATAGTCCACTAAGTTTCCGGATCTGTCTCTTGTTTTCTCTTCTAGACTCCTGATGAATTATCTCAGGGTGGGTAGTTAGATGTTTGCTGCTTGTGGGAAAACCCCTCAGAGGCCTTTAGGGCATTGAATTTCTAGGTTCTTGCTGCCTGTACTAGAAGAGACAGGGGTTGAAAGCAGCATGCTCAGGTCTGAGGAGCAGGGTACACCATGGGTTATTCTCCAGACTGGTGCTGAGTGATGGGAATAGCTGAGAGGATGCTGTAGCCATAGCCAAGAAGAGGGCATTGCCTTAATTTGTGTGAAAGCAAGGACAGATGGAAACAATTGCCACCCTGCAAAGATGTAGATATCAGCTAAGGCCCTGATATTTTGAAGCAATTGCTCTTCCATCACTAGCTGTCACATCTTGCACAATTAAATTGTGTGTTAGAATAAAGATATCTAAACAAACATTTGCAGAATTAATTATCAGATAGCAGTCTGATATATACAGTCGCAGTACACGAGCAGGCAAATTCTGCCCATGAATGCTTAGCTTTAAAACTGTTTTGAAACTACAGATTTTTTCCAAATAGCCTCATAGATGCACAGCAAGATGTCTTCACGCACAGCTGTAAACTTCTGACCTCAGGCTATTTTCTTTGTCAAGTGTTTTCGGCATAAGCTGCAATATCTGCTTTATTCTTCTGCCCACTACAACAGCTGAGAGAGTAACTCAGTTCCTCTTGTTTATTTTAAAGATGCTCGGAAAAGGAACCGAATGTGATTACAGGAGTAACCTGATGGGGCCATACATTGGCACAGAGAGATAAGACTCCTGGTTTCATTTTCAGAATGAGACACTTCGTGTGGCAAGAGTGTCTGTGGTTTTAATAATTACACAGTTGTTAAGGAATTACAAATAGTTTTATTGATATTTGGATTAGTGGGTTATATGAGACTAATGACAGAGAGAGAGATCTGTTTGTGTACGTGCATATAGACTTTCAACTGTTCTTCGTGAGCCAATCAACTAAACTGTTCCCAAGTTTTAAAAACTGTAATTTCACTACCTTCATTGAGAAACAGTAATGTTAACACCGTCCCAAGATGCTTAATGCTTTGCAGGGCAAAGTTTGCTATGGGCACCTTTATTCCCATCTTGGTGCAATAAACAGGGGCTGTTTTCAGGGATGTTAACTTGATTCTCTGCCCATGTAACATGAATCCCTCAGATGTCGTTTGGAGTTGAATAAATACATGCACCAATGCTCTTGGCTTGTGACAAACATGAGAAAATGGATGCCAACATCTGGAAACATAGTGCAAAAGAGAGTCAAAATCAAAGCAAAGGGTTTTGAAGGACACAGTAATGGAAGAGAAACACCACCTAAGCTTATATCTATCTGTGTAGCATCAAAGGGATTTTTTATATTTGAGAACTTAATTATGTGAGGCATTTAATCTCCTGTTTTGTTAAGTGATCTTGCTTGATGAGGTGCCTCTCAACTTTCCGATCTGTTACTGTCAGCACACAAGTTACTTTCTGCTAACCCAGGCAGACAGTGGGAGGAGGGAGAAGCTAACAAAAAGGGAAGCACAGCTTTTGCTGAAGTTCTCAGATGTCACAGCCATTTAAGCAGTCACAAACAAATTCTCCAGGCTGGCAGGTTACCCAAGGTAGCTGCAGCCACAGCCCCTGCCCACCCTGCTACCCAGGGCAGGTATGTCATATTATACTGAATCAGCTTCACTAAGAGCAAGCTCAGATATGTCTAAGGATGGGTTAACTGCTCTTTGTTGATGAAAAAATAATAAGAAAGTTGTGAAGACAAAGACCTCATTAGCTGAAGTCATCTGCTGACTGTAATGACATCCTGGACACCTGTCAATGCAGAACTGCAGGGACGGAGGAGGCTGTTTGATCCTAATCTCTTTCTTGCCAGTCTGGATCAGTTCTGTCTCTATTTGATCTATCAGAGGTTTAAATGACCAGTGCAGTGGCCTGTTCTGCAGCCTGCATGGCTGGAGATAAGTCTGCAGAAATACCCAGCTGACCTTGGAATGAGCTTTGCTTGGATTTGCTTACAGGTGGTGATCAAAAATACTGTATGACGGCTGCTTAGTGTGAAAGAGATCCCTTCCATACACAAGCACATCAGTGTTGAAAACACAACTTGCTCAGCCTGGGATGCCAGAGATGCCGTGCCCCATTCCTGACACAGGCTCCTTAGCCCAAGCTGCTAAGAAATAATTGAGAGGCAGTCTAGCATTACAGAGTGAGGGGAGACCCTGACAGGCCAGAATGCCAACCCTGCAACGTGTCCACCTCACAGCATGTCTCACACGCCTGCTGCTGCAAATAGCCAGCCAAACCCATGCTGTGCCACCAGCCAGAGCCATTGCAACTGGAGGCAGAGAGAGGAATGGAGAAATGATGCTTTTATGGTGTCTCTCCTGGTCTGGGAAATCTGGAGAGATGAGTGTCTGTGAGCTTGGTTTCTCCTTCAGAACTTCCTTTGGCTCTAAGGACAACCACCCTACCAAAGCCATGTGCATGTACAGAATTAACTCTTCAGAGCTTGCCATGCTGAACCATATTCCATCACCACATGCTCGCACAGCCTCCAGTGAATGTCCAAGTCTCTGTCATCCTTCCTGGCATTAGGATTTGTGGCAGCATATCTTTGATTTCCTAAGACACACATTGTATTTGTTTACAGAACATGGTAAAGAAACTTCCTTTCCCCCTCTTGAGAACTGAGGTTATTTCAACCTACTGGCACAAGAGATCTGCACTTGTTAACAGGTCAACTGTTTGTGCTGCTGAACAGAGATGCTCAGTGGCCTTTTGTGCTCTCCTGTGATTTGGAAGTGTATTAAGCCAAGGAAAACCACGGTGCATTTTTGCTGACCCTTGTGCATATCAGCAGTTCTGGTGCAGAAGTACAAGGACCATCTGGTGGGTGTGTCATCTTACACAGCTGGGGTGAGTGGCAATGAGTACAGAACTTGTGTGCAAGACAATGAGGCTTCATGATACTGGAAATCTCTATAAAAGGAGTCTCTTTTGTTCTCAAGATATGAAGCCAACTACAACAGTCTGCTACAGGTACATGTTGTAACACACAGGTGTTGGCAAAACTTGGTGGGTGGCTAATGATGGAAATTCAGAGCAGATTTTAAAGCAGCCCATGTTCAACCCACAAGTTTTGTACATATGCCTGAAGTGGACAATCCACGATGGGAATTTCCACGCTGCACTTGGATCTCTGGAAACACACATGATCCCTGCTTGCCTTCCCGAGGAAGGAATCTCTTTTGGTACTTCTTTTTCATTTGGCAGGTTCATAAGCATCCATAGGAAAAGTTTGGGCAGATATTTCATGAAAGGATATGCATGGGAGAAAGTGCTTACATGTTTCCATAAGCTGAAAATATTTGCCATCACCTATTGGCCACTGGGTCCCAGCACCTCGAAGGCTCTCCTCTCATGTTCTGTAGCTTGGGATGTCTCATGCAGTCCATATACACCTACAGAGAAAATCTGAATAGTAAAAGTTAAGGATGGAGCACTCAGGTCCTAGACAAAGATACTGTTTCACATCCACACTATATATACAATTTTGGCCTGTTTTACCAATCGTAATATTTGCAAGACTCAAGCAAATATTGCCAAGTGACCTAGATGTTGACAGTTTCTCCTACTGCCTCACACAAAGAGCAAATACACCCATCAGCTCTGGCATGGATTCAAGAGAAGCCAGGGATGCCATATGCGTTCACATCCTGGCCACACGTGATGGTGGCATTAAATAACTGGTTGCAAATGCACGTTTTGCTTTCTTGGTTAGTTGCTTCACTGTGGGATCTGGTATATTGATTAATTTTAATCTACTTTGTATGTTATTTAGATCTGAAATTGAGAGGAGTGCAGGGGATGAAGAAACTGTTCTAATTTTTTGGGAGTATACTGCATTTGATTAATTTTATAGCCTGTGTTGATAAAAGCTTTTATCCTAGTCTGCTATCAATTTAATTCTCTGCATTTGTCATTTTTTACTCCTGGGGTCCCACATAATTCAGTTTCATAAACTGATTAGATGGATGTTTTCTGATACTTCAATGAGGCCTTTTGTCATAGATTTGCCTATCCCTTGCTTTGCACGTACCTGGACACCCCTTGCTGAAAACAGAAATAGAATCATACTAAATTAGAAGGTATATTGAAAAGAACAGGATGACCAGAGCAGATGATTGTAAACAGTGTCCTTTGACAAAGCATGAAGTATAAATCCAGAGTGAAAGAGAAAACTGTCCCAGGATTAAAGGTAGTTTTTGCAGCCTGCAAGTCCCCTTTCATCCCTCATTCTGCTCCATCCACCATCTATCCCACGGGGCTGAATGGAGGGTGAGCCCACAGGGATGGCTTGAGCTTCCCCTGGGACAAGGAAACACTGTCAGGTCTTCAAAGGTTGGAGGCAATGAGAAGCTGTGTGAGTTACTTTTGTTGTTAATTATTAGCATGGAATCACACAATGGTTTGGGTTGAAAGGGACCTTAAAGATCATGCAGTTCCAACCCCACTGCCATGGGCAGGGACATGTTCCACCAGACCAGGTTGCCCAAAGCCTCATCCAATGTTAATATTATTTCTTAGCCCAGGCAAGAGGGGATGAAATGTCACCTTTTTTTGCAACACACCTGCACAGACTTTATCCCTGCAGGCTGGCAAAGGGGATTGTGGAGCTCTCACTTTTCTTTGGTTGCTTTTATTTCTTGTTTCTGTGTTACAGCCCCAAGCTTGTCAGAGTTCAAGGAGTGTTTGGACAATGCTCTCAGGCACATGGTGGGATTCTTGGGGTGTCCTGCACAGGGCAAGGAGTTGGACTCAATGATCCTGATGGGTTCCTTCCAACTCAGCACATTCTATGATTCCATGAAGTTACAGATACAGACCTAGCAAGGCAACAGGTACAGGTACCACATGGACTTCACCAGAAGATTTCTTTGGTCTGGAGGATATTTGAAGTATGATGTGAAATAAGATGATTTTTGCCTGTCACAGATTCACACGGGTGTGGTTCTGCTGGGGCTGCCAGCAGAGATGTTCCCTTACCTTTTTCATGTCCTTTAAACATTAGTATCTGGAAAGTTTTGACCAGAAGACAAAATGTATTTATATCAAGGCTTCCAGTGATATATGTAAGCGGGGGTTTTGAGAGCTTGGTGTTAGCACAGCTTATCAGCACATGGAGGGGCCCTGTGAGGTGCAGAGGTGGACCTGCTGGATATGCACCACCAATTGAGCAACTAAAATGACATCTGCATGAGCAACTGATAAGCACTGCCCCCCAGAATTGAGAAATCATCACAAAGAGCTGTGATGAGCAGCTGGGGTACACAGTAGGTGACAGCTAGATGCAAGCCTGCACCCCTTCTCCTCCCACCAGAGCCCCAAAAACAGAGGGGCAGAAGAACCCAGGGAGATTGCTTTGAATTAATTAATTTAATTTTGCAGGTCATTAAGTGTTTCTGTTTTGGGTGGGTTTTACTGCAGTTCACCCATTCCACACTATCTCCTGTCCCAAGGGCGAACTCCAATGTCTGATGATTGTGACACACTAAGGATTTTTACATTTTAACTGTGATATATATAGTACACAGGCATGGGTTAACTTCTCCTGCAGGCTGCTTTCAGTCACAGCCCATAATTTTCCAGCAAAGATTGTACCACTCACAGGACTTTAGAGATGACATTGGTAGAGTTTGAAGGAGGAAAATGATATTTAAATCTCTTCAGGTGCTGTTATCTCAGTTACCAGGCTGAACAAGTAGGGACACAAAGAAAACACCACACACTGTTGTCAGCCACACCAATGCTCAGTGTCTCAGTTTTGTAGCTGCTTGAATATGATGAAAACAAATCTTTAATAGTTGCTGCTTCCATCATTGCACTGCACTCTGTTTTCTATTCAGTTGCAAGGACAGCTCATTTCCAGCAAACAGGAACAATGTGCTCATATTGCTAATTCATGCCACTACACACAAATGTTCAGATTATGTTGTGCTGAACCAAATTCCAGTCTCATTCACGAGTGCAACTCACACTTCAATCCAGTTCCCTAGCAAGAAGCAGGGAGCCCTGCAGCAAAGCTTGTGAGAAATTAAAACCTGAAAGAGGCAATGAAAGAACATCTGACTTATCTTACTATTATTTTATAGTGTTTGAAAAGCAGACCTGGATGTATGGCAGAGGGTGGAACTCAGGGGAACTAGTGTCAGAGATGATTTGAAGGCAAATGATCTGCCAGGAGGTTGGCATCCACAGTGTTGCACAAATTTCCCTTCATCTACTGTCTCCCTGTTTTGGTTTGTGGTGATATGTGGGTGCAGACAGGATATTTTGATATAAAGAATTTGGGGGTGGATAGTTTAAAGACTAGAGTGCAGACTAATCTTGAGGAAATGAGAGGTAAATAGATCTGTTAAGTGCTGTGGAGAGCAGAGTTTGGGCATCTGAAGTGGTTTATCCAGCCTTTTTGTGGCAGGTGCTGGGTGGTCTCTGGTCCTGGGGCATCAGGAGCCCTCCCACAGGTAAGGAGGACCTGGGCTCAAATCTAAACCGAGACCCTGCCCAACTGCTTGGCAGTCAGGTGAGCTGCCTACCCATCCCACAGCCCTGCCTGCCTTTGCTGATTCCCTTCCTGAGTCACCCCCAGCACCTTTCACTCTGGGGACATGCAGGCAGCTGGAGAAGCCCACTCTGGCAGGGAATATTTTTGACAGGAGAAATTACATCATCTCTGCCTGTGTTTTGATTCACCTTCCTCGACTGCATGGCCACATTTCACGAATGGGGCCAACCAGCTGATGCTCCTGCTTTGGTGCTAAGCTGCTGCGCTGTCTTTTCTCAATATTTTCCATGTTAATTTCCTTGCCTTCCAGTGTGGAATATTATGACTATGGTAAATGCTCCTGGACAGCTGTGCTGGTGGATGACCTTCTGCTGAAAAGACTCCTGCAAAGCTTTTCCAAACTATTTGCAAGAGCAGCACGTATGAGTCCATGTGCATGGGCATGTGCACAGCTGGTACAGAGTCAGGGAGCCCCCCTCTTTGAGGCTTCTGACCCCCACAATGTGACTGGGGGGCACCCACAGCAGGACCAGGGCTGTGTCAGCTCCAGGTGAGGCAGCAGAAGACAGAGATTGATTTGCCAGGCTGGACCTGACAAGCAAAGAAAATTCCATTGATGGACAGCCAAGAGGGTAGAGGTAAAGATCTCGGTGTTCTTGTCATGGAAAATTTTAGGCAGGTGTTACCTGTTACCACGCTGCCTCGGTCACGGTTGCTTCAGCTGCGACGAGGTAGGCTGGGCTGGGCTGGGCTGGGCTGCGTTAGTCATTGTTGGGTTGGCGCCTTGCAGGGGACAGTTTCCTCAAGACGTGGCCTCTCACTAGATGGTGCTCTTTGCTGAGCCATCGCTGTGCTTGACCCTTCTTCTTGGATCTGGGAACTTCCAAGTGATCTGCCTCGTAAGCCCTTCTCGTACAGATGGCAGGAAGACAAATGAAAATGTTCTTCCAGGGTCCCTGCTCTCATGTGCCTTATTTTACTGGAGCCATATAATAAAAACTACGGCTTTACATCTGGTTGTAAAGCGTGTACAATGCTGGTACATTCCAGTCTCCAAAATGACCACAATGCAAAAGTGTTGAAACCATTTTTATTGTTTCAGTTCTTTAAACCGAATCAACAGGGCATATTTTGGAAGCCATTGCCAAGTTCACATGCAGCAGATAACCCTCTGCACCGTACACAGTGTTGTTACTTCTGTTCTACTCAGAGAGAACATGATGTACAGAAATTACCTGTGGCCTTCGCCCAGTCCTCTGGCCAAGATCTCTTTGGAAAGTACTGTGAAGTGGTTCTCACAAGCTGAGGTGAGGCTGCCCAGCTCTGGTGGGGCAGGACATGCATGTTAAACTCAGTGCTGATACTGCCTTTGCAGACATGACCATCCAGCCACTGCCAGGGCTAGCGGGATACACGTGTGTGCAGCAGGAGAAGCCAAGTGGAAATGTTGGGCCACCACATACACACATTTCCAGAGAGCTTCCAACAGAAACGGTGACTGAAGGCAAGTAACCACCACAAGAGATCAGGCATCTTCATTCTGCAGGGCCTCCTCCAGCCCAGCCACACACGGACCACAGACCACATGAGCTCATTTGCTAATGGTGGGTTGCTGTTTCCACTGCTTTTCCGGGGCAAGGCGTGGGAACAGTATGGGAGGTGTTCCTCCATTGAACCTACACACAACGGTAGAAGAACAGGGAAAGAGGGCAAGGAGCCGGATAAGGCTGTGGGCTGGGTTGGTGGGGCTCAAGGGGAGCTGCTGGGTTTGTGACAGATACAGATGTGCCTCAGATCTTGTTCACAGCTGGACAGATTGTGCTCTGGGCACTAGGAGAGGCTTTAACCGCTGGAAGTGGGGATGCCAGAACTCCAACACCAACCAGGACAGGCCCTAGAGCCAGAGCTCAGCACGTGGTAAGGCAGAATCCTAGAGTGGTTTGGGTTGGAAGGGACCTTGAAGATCTTCCAGTTCCAAGACCTCTGCCATCGGCACGGACACCTCCCACCAGCGCAGGTTACTCCAAGCCCCATCCAGCCTGGCCTTGAACACTTCCAGGGATGAGGCAACCCGCAGATCCCCCAGCATAAGGAGCTGCCTGCGCGCTTTCACACCCGCACCACCACTTTACCCACCAGCAGCCGCCTCTCCCCCAGCACCGAGCAGGCGGGAAGGGGCACAGGCGGGGGAGAAGCCCCCGGGGAGGGAGCGGGGCTCTCCCCGCGCCGCTCAGGGCTCCGGGCGGGCGCAGCTGCAGCTTCTCCCCCCGAGGGCCGCGGCAGCCGCTCGGCCCCGCTGCCGGCCCGGGGCGG
>VZRZ01005254.1:1542369-1597508 GCA_013398175.1 Climacteris rufus
TCTCGCGCGGCTGCCCCCCGCCGCTATTGTCTGCGGGCCGGGGCCGGGCGCGGTCCCCCCGCCGCCGGGCGGGGGTGGTGGCCCCGCTCCCGGGGGAACGCGCGGGGACGAGCCCCGGTGCGCCCGGCTGCGCGCTGGGAACGCGCACCCGCCTGGCCCCCAGCCGCCCTCTGCGCCCTCCCCGCTGCAATTACGGATATCCCGATCGCAACGCTCCTCCAGGCTCGCAGACACAACTTTGTATCTCTGTTTATTGCGCAGAAAGTCACCGGGGGTTCCTAACAGGAGCGCCCCGCAACACGCTGGTGTTGGTGTGTGTCGCCTTTGGGTCTCAGTGGCCTTTGGTGTCACTCAGAGGGTCATTGCCGTGGGGCCTGTTCCATGCGTTCACTCTGTTGCTTGAAAATATAATAATTTTCTTTTCTTCTCGTGTGCAGACACTTCTTCTGAAGCAAATACAGGAGTTCTGGATAAGGATTGCGAAACGCTGGTTTTTCTTAACCTGTAAACTGTTGGGGTTTATTAATCCACCTTCTGTGACTGTGTTGTCCCCGCAAGTCATATAGAGGAGTTGGGATTTGTAGAGTTTGATTTTGCTGACCTCTGGAATTGGTTCTGCTCCAGTGTCCTTTACAGGGCTTCATGTTAGCTGGAGATCGGAAGTGGAAAAAGGTGATTTATAAGAAGTTTTGTTTTCTTTGAAGAGTGTGCTGTACCAATTCTGTTATGGATTACTAGATAGGGATTCAATAAAGGGATTAGAAATCCTGTACTGCTGTAAGACAGTTGGTCGCTGTGGCTCTCTGTAATCTTTGTCAGCCGTAAGACTTTAGGTACTCATGGAGATATGCGATGCAGTAGAAATATGTAAAGCATGTAGCTTCAGAGCTGAGTTTAGACAGTTGGTCTGAGATCCATGGATGTCTTGTGTGCTGGGAGTTTTGGCTAATGTAATCTAATCGGTTTTAAAGGGCCAAGCTACATTGATTCTGTTTGCGGTGACTCTCTTCAGTCCCTTGTCGGGTGTGTTTCTCATGTTTTGCACGCCCTTATTGAGCCTTTGTGGAATTGTAAGGGTGAACCAAGTTCCACATAGGTCCTTGAAGGTAAGATACTAATGATTAATTTATTATGGTGTTAGAGGAGGTGTATTTTCATACACAGATACCTTAGTAGTGGGAGTAGATTGACGTTAACCTCATAACATCCGTGCCTGTGGATAGAAGCTGCTGTCTGTACCAGAGGAGCATTCGCTCTGAAGTCCTTGCCGTGCTTTGGGACGTGGTGACAGTGTCTTGTTCGCACACTTCAAATTGGATTTATTTGGCATTTTTTTGTTTTGGTTTGGTTTTTTTACAAGCCTCATAGAAGGGTAAGTGTGCATTAGGGAAGGTGAGGATCATGCGGGCATGTATTTTCCCTTGGCACGAGTTCAAGCACGTACCTGTTTTCTGTGCTCATGGGCTGAGCCTCTCCGTCGCCTGTCTGTCCTCGCAGTACTGCCCGGTGCTGGGCAGACGGGCTAGCCTGGGGCTGTTGCTAGAAGGGCACGGGTGTTGAGTTGTGCCAGGCAGACAGGTTTTGTAGGCAGCCTGAGTGACGAGTCTCCCGCAGGTAGTGTGGATGAGCTGGGCTGTGGGACGGCGTTCCAGCCTGGATCTCCTGCCCAGCTCCGGCGGCCACGGTTGGCCGGCATAGCCCGAGAGGTGAGGACACGACGTGTTCACAGTAACAGAGTCCAGGGACTGCAGCCAGAGAGAAAGGCAGGAGCTCGATGTTCCTGATTTACAGCTTCGCTGCATCAAAGGAGGAAAACGCAGTTAAGAACTCAGAGCTTCTCATAGGAACAGAGCTCTGCCAGGTACTATCCGATGATGGATGTTTTTAAACGCAGTCTGTGGAGCGCAGCTTTGAGACTCAGGCATATGCAGAACTCACTAATCTCTTAGCAGGATATACTTGTGAGTAAGCTGTGTTCTGGTCTAGGGTACACTCCTGTGCTAAGAGGAGGATTAAGTGCTGTTAAAGGAATCTGGTTATTCTATCCAAAGCATGAATTAAGACAGCAGTCATTAAATTGTACTAGAGGAAAAAACCCTTTGGTAGGGTTATTGGTGGTATGCACACGCTCCTGTGTTACAAAGGCAGTGGGTTCTATCATATAATTTTCTGCTGGAGTAATAAGTTTTGATAAATAAGTACTTAGCAAAAAAATCGTTAGTAGAAGCTACCGTGCCTGCTGTACCTATTTCTTTTCCACTCTGTTTCCAGGACACCAAGGTATCAGTTTTCTCTGCCTGGTATTTGGTGGTGATCCACTCACCAATAAAACCGACCTTGAAACAGCTTGGAAGCTTTTCTGCTTATTACTGTAGCTGGTTATCTCTGCAATCTACTTGAGTGCTATTAAATGCTATTTCTATAGGGGTTCCCCACACAGGCAGTAAATAGCCTGAAGTCAGCTAAACCACACAGCTGATTAATATGGAGGAACAGTTTGGTTTTGGCTTTGCTCTACTGGTGGGAGGCGGTACTGAGAAGTTAAAAACTTGAACAAAAGGCTGTATAGTCCAGGAGACCATAAAGGCACAATATGCCCTCCCTGAGTGATTGTGGCTCCGTGTTTTACCAGTCTCCTGGATGGGGAGTTGGCAGTTGGCGTGGTTTCCAGCTGGAAGGTAACTCCTGTTTGCAGAGACATGAGGCTGGATGTGGAAAGCACCTTGCAGCCTGCACCTTGTGATTACTGGGTGCTACGCAGTGCCAAATGCTCATGTGCTTGCTTGCATTGATCACCTGTAGGACAGATAAAGGTAATGAGTGACGTTCTGAAGCAGCTGATAGTTCTGGTGTAAATAGTGTCGTCCTTTGCTGCCCTGGGGTTTGCCAGAGGGGATATAATCCAGTTGGGAGCCTGATGTACCACCTGGGCAGTCACATCCAGGAAGCTGTGCACTTTTTCTAAATCAAAACTTGTTTTTAGGGTGTTGGATATAATGCGATTTTTATGAATAGCTTAGTCATGCTTCACTTTTTTTTTTCCTCTTCTGAAACAGCTGTCAACAATCTTATTGTGGGGAGGGAACTGGCCACTCCTTGTACTTACTGAATAGTCAGACACTTCAGCCTGGCATTGCACTTCTTAGTGACTTTTGGAAACAAAGCTGCAGATGTGGCACAATTGATTCTTTTTATTTATTTAATTATTAAGCTGCCTTTTTCCCTTGCAAATGACCTTTATGCTGATCTAGAAGGCAAAGCAAATCACTGGGAGTTAGCTGGTTAGTTACTTCAGTTACTGATAAGAAAATATGATGGCAGTGCTCCAGGAAAAGCAGCTATGCTGGGAACCTGTTGCTGCAGTGAAGCTATACAGATCTTTTTCAGAACTATATATCTTTATATACTTATGGTGCTTTGTCACAGAAACAGGGTGACTCCTCTCTTAATGTCTACATGACAAATAAGCTGTGACACCATAAATCCTGTAAACAGTTTATTGTCCTTCTCAAGACAGCTGGTGGAGACATGCAGTAGGTAAAAGTTTGTGTCATCCTAAACTTGAACTGCGATTTTATCTCATCTCTTTTGTGTGTTGGTGTAGGCATAAGCAGCCTTTTCCAGTTCCCCAGCTGGGCCATGCTGGGGTTTTTGGGTCTGCTGAGCAAACCAGACTGGGAAATGGTTCCCAGTTAAGATTACCTGAATTATTTTTATTTCTATACAATTCATAACTTGTGTAAATAAAGAAAAAAGCTCATTCTTTACCTGCACCGTTGTTTACCTGACTCATGTTCCTTTGTGGTATCGCAAGCAGCTGCTGTGGAAAAGGGGCCGATGCTTCCACCAGGAGAAACCTGAACTCTTGGAAGTGCTTTTCTGATTGCAAAGAAGGCATTTGACTGTGGTGCCCATCCCTGTTTTATAGCATGTGAAGACGACATGGGAGATAGATGTTCCTGAGATAAGCCAGTGAGTTAAATGTCAAAGTGTTTAGTTTTTAAGTTCTGTAAGACAGCAGTTATTTCTGTTGAGAGTGAAGATAAATCTTCTCTGCTAAATAAGTCCTGACATTTTAATAATATTTTTTAAAATTTTCTTTGTAACCATTTTGGGTAGGCTACCAGGCTGTTGAGGAACAGGGGAAGAAAGTGTAACCACAAATATCTTTAAGTAGTCAACAGTCCTTAAAAAGTATGCAGTGTGATATCTTGCAAAAAGTAAACTTTAATTCTCTTGTAGCTGTAATGGATCATATGATATGGTCAGGCAATCTAACAAGACTATTTTATATATATATATATTTTTATATATATATATATATATTTATTTATTTATATATCTATTTATATATATATAAAAATAAAATAACCCCTAAAAATCTGATGCTGAAGAGTTTATTGGGTGATTTGTAATATGACTGAGAAAAAGGTTAATTCTTTGCTGGCATAGCAATGTAGTTCTCAGAGTCCAAATGCTCAAATATTTAATGTGAGATTGGAGAAAGCATAAGGAAAAAGTACTCTTCAAACTACTGTCAGCACTTTCTACAGAACTTTTATGGAGGGCTTGAAATACAGTATATTCCAAGCATGCTTTGGGTGTGTGATTGGTTTTGGTGTCTCTGGGTGAAGAATGCTGGTGGTGTGGGTTTTGGGGGCTTTCATGGTTTGTGGAGGACCTTGAATGTGGCCTTGGCAGCATCCAGAGTGGTGGTGCTTCTCCAGTGAACTTGCAATTCTGTAGCACAGGTTGACAAAGTTAATTCTCCTGGGCCACTTGTATTTTTCTTGAATCTCTTTCCCCTTCCCTGTACATTTACCTTTGTATTTCTTCCAAGTGATCAAATCTCTTCAGTCAGATTTCTTCTTTTGTTCATAATAAATAATTTCCCCATTTGGCTGCTCTTGTCTTTCCAAAACCGGTGATAGTTTTTTATTCAGTTGATGTGGCAACTGAACTGTCACAGGTTTCTTGTAGGTTTGATCCTTTCATGAAGTCACCTTTTGATTTCCTTGAAAATCATGGGGTGGAGACTGATTGCTCATTGGATCCTGTGCAGTTGCCCTTCTGAGATACTTTTTGAAATGTATGAGCACAGTCAGTTGCAAGTGATCCGTGGCATCTTTGTTTCAAGCACTTTTGAAATTTTCTAGAAGACTAGGCAGAATGTTTAGCATGAGTCAGAGCAGCTTCTGACTGCTTCTGATCGCTTTTTGTATTTTTTGACTACTTTCTGGTGCCTGATCTAACTTTCCCTTTAGTCTTGTTGCTGAACTGTTTTTAACTTAATGTTACATTTGGTGTAATGTTACAAATGTTACAATGGTGAGAGATCTCCCCAAATTGTTTTTTAATGCGAGATGTTATTTACAGTGTGACAGCACTGCTGAGATTAGCCTGATCCAGTGTAAAAGGAAGGATTTAAGGATTTTCTTCTGTAGCAGCTACTTCAGGTTTTATTTGTGAGCGCAAAGGAAAAGAAAATAAGTGATGAATTACTTATTTAAATACAAGGCTGAATTTTGGTGAGACTTTTTCTCTGTGAGCATGATTTAAGGTAGTCATCTTAAAGGTCATTTGATAATGATGATCAAAACTTCGTGTGGAGAGAAAGTGCCCTATGTGTCATGTTTGACTCCTCTGTGCTTTTTACCAGCCGTGACCAATGCAAATTGGAGCAGTAAGTTATGTTAAAATCTGTGACATACTTTGTATCTTCATCTAAACCATATCTGAGGTTTCTGGCAAAGTTACTTGTGAAAGTAAATCTTTTTCCCAGTGTGTCTCTGCCCTCTGTGGTGTAACTGTTCTGTAAGTCTGAATGCTGCACTTAAGAAAACCATTACAAACAAAGATTTTGGCACGGAGCAGTTGTTCTAAACAGGGCTGTCTTCAGACTCAAAACTACTGACTCACCCATTCTTTTTCCATGGGTTAACACACCTGGCATGTGTCATGCAGGGATGGTGGCCGACTGGTCGTGTTCTTGCAGGTATCCCTGTTCTCAGCATAAGGAACACTGACATGGGAGTGTGAATCTTCACAGTGACCTCCTGCAGTTAAAAACCTCCTGATAGAAGTTGATGCTGAGGATGGATTTGTCCAAAGATATCTTTTGCCACGTCCCTGATGTTGCTCTGCTCCTGCCACTTTCTAGAGCAGCTGCCTGTGTGAAGTCTCTCCCTTCAGGGCAACCATGTAAAAAGCTGTGCTGGGTCAGGCTGTGGGTTGTCTGGTCTCGTTTCCTGCCCTGTGGTGTTGGTTGTGGGTCCTTGGAGAGGTGTGAAGAAAAGTGGTCCACACTAGTGACCATGGGCACAGTGGGGTTCAATACCAGGATGTGTGGCACACATGTGGCTTCCCAGCATGTGTGGCTGCCAACTCCTGGCCAAATCTTGAAATTTGTTGTCAATAGGAAAAGAGAGAAAATAGGAGACGCTGAGGGGTGAGTTGCTGGAAGGAATGAGTCTTGCTCACTTTACACACACTGCTTTCCCTCCTGAGTTTCCTCTGGGATGCTGAAGCCTTTGGTCCCATAATAGCGGTGGGACAATGAATGCTTGGATGGAGGAAGCAGGTGTTAAAGGAAGGGGGGAAGTGATTTCTTTTTTGGGGGGAAGGGGAGACAGGATGGCCACATTTGACCCTTATACAGAGTAATTTCTTTTGGCTCACAAGCTCATGCAGAGCACGCTTCCTAACTGCTGAGCCCACAAGTAAGATGGTAACAAAACTGGGACTTGGTTTTTTTCAGTTAATATCACAGAGTGAGTCAGCCGAGGAGTGAGGCTTACGTGATGTACCTCTGATGTTACGTGATGAGTTCTGTTGTTTTGTTCCCTGTTACCATAAATCTTTCACTGCAGCAGCAAGGCTGTGGGGCTGATGACACTGGGCATCTTCAAGTCTGCACTTTGTACTTGGGACTTAATTGTTTAAAACCAAACTGGAGATGATTGAGTTTATGTGTGACCTAGATTAAAACAGTGTCTGTAGTCTGTTCTGAAGGTCTTTGAGTTGGTGCAGAGGGTGATTCTGAGATAAACTAAAACAGGCTGCTTCACATGCTGTGTTTGTATCCATAGCCAAAAGACTTCCCATCCTGGGAGTAATGACAACACTCCATTTCAGTGGGGTTTTCAGCCTGTGCGGGAGCCTCTCTTGGACATGGGAGTCAGTTTTTCCATCATTGAGTGTTTTGCAGCTACTCCACCCATTTTTATGATGAGTGATCATCGTCTAAGAGCACAGTGGAACACAAGAGGTGGTGAGCAAACCTTTTGTTGCACTAAATGTAAATGTTTATAGTTTCTCTTCTCCTAGCAGCTGCAGAGAAGGTAGGTTGTCTCAGCTGGGTAGAGAAATAAAGACTAACCCTCTTTTATATGTACTGTCATAAAAGAAAGTCTTGTGTAATAAACATTCATTTCACAAGGGCCAGGTGTCTCTTTACACTTTTGTGTGATTCAAGGAGAAATGTTGCTGTACATTTGTTAACTGCAGTTTTTTCTGTATTGTAGTGCAGATTCCAACAGGAAAATAAATACACATTTGTTCTCAAGCCCATTGTGGGAGGATGCTGGGGGTTGTGTTGGTACCCACTGTGTGACTGTGTTTATGTGCTGGTGGCTCCTGCTGACTTCGGCACAGGAGTGTGAATCCGCTTGTGTAGTGGGGGCTTGAGAGTCTTGAAAATTTGGAGCTGCTTTTCCACCCTGGCCAGAGCTACTAATTAATTTTTAAAGAGTCTTTTGGTTATATAGCCTGAAGAAGGGTGTGTGCAGGCAGCATAGAGGCTGAGATTTGAGCACTTAACTAGCTTAAAAGTATTTTTAACTGGGTTAAAAGTCTGTTCTTGAGTGGGTGCCTTCCTTGTCTCTCTGTAAAATGCTGATGGGCAGTGGGGTGATGGGAGCAGATTTCTTGAGAGCTGTTCTACAGTTAAGACAGGGCTTTGGTCCCTGTTTCCATGAGCTGTTTATCAAGCTAGAAAAAGAACTAGGCCATCGTGTGAAGAGCTTACAAGTTAAAACTGGATAATAAATATGTTTGCATGGATGTTAAGCGGATTAATTGTTTGTGAAGTGCATTGAAAGTTGGAGAAGTACTTAAGTGGTAACGGACTTTGTGTCACATACTTTTCCTAAATTTATTTCTCCCTCCTTCTAGTCAGTTTCAAGTCATGTTTTTTCATTTGTGTGAAATTTACCTGTCAGTCCCATGTTTTCTTGTGTTCCGGGAATTTTGCAATTTACCTGTGGGCTGTAAGATGGTGAAATGTTGTCTTTTCAGACATTTCAGAAGAAGAGGTACCCTGCTTAATGTGATGTGCTTCCTTCTGCAGCTGGAATTGGCTCTACTTAGTGCTAGTCTACTTAGTGCTTAGACCTCCCTGGTTTTCTCTTTATCAGATTAGCTAGGATTTTGGCAGGACTTTGTGCTACTTTTTCTTAGCCAATCGACTTGCATGTGAGTGTTCAGTAACTTTCTTGCTTTATAATCTCAAAGTTCATAAGTCATCGGGTTCTTTGAGACTAATAAGAGATCCTATCCCAGCAACAGCTTACAGCAGGTGGAGAAAAGGAAAACACTTGAGTACGTGGAGAACAAGTTTTGAAATGAAAATTCAGAACTACTTGAGGAAGTTGGAGGATCTGTGACAAAGAAAGTGCTTGAAAACGTACACATCTTCCTGAAGCTCCAGAACATGAGTGTGCTTTTTACCCTTTCTTTTCTGGATTATTTGCAGGGCTCATTCCCTCTGTGATGTCAGTTAATACTGTGAGATGGCTGGTAAATGGCAGTGAAACAGTTACTGTACAGTCGCATTATATAAAAAGATTGAGCATTATGATAAAATGTATCAAGTGAGTATAAACTTATCAAGATGTTTCATACTCAGCTTAGAGGAGTTTTAATTTTTTCCCCCCTCCCTCTCCAGGAACTAATTTGTAAAATCTTTGCCAATTTTTGCTAGAAATCTAGTCTGATCAGTGCTACTGATATTAATTAAGAAATAATAATACCGTTTGCATAAATACCTGTATGTATTTATGCCTTGGGCTTGTGATATTTCAGTGCCAAGAGAAACTTAGGCCATTTTGGAAGAAACATGCAATAAGTCTTGTTAATTTTTTTCTATGAATAAGTACATCACTTGGTGTTTGCAGTGAAGGAAATAAATTGTTTTCTTTGTAGGCATTTTTTTTTGATTCTTAGATAATCTGTATCTGAGCCACTGGATACCTTGAGGATGAAGAAGGAGACTTGGTTTAGCATTTGATGGAAGATGGAATGAGGAGCAGGAGCTGTTGCAGTGTGGTTGTTTTAACGTGGCTGTGATGCTCAGCAGAGAGTGTTCTAAATTCCCACACAAGAGATGTACAACTCTGTCTACTTGTGACCTTGCTGGTTGCTTCTGGCTGCTTGGGAAAAAAAAAAAAAGCCCATTATGGAGAGGAGAGAGAGAGCTGTTGGGATGCTGCTAGATGAAAGCCTAGCAGCAGTGGGGAATTTGGGAGTACACCCGAGCTGCGGAATGTGGTGTCAGGCTCTGGGAGTGTGCCTTCCAGCCAGGGAGAGTTGCAGGGTGGTGATGGCATGGACCACCCTGTGTGTTGGGAACTAATTGTCACCTCTGCTTCTTGCTCAGCTTTGAGCTGTCCCTTGTTGATGAGCAGCCTTTTGGGTGTGCACTGGGTTCTCAGCAGTGGCCTGTGTGATGCAGGAGTAATCCTGTTTCTGCCTTCCCTGTGACTTCAGCACAGTTGAATTCACTGCTTAGTGCGGGATGCTGAACCCCTGGTGCTGTGATGTGCCAGGTTCTGGGTGTAGCTGCCTTGGTCAGTGCCCTTGTCCTGCCAAGGAGCAGAGGCAAGATCAGAACAGACACTGATTTCAGTTTGCCTCTCTAAATTATCTGTGTCAACTCCCTGATTTCTGTTGTTCAGAAAATAACTTTTGTCTCATACATTCAACCCAGAATAGTGCTTATATATCCAGCAGCCAGGAAATTGAATGAGTCCTGATCTATTCTTAATTTCTTGTGTTTCCTGTGGTTTTATTGTTTGTGTTACCAGCCCTAATATTTACATACTTTTGAATGAGCTTTTCTTTTTTTGGAAGATACTGCTTTGTTTGTATGCCTTGCAAAACAGGTTCTTCCATTCTTTTTTCTAATAACCAAACAACTTAGTTTCTCAAAGGAGTAGGAGAAAAAAAAAAGGAAGATTATAGGAATCACCAAAGGGAGATATCTAAGAATAGAATTTTTTTTTGGTTGATGATATGCTAAGACTCATTCTAAACTTGCATCTATCCTTCCAAATGTCCTTGGGCTCTTTGAGAGCTTTGTAAAGCTTCTTGCATATGAAATTAAGTGCTTGTGGGTGCTTTATCTGAATAGCAGATGCATTTGCAGTTGACATTTTAAATGCAAAGGTGCTTCCATGAAAAATGCTTGTAAGAACAAAGCTGTAGTTCCCACTGAAACCCCAAAGACATAAGAAGACAAGTCAGTGGAGTCTGCTGTGCTAGTGTTTAAAGTAGTGCTGGTGAGTGTTGTTCATATCTGTGTCTCTGGAAACTGATGTAGTCCTTTTTTTTCCTGCAAAGTAAGGAAGATTTCACAGTTATATTCCCTGTCTTTCTTCTGGATATGGAGGACTGATGTAGCTGATGTTCTTGAGGAGGTCTGTCCCTTGGTAAATCAACTGGCTGCCTTTTCCATGGATGTTTGCTTTCCTTTAGTAAACCTTTAGGAACTAATTTGAAATTGCCAATTTTTTTTAAAAAATTAAGTGTTTTCCATAGAATTTGTGATCTGCCTTTTATTTGCAGGTATTAACTGTTCTGTGTTGAATTTCCAACTGATCTTCAAATATATATTTCTTTCAAAAAGTAAGACGGAACTTCAGGACTTTTCCTTTCAAACCTCTTCTGCCTGCCATGAAATAAAACCTATTTGCACGTTGATGAATAGTGGCTGGGAAGCCTGTCTGGTTCTGCAACAGGATCCATAAATAGCATTAGTGTCTGGTTTACTTTGGGAAGGAAGGTGTCCCGTTGTGGCAGTGGCAGGAGGGGAGCCTTGCACTCATTCCCAGTAAAGTTGCCCTGTCTGGGCAATGTTCACCAGCACCAAACTTTGAGAAACATGATACAGTGTCTATGCTGAGATACAGAACCCCTTTGAAAGCTGGAGAAAGCACTGGCATTAATAGAAATGGGTAATACTGGCCTTTTTATTTTCTCTATCCCTCTGCTGTGGGCTCAGAGAGGACTTTGAGGATCATAATGCTGGTGTGAACAAACACTTTCCCCATCACCCTTCCTATCTCTTGCTGCAGGGAGCACCCTGGGACATCAGAGCACATTGTTGTATGTGGTCCCTGTCTAACACTCTGGTGTGTTTGGGTGGATGGGGCAGCACTTGGAGTAGCTGTTCTAGTTGCCAAACTGGATCTGGCAGCTAATTACCAAACCTGTTGGGTCTCAGGGTTGAGGTTTGGATAAATGCCTCTGAAATGCGCCCTTCCAGCCTTTTGTAAGGATATCTTCAGCTCTGGCCTTCGGATCATTTGCTTTGTGGCACAGTTGTTAAAGGAGAAACTGTGTCCTCTGTGCTAGATCAAAAATCACTTCATTCTGGAAACTGGAAAGAAAATGTCGGGGTGGTTCAGGGAGGGCACAGTTAACCATCTCTGATACCCCAGAAGCAATCATGTGTGCAAAAGGGCAATGGCTGATAATTAGCTGGAAGTGGATGAGGCTTGGCATGCTGCTGTGCTGTTTGGATGGCAGTGGGCAAAATGAAACCAGGCAAAGTTTCAGAGCTGAAATTAAAAAAAAAACCATTTAATTTTTGCTCCTTTAACGGAGGTGATGGTAAAATGCTCCTTTGCTGCGTGGTATTTTCCTTTTCTAAACTGCTTGTGGCATGGCTATTGCTGGATGTTGTGAAATGTAAATAAGGCCAAGGTAGTGAACTCAGCATTCCCGGCTCCTTGGCAGTGTTGGTGACTGGAAACATCTGTCCAGGCCTCTCCTTCGCTTCCCTCACACAGCTCCCGCTTCCAGCATGGCCATACGTGCTGCAGAGTCCTGCAAACCCTCTCCTGAACTTTCCAGTGTGTGCACCACACCAAATGGAGGAAAATCCAGAGAGTAAAGTGTGTGATTAAGTTTTTTTCCCCTTCATGAGGATTTTAGTGCAAGTCATTGAGTTATGTGGTGTTCTGATGCCAGCCTGTGACACGGGACAGAGCTGAGCTCGTGCTCTTGGCACAGTCCAGCTCTTCTGGTCTGTGCATCTCTTGGATTTCACTCTCAAATCATAACCCCTCGCTTGGCAAATGCTGAACTATTCCCTGTCTGTCCTGTTGAGATGCTACAAACAGGCTGTGGCAGGGTGTAAGCCTCACTGGAAAAGGTGTGTTGGTTTGCAGGCCTGGAGATGGGTGACAGGGCTTGAACTCTTTTTTTACCTCTTGCAGAGGATTGGGAGCAAAGGGAATGACACGAAACTGCAGCAGAAAGTGCAGAAGGAGAGTGGGAAGCCACCCTGGTAATTCACTCAAGAGTTTTCTCTGAGCTTGGGTGGGAAATCTCAGTAGCTTTTTACTTAGTGGGCATTAAAAAAACACCCAAACAAAACCAAAACCAAATAAACCCCCAAAACCTAAGTAACCGTGCAAGTAATGCGGAAGTACCTAGTGAATGTTTTGTGATTGGGAGAGAGAGTAACTGGGGCTTCAGAGCTGTGGGCTGCCTGCAGGATGTGAATATTGCTTGTGCTGGTGTGGGTGGGTGTTGGGTACCAGCTTCAGTGTCAGTTTTGGTTTTAAAACTGACTTTGTAAGCGGCAGTCAGTGCTTTGAAGTTGTTTTTGTTTAAACTAGAGAAATTGTTATGAGTTTTATCATGTTGGTGGAACTTGAAATTGAGACATTGTCCTTACAAGGTTGGTTTTTTTAGTATGTTTGTTTTTGTTGTTGTTGGGGGGTTTTTTTGGTTGGTTGGTTGGTTTTTTGTGTTTGTTTTTTTGTAGTGAGACTGCATGGCCAGATTTTGATGGGTTAGGGGTATATTAAGTGAATTAGTATAACCGTCTCTGATACATTTATGAAAATTCTTTTGCATGTTTTTAAAGTTTTCAGTGGTTTTTTTCTTTGCTGTCAATATGTAAAAAATTATTTCTCCAAGGGAAACCTTGACTGTGCTAGCCAGGGAATAATTCTGCATGCAGTATATCCTGTTCTGAAAAAAATGGGTTATTCTTAACATAAGTTGCATACTCACAATTAAGTAAGATTAAAATTACAGTGAAGACAGGCTAATAAGGGTTTTACTCTGCTGTGGAATTTGACTTAAAGCCTGCATTGGAGCCTGAAGTTGGATTTGAGCTGCCAATTCAGCTGAAGTGTAAAATGGCTTCCAGTCTGAACTGGAGTAAGCTAATGTGGAGTTTTAACTGAATTAATTCCACCCCCCCACACCTTTCATTGCCCAGATTTATAATTATTGTGATGATTTTATTTCCCCCTCCAAGATGCTCCAAGAGCTAATACAAAGCATCATTGCATAATGGAGGGGTGGACAGCAGAATGCTTCTGGGATCTCCAGTGTCACTTTAGGATTTCCAGCTCTGTAAATAATTGCTCAAGGCAAAGGTACACTAATACTATTTGATGAACAGGAAGTCTACAAATAGCCGTGGTATTTTGTTGTAATTACATTTGCAGTGGTGCAGGTGTTGAGCCTTAACCACAGCCAGGAAAACCAGTGCTTCAAATAGATTGATTTGTAAGAACATGTGGATGAGGAGGTGGAATGTAGGTTTGAAGGAAAGTGCATCAGCAAATTTGAATTTACAGGTCTAAAAAATAAATAAAGTTTCAGGAGGTGTGTTGCTGATGGCACTGCTACAGTGGATTGGCTTTGTAAAAGCAGAACAAAACCATCTGAACCCCATTTCTTCAGAAATGGCAAGGTACCACTAGATTTTTTTGTTGTTGTTTAATTATGGATTATGGTAGTCTTAGGTTGATGTACTGCTGGTTCTGCTCAGGGCTCAGTGCTGTTTGTTACTGTGGTAGTTTTTGCTTATGCTTCTCACACCCAAATCTTTCCTTTGCTCATGAGATGCAAAAATCCTTTTCTTGGTTGTGTTGGTGACCAGAGCAGCTAAGTGTGAATCTTGAGCAGCTGGTTAGGTGACACCCCATGTCTCCTCCAGACAGTGAGAGTGTTCAAACACTTCATTAATACTTAACTTGAGTGCTCTCAATGAGATGGCTGAAGGAAATGAAATACTGTCATTAAAATAATGCTGCCAGAAATGCCTGAAAGCAACTATATTGGGAGACTGACTCATCCTGCCCTTGCTCTGGGAGCATGGCTGGATGCAGTGGGAAGGTATCCTGCTTTTTTTTTTTTCACAGCTTCATGACCTTTTATCACCAACCCATGAGTTTATTTGGGAACAGACTGATGGAGGAGAGATGATATGCAAATGGGAATGTTTCTGTGGGTGATGCTCATAGCTGCAATGATCTTGGAGTAGTTATTTTGAGAGGAAATCTTGGCTCATGTTCATCGAGCTGAACTACCAAGAGCAGTCTGTGATGTGGAAGAAAAAGGCATGGGGAGAAAGGAAGCAGGTGCTGAGAGGATGTGTGTGCCAGAGAAGTGGAGCACCACTCGTGTTATCTCTTCCAAGCCCCCTGGTTTTCCTCTGTCTAGAGATGGCCGTTATTTCAAGTGGGCCCTGAGGTTTGGAAAAAAGGTTTGGTATGTGTGTGAGGAGCAACTATTCAGAAAATTGCTGTGCTCTGTGTAAACTTAGCATGGAATCTTATAACTGAGAGGCATGGTGATGTCTTCACTTGGCTTTGGCTGTGAAGCGTTGTGGGGCATAGCAAAATACTTGTGTGCCAGCCCACGTGGGCTGGTATTAAAATAAATAAATACTTACAGAAGATTGTCCCAATCTTAGTACTGTCCCTGAGTGTTTCTCTCAGCTTGGGATGTTCTTGAAGAAATTGCTCTTTCTTAGCCTAAAAAGCAGTACTTAGGATATTTAGACAGAAGTGGTGCCTCTCCAGAAAGGAATATTTGTATAAATGTTCCAAGTGTCCAGTTAATCTGGCAGGATTGTGACCAAGGCACGGTACTGTGCCTGTGTGCATTTACACTGTAATTATGAATGGTTTGTGCTGTGAGACACTGATGGCTTCAGTGCTGCCTTTTTGTTATAAATACAGCATCTTCTGGGCTGATGTTTAAAGACTCCTTTGGAAGCCTGATTTAATAGTGGAGCTGAGTGAATAATTCAAAACCTTTTTATCAAGTACTTGTTTAAATTCTTAAATGAGCTCACCATAACCTTTTTATGTACCCCTCCTGCATGTGTCATACAAATATTAGAATAATTGAGTTTTACTAGTGCAAATGTTTCTGTGAAGCAAATTTTTAGAGCTTGATGTATGACTGTTTATGGAAAGGGGAATGTTAAAATCTCACACACCAGTGTCTACGCCAGAAACTTGTGCTGGCTTACTTAGGAAGAGACTGGGGGATGGGACCCTCAGCTTTGTTGGAGCAATCCTAACTGAGCTGGTTTGTCAGATTGACTTGTTTGCAGTTTCAAAACTGAACACATGCGTTTAAAGGAATTTCAGATATATCTCTCTTACAGGCCATTCTACAAACAGTAGCAGTACTTAGTTTAAAATATTTGCTTTTTTTCAGATAAGTACTATTTCTGACTCTTTTTTGCTTCCCTCCACCTTTACATGAGAGGAAGCAGCACATTCAAAATGCATCTGCTTAGCATCACTTAGTAGCTTAACAAAGGGATGCAGACCAGAGAAAATCCATCGTTACCTTCCAGGTTTCATCATCCCTTGGCTTGAAGTCCAGTCCAGGCTGGAAGAGAGCCTTGCAGATAGGTAATTTGAGTGGATTTAGCATGCCTACTCACATGCATTAATGTTTGCAGACTTGCTGGTGAAAGCTCATTAGTGTTCAGTCACTTCTGAGTACTGATGGTCTTTAAAAGGCAAATGAAAGCCTTGCAACCAGGATGTCTGGAGAACTGGCATCCATTTGTCTTCTGCTTCTGAAGAAAAGTAGAAGACTTAAAATTTGAAAGCCAGCTCAAGAAGCAGGAGTTGAGGATTAGGCAAGGAGCTGGGAGATGCTGTATTCTCAGTGGAGAATTGTTGCTTAATTGGTTACAAGAATTTAGTCAAGGCTGTTTATTCTGTTTGCAGACAAACCTTCTCCTGTGCATGCTCTGGCAGCCCTCTAACCTTCCTGGCACCGCTGAGCATGTGCTGCTGCTTCCCCTGGAGAGGAGATGGAAAATCCTCACTCCTTCAATGTGTCATGAGTTTGCAAAGCCTGATTTGCATGGGCAGGGTTTGCTTTCTGAATTTTGGATTTCTTTGCTGATTTTCCTCTCTGAACTCTGCTGAAACCGCCTTTGACAGTCTAAATGTTGTTACCACAGAACTGCCCAGGAACGTGCTGAACTCCAGCCGCTGGTAATGCCACATGCCCCTTGCAATGCATGCAGAAATCTGAAACTGCAGGCTTGTGTGGCAAAGCAGATTCTTGGAGTGACAAAGAAACTACTATTGAAATCTTCCATTGCCTTCAGTCACAGCTATTCCAAGTGTAACTACTGACAGTACAGATGCTAGAAACTGGGCAGCTGTATATTCATACCCAGGTCTATAAGAAACATAATGTGGTCTTTTAGGAGTAGGAACTTTTGGGTTTTGGGGTTATAAAAAATAAAACCCAAACCAAAACCCAACGTCCCAACCCTGGCATCATCACAATAACCAACCCTGAATTTGCAGAAGACAAGCAGTGAAATGTAAGAGCCAAGTAAACCTGTTCTTTTTTTTACTTTCCTGAAACTGTCATGTGTGTAAAGTGTATTTTCAATGAACAAAACGAGTTGTATCCTGCTCTGTAACAGTGGGCATGGGTCTCTGGTTGTGAGTTTCTTGTAGTGTCAGTTTGAGTGGGAAGACTGTTCAGACTTGGTCTGATACTGTCTCATCAGCTGTAGCAACTGCTGCAGTTGTGTCTTTATCAGGCTGAAAGGACCAAGGAGTATCTCATTCATGCCTCTTCATTTCCTTGTGATGCTATAACTTGCCACTGTGGGTTCCTCAGACCTGAAAACAAATGGGAAACTTTGGGTGGACTTTTGTCACTTGTTTTTAATTAAATATTGGTGCAGCAAAAGTTGTTTTGTGACAAAAAAAAAGACCCAACAATCTTACCAAACATGCAGAACAAGCAGGCTATGCCTTGTCATCCCATTACGACATCTCCACTGTAGGAAACACCCTTTGTGCTTTGATAAATTTGTCCTTATTCATAGTGTGAAACTGCAAATTAACATGGAAAATTGCTTTTGTGCTTTGGAGATTTAGAACAGTTGTCTCTTCAGATTTGTGTTGCAAAGTCTGTGTGAAGGTAGGGGAGCAATATTGGGTTTATTATGGGGGAATCTGAGACTTGGAGCTTTTTCTGAGATACCTGCTAAATGTGGGCATTTGCAGAGTTTGCTGTAGTTCATGGTTGAAGTTGGTGCTTGGAACAGGCAAGGTCCCACTGCAGCACCAAGGGGGGAGAGCAGATGCCAGCTGAGCCTGATGTGTCTGAAGAGATGCAGGCTGGGGACAGAACAGAAAGTGACTCCTGGTTCCCTGTTTCTTTGATCACTGACAAGAAATTATGTGACCACTGAGCAAACTAATCTGTACAGTTTGAGCTCAAGTTTTGTGTAGTATATATAAAATAACTTAAAGGAGGAGCTGGAGCAAAATAAGCTCTGGATTTTGTTGTAGCTTGTTGCTTTTTGGTTGCATATAGGTATTCTGCAAAGCAGAATATTTGTCAGCTTTGTCTACATTTACATAAGTACCTTTGATTCTTCACCCTCCATGTGGTGACCTGTGGACCATGTCTGTTGGGTGTTCATGCCATTCTAGGTTTGGTTATTTCCTCTTTCTGCCCAACAGAGATTTACACTCCATCCTTGTCTGATTCAAACTGCTGCCTTTAAGTCTTCCTATTCATATAAGGTGTGTTGAAAAACAATTTATCATTTTTGCTTGTTGGTCTCATTTAGTGTTGTCAGAGGGGAAAACAGGCTTGACATGTATTTGGACTGGATAGAGTAATGATGAGGTATAACAGTTATTTTCTTTCTTTTAAAGATGCATATGATTTTTCTACTGTGGATATTTTGATTCTTGTTTATTTTACTCCTTCATTTGGAGAAGAATAGTCTGGGAGAGGGGAAGGAAGAGGCAGGGTTTGCCCCTGTAACCATCATTGTTAGCCCTAACTTCTGGTAGAGCTTTGCCAGCTTGGCTCGACCTTTTTAAACTTGAGAAATGTGTTTTTGTTTGCATTTCCATCTTGTTGCATTTAAAAACTATTCTAACTGTACCAGATTGTTTGAACATTAATGGGGGAATGTTTTTCAGAGTCTTGATAGAGTTTCCAGGCAGCTTTTCATCCGCCAAGTACTGTACTGGGCTCTCACTGGTGAAGTTCTGCTTGGTTAGCTCTAAGAATCTGCAAAGCAACTGTTCAAAATTGCTGACACATGTTAAGTAATGTGGAAATCACCATCCTACTCCATTGAAGTCTGAGTGCTCATGTCGACAATAAGGACAGGATCTGACCCTGGAAATGATATGTGAACAGTCTTAATCTGGAGACCATTTCTAGGCAGCATTATCCCTCTGACTCTGGCTGGTTTATCCTTTTGGTCTTAGGTATTCTATTTTTAAAATATTATTTACTTGGTCTTGTAAAAAATACCACATTCTGCCTTTTCCATGTATTTTTTACTTATTCAACCACGTGCATATTTGGTGATGCCAATTTACAAGTAAAATCTGAATTCTGTAGTTGAGTATCAGGAGCGTTAATGCTACTTCTAACAATAATGGCAGTCGTATAATGCTTATTTAATAAGAAATCCATCATCTTCTACCTCCCTCCTCCAACCTTCTAGTTTTCAGCTTTGGAGCAGCTGTAATCAGCCTGTACAACTTCCCTTCCTCCTCTCATGAATAAATCCAACTGCCTTATCTTCTCTATCGGAAAGTCTTCCCTGGCTTTAACAGCCTCTGGAGCAGTGTATAAAGGGGGCTTTCACTGCCTCACAGGAAGCGAAATGAATGGAGGAACTTTTGATAATGCCCCGTCTGTCTGAGCGGGGGATCAGCCCGACTAAATTGTACCAGATTAGTGAATGATAGTGCTTCAGCTGGGGCCAGAATTATAAGTTTTTAATCTTGGAACAAGCAATGATTTCTTCCTCCTAAACAGTGGTCAACTCCCTCTTTGATTTGGAGGCTTGCAGTCATCCATATTCAGTTAGTTTGGGTGTGTGGTTTCTTTTATTTTTATTTTTTTCTTCAGCCTGCATTCATGAGTCTCAACAAGCTTTGAGGACTATTTTTTTTTTTTTTGGTAGTAGTGATTTTGGCAAGACCTGTCGTGGCCATATGCCATCTTTGCCAGTAACTTGTACTGTGCTTTGGAGTTTTATGCCTATAATGAAGTCTTGCATTTCTCTGCTTTCTTACTATTGATACATGTTGTGCTGCCTCAGAGTCTGTTGCAATTAGCCCTGGAGTGGTTGGGTATTTTTTTATAAGCATCATTTTTGTTTCTGGCCACCTTCAGCCTTACTCTGTGTGTGTGTGTGTATGTGTGTGACTCCTCCTCGATTCCCAGCCCACAGCTTGGTCCAAACTTTTTGATAATCCCTCTCAGTGGGAGGCAGAAATGACTGAAAATCTAAATGGGGCAGCTTAGCTAATTGCCTTAGGCCTGGCTCGTCTGCTGGATAACACTAGTTTTATTGCAGTCCAACTGACTGACATTTGGGGAATTGCACTGGCATAATGCTGGCAGCCACAGTGAAAAAGCTGCCCTATTGTTTCTGATACATTCACTGTCTGAGGGGCACCTTTTTGTTACAAATAACTCTGAAATGCAACTAAGGGGGTGAATGTACTTTTTCTTTAAATGACTGACTTTTCTCACCTCCAAGAAAAAAAAAATGAGTGAGACTAATATCCCATTTACTAAAACTTTGCCTTTTCTCTGGTTTTTTCAGGCTTTTTTCCCTTGGATTTTATTACTGGAAAGCTCTCTAATGACAACTTTGCTTAGGTAAGTTAAGCAAGATTTTTTTCCTGTGGTTTTTTTTAGAATCACTTCCCCTATCTTAACTTCTTCTGCATGTTGGGTTGTAACATTGAGCTGCCAGCCAGCTGTGCTGCGTGTGCTATGGTTAAGGCTAGAAAGATGTTGTAAACAAAAGTAGGGGTAATGCCTCTAGTATGACATAAGGACCTCATTTATTCATTTAATCGAATTAAATGGACTTGCTGCAGAATAATGAAATACAGGTTTTATCTGCATATTGCTGCACATAATCTCACCAATTCATAATTTTTTTTTCCAAGAGATGCTCTGCATTATTTTTCCCACTGGAAAGTGAACTTGTTGGTACTACTTAATGTAATTTTGTTATGAAATGAAACCTTCATACTTCAAGGTTTTTGGGTACAGTTGCTCTTCCTCCATCCGTTTGTCTTTACTATTTCCCTCAACACTTCTAGGCAGAAGTTTTTAACAAAGAAATCATAAAAAGCTTGAGAGTTTTATATTTTCTTTAGCTCAAGAGATGGGAGAACACGAACAAATTTAATAGCCCCCTTTGATCTTCTGAACCCCGTCTACACATCTAAAATGGTAAATTCCAAATAATCAGTGATTGACAGGATTTCTGAGTGCTGGTTGCAAGTACCTTGTCTTGTCTACTTCTAAATATATTTGGGGCATTCTGAGCACAAATCCAGTGCTGCAGTGATGTGTGGAAGAACTAAGTGTGCTGCTGTACCAAAATGTACTGTACTTTCCTTCCTCTGTGATGGAGAGAAGATTTGATTGACCTCTGATGCAAAACAGGAAGTTAATCACCAGATATGCATTTGATGTATTAGTTGGAGTTGCCTGTCATCCTAGAACAGGCCAAAAGCAAATGCAGTATTCACATGGGAATATAGTGTCCTAACATCTATCCTGACAAAGATAAAAATGCTGCTACTCTTTGTGAAGTGTCTGTGAAAGGGTTTTCTTTTTCCTTTTTTTCTGCTTTCTGCAGTACCCACCCTTTCTTCCTTTTAATCTTCTTCCAGTGGATGGTCAATGTGGAAGCTTCTGGCCTCTGTCCTTGAAATGATGGACCTCAATGAAATAAAATTGATTCAGTCTTAAACCAAAAGTCTTCTCCAGTCGGCTTTTCCCTGGTATTTGTCCCTCTTTGGGGAGAACTTCAGGAGAGGTCTCTAGCCTGAAAACCTCATTTTAGCAAAACAGACAACTCCAGATAGGCTTTTGGGTTCCCTTTAGTTTTCCTTTCAGGTATCTCATCTGAGTTTATCTATCTGCCATTCCTCTGCCGAGGTGCTGAACTCAGGGCATGTTGTTGTGGCATGGCCTTTGTCTTTTCCAGAAACACACGGGAAGTGGCTGGTGCCCTCCAAACTGTGGGTGAGCCAGCAGAGGTGAACCTTGTCGTGTGATAGATGGTCTGCCTGGCGGTGTGCTGAGCTGCAGGCTGGAGTGGGCTGTACACAGCTGGGTGTGCTGTTAGCCTTTGCATTTTACTTCAGAGAAAAGTCCTTAGCAGAGCCCTCTGAGAACACGTCTCAGACATTGATGCTTGGGATCCAGCACCGCATTGCTCCTGAGACACGCTGGCCACCTTAGCGTGCTTGAGGTTCCCCCATGTCTCCCTCAACTGCTTGAGGAGTGACTAATTTGCAGCCAGAGGCTGTATTTATTGATGCCACTGCTTGTCCAGAGGGTGGAGAGGGCTCTGCAAACAAGGGAAGTATTTAGGCATCGGTTTTAAATCCTTTTAACTTTGTATATTAGACACATCTATGAATATATGCAGACCGAGCTAATAAATAACCAGGGAATGGTAGTTAAGAGGAAAGAACATAATTAATTCTGTCATGTACTCTGTTATAAAGTTGGATCCAGAGCAGTAATGTGTTAGGCTGAGAAGGTAAACACTGTCATTATTCAGCAGCAAAACACGTACAAGGCTGACACTGTTTTCCTCCTTTTGATATAATAATTTTTTTGCAGCAGTTTCAATATCTTTGGTGGTCTTTGTTTGGTGTGGTGGAAGCCTGATGAAGGCCTCCCCTCTCCCAAGGGCCAGTGCTCCTTTATTTGAATTGAATTTCGTATTAACACAGCTTTGCTGACACAGAATGTGTGCTGTTCCAGAAGGCTCTTAGTGTTTGCTGCGGTTGGGGTGCTTGGCTGGAATTCCTGCAGTATAGTTTGGAGAGAGGTATTTTTATTTCATCAGGTGATCCCTTTTCATCTCCCCAAACTGCAGTGTTAACCCAGGTCAAATGTTTGTGTCATATTAAAAAAAAAATCTTTTTGTGGAGATGCTATTAAAAAGCCAACTCATATATCTTTTTTTTTTTCCCCTCCAACCACACCAGAGTGCAGAGAAAAGATTTGACTACAGCAACTGCGATTTTACCTGGTTCTTCAATGTTAATGTGCTTGGAGCTTTTTTAGTTGGGAGAGGGATATGTGGGAATCCTTGCTTTGCATTTAAGGTATTTAAAGCTGCTGTGAGAATGATGATGTCTTTGCTAAAAGGAATAGTTGTCATGGTTAAAAGTTACATAAAGGAAGGCAGTTAACTTTTCAGCTTGTATGATAAATAATAAGAGGAAAGAAAGCTAAAGTGATTGTAGTTTGAAGTTCCCCCCGTGCTATTACATATCATAACACAGTCTCTCTGCTCTCCTCCATACTTCTCATTTTAGCAAATTTCTTGATGTATAGTTACACACACAGAAAAGCAAGCAAAGACTTCATAGACCTATTCCTGTCTTGACTGTGCTCCACACAGCCCAGTCTGAATAACGGATCACTTGAGTTTGCATAAGTGAAGATGTGTGTATCCAAAGTGGGTTGCTGTTGTGCAACCCCTCAACGCCTCTTCCTGTGGAGTTTTCTTACAAGTGTTGCAGCTCTGACTCTTCCAGCAGAAGTCTTGGGCAAAAAACACTCATGGAGACACCAGTGGAATAGCTGATGCAGCTCAGCAGCCACCTCCTAAAATAAGTGGTGGAAGGATGCCTGTTTCTCTTAGCAATATTTTCTTTGGAAGAGGAGCATCTCCTCAGCATGTACTTGGCTCTCTGTGTCTCCCTAGCAAACTGTAGCACTGAACACTCCTTCTTCCACTGTTCACAGCTCAGTATAAAAGTTCTTGATTCCAAGTATTTCTGTGTTCCATCAGGGTCTGCTCCTTCTGATCACAGATAGCTTGCAAAACTCCCAGGAGTTTGGAGAGGAAGAGAGTCCATCCTTTGTATGGATCCAAAAGAATTTGTGTGTTGTCAGCTTGCTCAAGGTCTTTCTTCAAAGTATGAACATTTTTTTTAGGGGGAGGGATCTGTTAGAAAATTATTAGCCCTTGGTGGGTGGCATGGGCAGCACTGACTGGAGGGGCAATTGTTCTGTGGTTTGTGTGCTGTTTATTTTGCAGCCAGTCATCTTTTCATATTGCTGAGGCAGATGGAGGGATTCCCAGTTCCACAAGCATGACCCTGGGGGTGCTTAGTTGGTCTTAGGTTTCACCACTTGGATGGTGAGGTTAGCCCGAGTCAGATGCATCCCTGTGTATGGAAATGGTCTTGGCCCAGATCTTGTCTGACAATGTAAAGCCTGAGAAAGGCCCAGGAGGTCAGCTCCAGCTTTTTCAGGAATGTGATATATGGTCATTCTGTGGTATGTGTGGACTCCTGCTTTTTTATTTCAGAAAGGGTAAAAAATTTAGTTACAAGCTTATGTGTTCTTTTAAAATGCTCTAATTAGAGCTACAGTTAGCTCTAAAGTAGAGCCTACTTTACAGCTACATAAATATTTATATCTGTGATACTGAAACAGTAATGATAAAGAATCCCAAGAGGTTTTTTTACAGCTACAAAGCAAAGAACATTTCTCCCATTCTCTGCCTCTTAGCACCTTTCTTCCACTTCACCTGCTTCCCTTCTACCGAGCTGAGCAACGTCCTCAATCTGCACATCCTGGGACTTCATTTTTTCCACCTATAGCAGTCTTGAGTAATTACTCTGCAGTTCTAATACTTGTTATAGAAGTGAGCTCCTCTGCTTGTGTTAGTTAAAAGTCTCACATTTTGGATAGTATCTAGAAAACTGAAGCTCTGAAACAAGCTAAAGTGTACAGAATCTTATTTCCTCCTCGCTCACATGGGCACTTATTCACTTCCCCATCTGCTTCGACTTTGAAGACTGCTGAGGTTCTTCCTCTGTCTGACCCACTTGGCAGAAGCTAGAGAAGACTGTCTTTCTTCAATAGCCAAGTTTATAGGGCTTCAGCTTGTTCGTAAATAATCTTTAGAGTTTTGAGTGCTGCCTTTCTCCTTCCTTCCCCTTCAAAACTGATTTGCTGTTATTTGTGTACAAATTTGGGAAATATTTTTCCAGTCTATACATAGAGGGGGAGAGTGTGTGCAGTCACCAGGCATGAGGGGATGTAAAGTGTGCTGAGGAGATTTCACTGAGGATCTGTGATTTTAAGTTGTCATCATCCACTTTCAATTTGTGGTTCTAGTGCAAAAGAACATCAACTGTTAGAGGAGGGCTTTGCTCTGCCAGTCCTTGTACAAGCACAGTTCCAGAGGACAAAATACAGGACTTGGATATGCAGAGGCATCTTCATGTAATTTTTCAGTGTAATTGGAAAAGAACAAGGTGTTTGTCTGTCTTTGCTTTTCACACTTAACTACCTGCACCAGTAATTGGTTTGCATGTGTGAATGGTTATTTTAGGGTAGCATTAAAACTCACTTTCAGCTTTACTGAGGTTCTGCAGAGCAGCCTCTCTCGATTTGAACTTCCAGGCCTTGTGATCTGCATGTGGTCCTTCTGGCCTCTTGGTAGCAGGAGATAGCAACCACAGAGAGATAGGCTGCAATTTTGTCCTGCTTTGAACATGTGGGATTCGAAGTATTTCCTATGACATGTACTAGTAGTATAAACAAACTGTTTTGTTTAGGATAAGTTCTTTATTCTGATAGGATTGGAGACATTTTATAAAGCCATCACTGTAAATTTAAAACTAATGTTTGGCATTATTTAAATAAACATAAATCAAGATAGTATACAAACAACACAAGTTCCCAGCCCAGGGACCTGAAAGACAGACGTACTTGGACATAGGCTGTATACTTCTTGTCCATTTCCTAGTTAAATTTAAAGCATTGTGCACCTAATTAATACCTTTTTAAAATTTATATCAGTGTTAGAATGGATAAATATTGCAATAGAGACAGATTTTAGTGCTGCAGTTACACATAAGAACACGTAGACTGCGTAGATGTTACGGATTGCAGATATTTTTCCAGTCTTCTGGTGCAGCATCTTTGCCACCCTGGTTGGTTTGATTCCGAGGACTCCAAATTTTCCAGCCTTTAAGCTGGAAAGGGTAAATTACTGGGTAGCATGTTGTAAAAGGTCTTGTAGACTGTGGGAGTAGATGAGTTATTTCAAAAACACAACACTGGAAAGAAATTTCCATACCAGGCTGTTAAATTTCATTGCTGTGTTAATTAGAAAGGAAGAAGCCCCTTATTTTATGAAGTTTTCCAACTCAGTTGAAGCTCTATCACATTAGATGTGACAACTAAATAATCAAGTACTTGTCTGGATGCCAGGAGCCTTGTACTTCCAAGTTAATTGTATTTTTATGAGCCAGTGTTAACTTTTTGAAAAATAAAGCTTAGGCCTTGGAAAAAGCAGATGCTGATGAATATGGGAAGGGATGGGGAAGAGAATATAATGTTCTTGCTAATGGGGTGACCTCTGGGCCTATAATGTCACTTACCAAGTAGCTATTATTTTTCATATATAACATGTAAAATTTTGCCTTTGAGGAACTTCATTTTAGAGGGTGGAAGAGATCATAGTCCTTTCAAGGCCTGAGTTCAGCTCATCATCCAAGAGGGAATTCAGTATGTTCGTAGATGGAGGGCGTATGAGATTTTTAGTACGTCAGGCTTTTCAAAAATGTACAGATTTGCAGATATGTGAGGGATTGGGGGAAAGCAGTTGCCTCTAAGTGGTGGTAAAGTTTAAAAGTCATATGGGTATGGCTCTGATCAACATTCATTTCAATGTTCCCATAAAAAGCTTATGACCTGGCAGGGTTTCAAGGACTGAAAAGAAAAAAGGTCTGTATACAACATGTTTTATTAATGTTGAAGGAGTAATATTGCTGTATTTCAGTGTCTGCCACTGCATAGAATAAGTTCTTTTTGGCTCTTGTACGCTTTGGCTTTTCCCCTGAATAAAACAAGGTGTGACTTCACATCTGCTTTTTCCTAGTGGCCTTGTATTAATCAGGAGTATACATATTTCCAAGTTTTGGCTGGGTTTCATCCTTTTTCTTTCTTAATTCTCCCATTTTGCAGAGTAAATTCATGTTCTTGACCCTCAACTGATACTGTAAAGTGTATTTGCATAAACCTTGATGTTAAGCATCACATCCCACTTACTTGTGATGACTTTTTGCCCCCTTTTAAGCTTTATGTAAAGGTGAATTTGAAATTAGGCAGCTGAGAAAGAAGTCGTCCGTTAAAACTTGGCAATTGTGGTTGAACTAATAAAAGCAAATGTTAAAAAAAAGTACTTTTAAGAGAAATCGGCACTGTAAAACATGAGCTTTAAGATGAAATTGCTGAAGATAATTTGTGCCGCCAAAGTGCAAGGGAAGGCAGATAACACAAGTCAAGCGCAAAATCCCAGTTTACAGCCACATACTGGTGTTACTTGGGTAAGATTAGCTCTGCGTGGGGCTTGGCTGGCGATGAAGGAGCGGCTGGGGGAGCCGGCTGGAGCGGGATGGCCGCGCTGAGCGAGGCAGCGGGCACGCTGAGCCAGCAGGGCACACTGAGCCAGCAGGGCACACTGAGCCAGCAGGGCACACTGAGCCAGCAGCTGGGATGCCGTCCTGAACACCGGCCCCTTTCAGCCAGCGCTGCTGCCTGGCTGGGGGACCTGGCCCGGGGTCTGCAAGGCAGGATTTGTGACTGCTGAAAAGTAGTTTTTATTCCCTAAGTTACTGTGTGGGTTTTGGCTGGAGTAGAGTTAATATTTTTCATAGTAGCTAATGTGGGGCTGTGTTTTGGGTTTGTGCCGGAAGCTGTTGATAACTCAGGTGTTTTTGGTACTGCTGAGCAGAGTTTACACAGAGCCAAGGCCTTTTCTGCTTCTCATCCCACCCCACCAGTGAGCAGGATGAGGGGCACAAGGAGCTGGGAGGGGACACAGCCAGGACAGCTGACCTCAGATGGTCCAAAGGATATCCCAGACCATATGGTGTCATGGTCAGTGTATAGAGCTGGGTGAAGGAGGAGGAAGATGTTCAGAGTGATGGTATTTGTCTTGTCACAGCATTATTACATCTGATGGAGCCCTGCTTGCCTGGAGATGGCTGAACACCTGCCTGCCCTTAGGAAGCAGGGAGTGAGTTCCTTGTATTCCTTGAATGTGCAGCTTGTGCTATACCTATTAACCTGTTTTTAAACTCAATCCATGAGTTCTCTCGCTTCTACCCTTCCAATTCTCTACCCCATCACACTGGGGGCGGAGTGAGTGAGTGGCTGTGTGGGGCTGAGTTGCTGCCTGGGCTTAAACCATGATAGCTATCATACTGTTAAAAATTGACACGGCTATATCTCAGTCTTATGTTTCTGGTTTGTGAGTAATATTGCTTAATTAACACTTATGAAGCACTTGGAGCACTTTAAAAGTGCTGTAGGATTGTAAAATACTGCGTTTGCGTGTGCACGCTCTTAAACGTGGAGATTGCCAGCTCCTGGCTGCGTGAGCGCTCGGCTGAGTCGCACAGGCTCTTCCTGACCCAGTTCTCTCCTTGTTTGCTCACTCCTCCTATTTGACCCAAGCCATCAGTCCTTTCCTTATCCACCTTCTTGTCATGGATTTGTCAGTTTGTCCCTTGAGAAAAATGCAGTTCTGCTCCACAAGTGTTCAAGGCCAGGTTGGATGGGACTTGGAGCAACCAGATGTAGTGACAGATGTCCCTGCCCGTGGCAAGGAGGTTGGACTAGGCAGTCTTTGAAGGTCCCTGCCAACCCAAACCATTCTATGATCTCCTCCACAAAAGCCCCTTTGCAGATTATTATCATCCCTTGACCTGTTCCAGGAATGCTCTTCCCCACACCCACGAGGTTGGGCTCTGATTCCTGGCAGCAAACAAAAGTCTTTCTTCCTCCATTTCCTTCCTTGTCTCTCTCCCAGGCCCTGCACAGAGGTCTGGAAGTTGCCCTTTAGGGAAACCATTTGGACTTTGATTTGCTTCCCTGGAGAGGAGTTGGATGAGCCTTAGCTGCTGTTCTCCCCATGGTGGTCATGGAGCTGAAGAAGAGTTCAAGTGCAGCAGCTGGACTTGGACTGAGGTTGCAGATGGATGCGTGTGTAGGTGAAGGTTACAAGACAAAAGTGTTTTGGTGCTGCCTGTGGCAGGGGCAGAGCAAGAAGGTGGTTTTCCAGGAGAGTTTGGGGCAAGGTTCATCTGGAGCCATTGTGGCTGTTATGGCCAGGGGCAGTGCTCCTTCTGCAGAATCATCCTGTAGTGGCAACTGCTGCCTTTGTGAGGCACTTGCATTGCCTCTGTCTGACCCATAAACATTTTGAAACTTTTCTTTGATATTCATCAGTACTAGACAGCTGAAAACTGGTCATGTGAACATGATTTGATTAGTTATTTGAAGAAATTCCCACTCTCCAGATCAGAGTAGGCTGGATTTTTCAAGAGGCTTAATACGTTATCAGCAGATGAAAACAGAGCGCTGAAGTGTCTGACAAGAAATGCAGAAACACCAACTACTTCACCAGGAGCTGAAATCTCTTTTTAACCAAACTGAAGATGCCTGGGCCTTGCTGGTGTTACCTGCAGTGCTGGCTCCAGCATTAGTGGCGGCATCCTCTGAAAATGGAAAAGCTCATGTAACTTGGTCTGCTGAGCCAAGGCTTTAATTCAAGCGTGGATAAAGCAAGGAATTTGATCAGGCTTCTACCGTTGGTCACACTTTGAGCTAAGTGAAAAGGAGTAGAGCTGAGTTGCAGAACACAAGGTTTTTCTTGTGAAATCTGAAGTGTTTGGCAGATCTCTGAAAAATATGCGTGAGTAGTCCCCATCAAGTTGCCACGTACTCTGGTTCAGCTCCTTCCCATTACCCTGGTGCAGTGAGCTCGCTGCATGGATGGTATGAAAGAATTTAAGTTTTCTTTTTGTCTTGTCCTGTCAGCCAGCTCCTTCATCATCTCTTCATCTTGGATATTTATGCCTTGAGATATGGTGTGTGTTGAGTTGCACTTAGTTCTAAATTAGATCTATACTCAATCTAGCAAAGGATAAAAAATTCTGTTGTGCTGGAACCCTTCTTGGGGGCGTTATGTGGTTTTTCTTAAAATAAAATTGAGGGGAAGGGAAGGAAGAATAGATGGTTAAGTGGTTTCAGTCACTATTAATGTTTGCCTACTGCAGCAATAACTTAGATTTCACATCTTTTCCCAGGGGTGGGAGAGGAAGAAAGGGAAGGGGGAAGTTGGTTTTACAATTTTAGTTAGACTTAGTTAGCATTTGTTAAACTGGTGTATGTTACAAAGCTAAGTGTTGCTTTTATTTATGCTTAGTTGTGTCCAGCATTCCTGAGAGTTCTGGAATTGGAGTCTCTTGGAAGATGTAGAATTGAATTGCTTTTTCCTTTGAGATACTCAGTGTGCAGCAGGACCTGGAAGGTTGGCATTTTTTTGCAAATTTAAAGTATTCCTTGGTCCTGGCATTGCTGCGAGGTGTCGTGAACGTTGTCAGCGATAAAATTTTGTTCTGGGTGCCTTTAACACTTGTTGCTGTGCTCCTTCCCATCTTCTTTCCAGACAGTCATTACCACCTTTTTACTTTCTTACTTCATTTTTTCCAGCAGTTTATTTAGCAAGCGCTGACATTCTGCAAACAAATCAAATCTGGGGTGATCTGAAGCTGACCCTGCTGTGAGCAGAGTTTAGGTGTGGAGATGATTTCAGAGAGGAGGTCATCACATGATCTCCTGTGCTGTGCTCTGGTCCCTGAGTTGTGTGTCTGCCATTCACCTTGGCTGGCTGGAGCTGAACCTTGGCTGTTTGTGCCTGTTTAAGAAGTTAATCTTTCTGAAAGGCTGAAAGCTGCTTGGCGTGGTGTGGTTGCCTCAGCTACAGGAACGTAAACCAGTAACACTGGGGAAAACAGAGGGATAAACATTTGCTGCTCTTTATTTGCGTGAGGAATTACAAGAACCTGGGATACATTTAGTGACTTGGAACAATTTTTATTTGAATGCTGGCTCTGTCATGACCTCTGCACATTTGCATAATGAAACAAAGTACTCAAGCTGTGCACTGCAATAAGGAAAATCTGTTAAGATTGTAGTCCCTTTATATCAGCTGACCTTGGTCTGACTAACAAACCAATTTGGTTTAATCCCTGTTTTTTAATTAAACATCAGATACTTGAAGGCATAAGTTACTGTCAATTAATCAAAGCACCTAGAAAGCCTGACCTCTGGTCTCTGTACTACACAGGTTGAAAAGCTTGTGCACAAGTTGATACTTTAAATTAAACGAGTAAAGATGAAAGAAACAGGGATGAACATAAGAACCATAGAGCTTGCTTGTTAGTGTTCCTGTGAATTGATTGCATCTATAGTTTTTTCTTCACTTACATTCTTATTGCACCATGGGATGTTTGAAGTGTCACTCACTTGGAGGCTCTGGAGTGACATTTATCAATGTGGCCTCCTAAGACCAGGTTGACTTATGCAGTAACCTGTCCCTTCTCCAGTGAAATCACGAGGGTGTTTGGCCTTTACCCAGCTGGTGTAGTCGTGGAGATTAACTCATCTTTTGTGGAGGGGGAGGGGGAGTCTGGTGATTTGGGAATCTCCTTCCTTTGTGGGAGTTCTGCTGTGCTCTGCTGCTTCTTGCTGTCTCTCCCATCTTCTTCCCGAGCCCTGGGGAAAGCGATGAACAAGATGTTCGTGAACTCCGGGTGTGAGAACGTGTTGGGAGGTTGCTGGCATCATCCAGTGGCTTTTCCATTTTGATGTGCAGTGCTGGGGCTATTTGAGCAGCTTTGAAAATCAGGCCCTATAGAGTAGAACAGGAAGATGTGTGCACATGTGACCCCTGTGTGTTGTCCCTTTTTTTTCTGTGATAAGTCATCCCATGTGAGAAGTCCTCTTGCAGACATATAGGTGGGGTGTAGGTTTTTTAGCCACTACTAGTGGTGCAAAATGATGTTTGCAGACTTTTATGGACAATACTGGAAAAGCTAGTGTTCTTTCCTGACTGCTGTCAGCCTTTATGCTTAGCTTCTGTGCTGCTGTGACTTCCTAAGATGTGTGGTCTGTATGTTACTAAAAATGTACAGCAAATAAACTTGTCCAGGCAAGAACATGACCTTCATGCACAATCATTACCTACAGCCCTAGGCTGGAAAGAATTATTAGTGTTGAAGATGGTGGTAAGGAGTCATCTTCCAGGTCGGTCTGTATACTTTGTCCTTTAAAGGTTTTAGCTATGCTTTGGGACTATAATTTTTTTTAATTGCAAGGGACATAAATCTTGTTGTTACAAGGGAATGCAAAAAACCCACCCAAACTTCTTTCAATTCACAGTACATTCCTCATTTTACAAAAGAAAGAAGTGCCTGACAGATGCTGAAGAGTGTACACCTTTTGAAGCTGTGGGGAGGTGAATATTCAACCTGTGAGCCAGCAGCAAGATGCAGCAGGAATTATGTGAGAGCTTTGTGTGGGAGGAATTTACTTCCCATGGTTTACATAGTGTAAAAGAGAAGACCCCTCTTTCTTTGATGGGAGTAGCCCCACCAAAGTCAGAGCTGCTATTCACATGGAGGAAGATTTACAGATTGCAGTCTAATTTAGATGTATTTGTTTGTGTAAGACTGGCTTGGCAATACAGATAATGCACAATTTATTACGTGTGTTAAACTTTCAGATTTCCATCCAGTTTAAGAAGAATTTATTGGAATTTATCACTCGAAGATGAGCCTGTAATTTCCTGAAGAGTAATAAAGAACATGGGCAGGGATTGTAATGCCTTCCAAGACCCAGCAGAGTTTTGGTGTGGTGTTTGTGGCTGCCTGGCACAGAGTGCCAGTGAAAGTGTTATAATACCTAACCAACCTAAGCACGGCTGGTTGAGCATTGGTGGAAGTTCCTGACTTTGTCCATGACTTGGAATGCACAGGATCAACAAAGCCCTGTATGCAATAGGGGAGGGTGAACTGGCTGAGAGTTGCCTTTTCATGGAGGAATCGGGAGTTTCGGCTTCCAACAGAGACTTGTATCGGACCTGTCAGACCCAAGGATCCAACATCACCCTTCAGACCTTTCTGCAGCAGTACTTTTAGGAGAGGGGAACCTCTTCATGTGAAGCAAAAGTGAGTGACCCTCATTGGAGTCTGGACAGAGCTGTGTCCTCAAACTGAGCAAAAGTTACAAAACAAACTTAATGACGCCTACGCTTTTTTGAGGTACATTCCTTAAGGTCCTGTGGTTGTATCTGTGTTGGGATATACCCATATTTCTTTGCTGTGTTTGAGCAAACTCTTTGAATTCTTTGCATGTGTTGAACACTTTTCTGAATCCTACTACACATGACCTGTGTCTGAACACCAAACAACCTGGATGCTCATAATTTCCATTGAAGCTGCTATGCAGATGGTGACATTTGTTTGAGAAAGTTTCCCCTTTCTGCTCATGTTCCACTCCTTGCCCTCTGAAGGCACAGGGTAATATTTAGTGGTTTTTTCCTCCTGTCATTCCAGTTCAGAAAGGGCTGGAAAATTTTCTATCAAAAATCACTAAGGATTTTCTGTCTGCCTAAGGGAACTTTCCTCCCAGTCCTCGCCTCTGCCTTGCATTGTCTTGTAACAACAATGCTTCCTTGGGAGCACGGTGTACCTGAGAGGCAAGACATGTGCTTGTTTTGGTGGTTAATCATCATGGGTGCTGATGTGGAGTAACTTCGTGGGGCCAACAGCAATGATCAAAGCTGGTTTTTAACAGGAGTGGTGCTGGGTGAGAGAAGTAGGATGCTGATGGTACCCATTCAACTGGGAAGAAACAACAAGCAGCTGGCTTTTCAGCTTTCTGTTTGGAGGGGTAAAGGACATAAAGGATAATTTTTGTAAGCTGGTTATATACTAATGCAGTAGCTGGACTGAGGAGAACCACCATGTTTGGTAGGTGCATGAGCAGCTTTGTGCAATTTTGCCTTTGTGCACCTTTACTGTTCATTTCTGTCATGTTCCACCCAATATAAAACATCTTATGAGGATGGAAACTACAGTGGACTCGTGCTGTTTATCTTCACTAAAGGGTAATTCTTGATGCCTTCTTTTCCCTTTCCATTGCTGTCCTCCAGCCTGCTTTTGCTGAGCTGGCTTGGAATTGGGCTGCTGTTTGCAGGCAGTGGACATGAAGTAGTGTGGGAACAGCTTCTTGCTGACAGAGTCCATGAGCTGGTGATAAAGAGAAGTCCTGGGACATTCTTCTGCAGTCCCGAGTCCAGATGGCTCTCACGCTCCCTTCTGCCTTGTGTTTATCATACCCACTCCAAGCAGTCTGGGAAGGGGGTGTGTTTGAATAGCTTTCATTTAAAAAAAAGAAAAAGGTTGAAACATTTGATCAGTCATGAGAGGTAAGAGTAATGACCATGGTACACTGACATATTTTAATAAGGGAAATTTGACACATTTCAGACAAACTGTTTTATTGTAAACTTTATTTGCAGGGCACCAGGTGGATGAGGGATGGTTTGCTACAAGACAGGCTTGTGTGAGAGCTCAGCGTTATGCGTTGGGAATGAGAGGACCTACAAAAAGAACCAAGCCCACCAAAACATTAAAATCCCCCACATTACCCTGAAGTTTGTAGAAGAGCATAGCTCAGAGGCAGGTCTGGGCAGGTGCTATGTTGTGTGGCTCAGATGCTCTGTGGTCAGTAGCATTCTTTCCGTTCTAAGTAAAGTGGCCTCAGGCAGATGGAGCCCAAGTTACCTGACCAAAGGGACTTCAAAATGACTTCTGGTTTTGTCATTTATGTGCATCAGGACTATCCGGTAGAGACACATGCTTACAATAAAAAGCAAACTGAATCTGCATTCTTCTCTTTTGCTTTTTTGTGGGCCTCTTGGTTCATGACTCACAGGCTCTTGTAGAGGTTTCTGAGCCAAAAATGCAGCTGCATTTTTCTGTCACATGCTGCCTTGCCAGATCCAGTAATAGCAACTATTGGGCAAGAGAGAAAAGAATAATACAACCTGCCTTACTGCAAGTGTTTGTGGAACTATACTCGTGGGAAGTTCAAGATGATTTTCATAGCAAGCAAACCTTTTTATGAACTTCCTCCATGTCCTCATCCCTATGCATGTGGTGCTTGTTAACACCCTGGATGCTTGTGGAAATAGAACTGCTAATAAAGGACATCTCCCTGGTGTTGTGATGGAAGACCTGTTACCAGTGACTGAACAGTGAGATATTCCTGGAAGGGTAAGATCCAGTAGTAGGGGAGAGGATTTCAATTACAGCTGGAAAGCATTGAGAAATCCTTTTGACAGATGTATTCAGCTGAGGAAGGGAAATCAGAACAGAGGCCTGATGGATCCTTGAACTGAACTTTGTTCCCTGAGTTATGCATGTTTCCCTCAGCAGTTCACCAGCATCTTTGGCACATCTTCAGTACCCACATTGCTGTTCTTGTCTTTTATCTTTCTAGGATTTTAAACATTGTGCCATGAAAAAGATTTGCCCTGCTGAAAGGCGATGTAAAGAAGTCATATTCTCAGTCACTTTAAAATACAGTGATGGGTTGGTAACGTGGCCCTTCTTTAAAACCTGGAGAAGCCCTGTGATAGTCATCATTTGCATCTGATCAGAGGACAGGCTGTAGGCTTTGAGCCATGTACATTTGTTCCTAATTAAGCAGTTGTGTCCTATGTTGGATCCTTCCCATAATATATTGAAAATAAGAGATGCTTTTCGTATTTCCCAAATTTGTAACAGCACTTGATATTTAGCCTATGTTTTGCCTTTTATGTAATATATATGCTTTCTTAATGCACAAATTTTGAAGTGCTTTTCTTTACAAGCTTATGAAACTTCTTAAATCCATTACTAAAGTGCTGCAAACACAGAATATGACTGTAAACAGTACGTGCTATTGGTGAAGAAAAACTGCCGTCTTGGAGGCCTTTATTTTAAAGATTGCTTTTTGTTTAACTTAGAAAAGACATCAGCTTGCCAGAGTTCCAGTGCTGCTTCTTTTTCCCCTCTGCAGCTTGTGATCTTTCTTCTTGGGAATATAAATATCATTCACATTTTGTTCTTTGTGCATGATAGTGGAATGTGTGGTTTGTCCTACTTCTGCAACCCCTTGTGTTGGAGATGTTGGCCAGAGAAGGTCCCCATCACCATGGCAAAGGAGCACATCTGGACCTCCAGCCAAGCAGTGCTGCACCACTTATTTCCAGTAAGGCTCCTCAAGTAAGAAACCAGATGTGCTTGTACTGGGATTTTGGGTGACAAACCAGACCTGGATAGGAGTGAATGCCACCTATGTTTAGACCATGCTGTTTTCTTCGTCCTATTGCTCTTGGCGTTGGGAGAAAGGAAGGGTCTGAGAACAGAGCAGTAGCTGAACAAAACAAGGTGAATCAAGGGCAGAACAAGAGGCTTAACTTGCAATTTCCTTTGTTGGTTTAAGTGTGACCCTCCACATTGTTTAATGTTTTGTATTTCATTTCCTCAGTTGCTTAAGGAATGGTTGAGGCTGGCAGAGATGCTTCAAAACCGTGGCCAGGTGGGGCATGCAACATTTTAATAGAGAACCTGGTTTTTACTTCCAGTGGAGACTAACGTTTTATTTTAAAATAGGTCAGAAAAATTAGTTGCTGGTTGCAGGGGTGCAGACAAACCTTTTAGTCCTGATTTGCTTGTCGTTTCATTCTGTACCCTTGAGGATGAAAAAAGCAAGTCCAACCTCAAGTGTTCTTGCAGAGCAGGAGCTAAATCAGTGCGTTAGTGATCAGAGTCTTGCTGGCAGCAAAACTGGATTTGATCTTTTGCTGCATCTCCACGTTGAGCTTTTGTTTCCAACCATAGCACTTTGCTCCTTTCCTCTCCTGGTGCTCTGGCAGTTGAGAGGTGGAATTTGTAAAGGAAAACAGCTGTAGTTCAAGCTGTGGAAAAGTTACTGGTGGCAAATCCCTTGGGATTATTTGGCATGATTTCCAACTTTGAATTTCTCTGGTAAGCATTTAGAAATGGGCCTGATCCTGAAGTCACGGGCTTGAGAGGAATGTGGAGGTGAACTTCTTCAGCCTTCAACAGAAGCAGTGGGACTTAAATCATCCTAATGCTTGCTTGTGACTCTAATGCCATCTCAAAAAGGAAGAGAAACAACCTCTCACCCTCCAATAAATAAAATTCAGTAGGTAGATGTTTATCTTCTCTAGAAACACTGGAAAAACTTCGTTTTTCCTTTGTTTCTGTGACTGACCCCACCTTTCCCATTCCTTCTTAATCACATGCATACCCCCTGGCTCATGGCCTCTCTGCAGGTTTGCATGGGAAGATCTCTGTTGCTTAGGAATTAATCGGCTTCTGCTGGTTGTCCCTCCTCCACCTGAAGTTCTCAGGTAATCTCTTCCTCTTGCATCACCCGCAAGAATTTAGATGTCAATAAAGAGCCTCACCCTGAGGAGTTCAGATGTCAGTGAAGAGCCTTTCCTGGAGGTCCCTGGGGAAAGCCCTGGGTCCCCTCAGCAGCCTCTCCTCCAAGCACATGAGGATGCCCGAGGCAGGCACAGGGCTTGCCTTGGAATGTCCCAGTGCTCAAACCCCTTCTCCCACATCAGGGAACTTCCTCCAACAGAAAAATGATCTGTCAAAAGAAATGTGGGTGTTGACCTGGCTGACCCTTGGCCCAGCAAGCAGCAGATGTGCAGCTGGTGGCAACTCAGGGGTGAACAAAACCTCTTGGTGGCAGCTGCTTGGGGTTGGCATAAAGCAGTTGTTGAACCTCACCAGAGATGAAATCCATCACTGAAGGAGGCAGCGACCTGCAGAAAGCAGCTCTAAAGCTCAGCTGCGTCTTCCCAGCACTGATCCGTGTCAGGTCTTCCCTGGACGATCCAAGAGCTGCGAGATCTGTTCACTTTTCAAAAGGCTGTTTGAGATTTTCCACGACCTGTGATTCTCAATAAAGGAGCATTTTTTCACCTATGGCACCAACCACATCTTGGGATCTGATGGGTTGTCTGTGATCTCTAGCAACCTCTAGTGCTAAATGCTTGTGCTGTAGGCTTGCACCCCCTGTATTTTTGTTTTGGTGGGGGTGAGAATGAGTATTTGAAACGGCTAGGAAGAAAATTGAATGGATCAGGGAATGTGTGGTGCTTTTCTCAGAATACTTTTCATCTAAACCCATTCTTTGTTTAGACTTCTGGGCAGACATTTAATTCTGCTGTCTTTATTGTCTGTTGTTTGTAGAAATGCCAGCACTTGCTCATCAATCTAAAGCATATTATTTCTTTTTATTTGTGCATAGGACACATGGAAGTTAAACTGGCATCAGTTAACTGCTCTCCATGGCTTAACTCTTTCTTTCTAGTTCTAAACATGCTGTGGGAAAAGTGGACATGCCCTTAAATGTCATTAATTAAGCATATGTTGGAACATTGTAAATATACATCAGAAAAACATTATTTAGCATTATATGTCATCTCTGTGGAATAATGTGTAGATTTCAGTCTGGTGCTGTTAAGGGCAGAGCACCTGGAGGGAAAAAAAACGAAACAAAGTAAAATCGTTACCTTGAAAAAGATAACTCAAGCATCAACAAATGAAAAGCACAGAATAAAAGCATTTGACCCAAGGTAAGAATAAATAGTGTGGTATCATCCCAGCATTAAAATGTTCTCCTTCAGAAGAAAATAGCAAAGTGTTGAGCAAACTGGTGCCCCAAGACCAGATAACTGGATCATTAGTTTAGACACTGGTTGAGGACGAGTCAGTCTGGGCAGTTAGGGATGGGTGTCTGTCTCGTGAAATGATACTTTACAGAGCACTCCTTTTGCTGCTAGGGTTATTCCTCTCTGTTGTCCAGTAGGGGATTTATTCACGCTCGTGGATAATAGCCTGTAGATTATTAAATCTGTGGCATTAATGCTTTTGTGTAGGGGCAAACTAGTGAGCATCTGTGCGTGGCTGGGAAAAACTCCTCTGGTGCCCTCTGCAAGATGCCCTTTGTGCACAGAGGTGATACTTTCTGAGAGCCTTGTTCTGGGTCAGATGGCAACCCAAATGTGTTAGTGCAAGCAGGCTGTGATCAGCTGAATCAAAGGTAGGAGCAAAAACTTTCCTGATACGAAAAAAATATTGATGAGGCTACACACACTGTATTGAAAAGCCTGTGTATGCAATTGAAGACACCCTCCTACCTCAGGAAAACCTGTCAGGGGGTTTTAATTACTTTTTGTGAAGTTTTATTTTTGCTATGTTACCAGCTAACCCTGTTTGTTGCTATGTGGGATGACGATCATGTCCTGAAGAAGGCTGGCCATGTCTGACCAGAAGATTGGCCACAATTGCAGGGATGTGGGAAAGCAGAGATACCAACAGTTTGAGGCTGGGTTTGCTAGAGGTGAATCACAACGTGCATAGGTGTAGATGGGTAGATAGGCCCTTGGAAACCCTGTGTGCACGTGAAAATGTGGGAAGTGCCTTGGCTTTATTGCTGCGTGCGTGCTGGGGTAGTGCCCACAGCTCCTGTTGACACTCAGGTGCTGTTGCACAAGTGGTCATTTACAGGTGCACTGGGAGAAGGGTGTGCCCCAGCAATCAGTCAGCTTTAACTTCTTCTTTTTCCTTCAATGAGCAAAAAGCTCCTCTGTTGTGCCTGCCTGGGGTAGGTGAGGACGGGGAGGGTGGTCTGATGGGTGAAAACTGTCGTCATTGCTTTAACTAAAGATCCTTTGCTTCAGGGGATGGTTGGGGAAGAGATGCAATAAGTCCGTGATGCAGTGGCAGGTACGTCAGCAAAGTTGCCCAATAGCCTGGTGCACCTGTAGCAGGATTTGGTAAGTGACGGTAGCCCTAATGTAATTTGTTTTTGTTTTTTTCAGGATGCCTAGCAGCTGGCAATGAAGTCATCACAGTGCTAGTTTGGTGACGGGTTGTAACTCTTGATTAACGGGGAGGAGTGTGCTTTGCAGGGAAAATAATGAGTAGGTCTTACTGTGGCCACCTCCAGCCCGTGTGTGAAACACATGGGAGGATGCAGGCACCTCCAGGATTTTACTTTGCTGTGTGAATGCAGGGCAGTAGCAGGCTCAGTTGATCTCAGGCTACATTTGATGTCAGACTTAGAGGTTATATGGGCATTTGCTGACTTGTTTCATGAATTTTTTTGCTGGTAGCAAAAACTTTCTTCCTCCCCTGGCATGCACTTGGAGTTACAGAAGCCTTGGGCTCTTTGGGTACTGGGAAAAATCTGTGCCATGTGCTAATACTATCTGATAATGTCTTTTACTTTTCTGCTCATAATATACTGGCCTGCTATGATCTGCCTATTTAAAGATGAATTTGTTGCAGGTGTCTGCATTTGTAGAGGGGGGAAAAAAAGGCAGCTGAATGAAAACAGTCTTTTTGTTCAGAGGGAGGGAAAAGAGAAGTTGAGCTACATGAAAGCAAATCTGGCAACCTGCTAAAGGGTTTGCAGGGTAAAAGATGCTCTATGGTTGCATGTTGGTTGTTTCCAGTCATCTGCCTTGACGTAGTAAATGCAGATCTGTTGCAGCTGCAAATGGCTTGTAACAGCACCCTGGGCTGCTTTCTGCCTTGGCAAAAACGTGCAGGAATGGTAATAGGTGAAGGTGAAGAGTTTCCATTGTGGATTTTAGTAGAATTAATAGTTCATTTTACAGGTGAAGGAGTAATATGAGTATGGCCTTTTTCTGTTGAGAAAAGTGACATACTAGTGACATTTCAAAGGGTTTCTGGATAAAGCACAGCATCTCTTCTTGAAGCTTTTGTTTGAACAAGCACGTGCGAACACTGGTGAGCAGCTTCCCAGCTGATACTATCACACTTCCTTCCCCATTGCAGTTTTGGTCTGTCAATTTTCTTTTGAACCCTTTGATATCGAACATGTGGATTGACCATGACACTTAACTGGTTTTCAAAATCCAAATAATGCTTCTCAGCCCTGATGCTGGTAAAGTGCTTTTCATCTGAGCACTTTACAAAAAAATGTAAAAGTAGCCTGCTAAGCTGCAATTTGGTATTGTGTTTATTGACATAAAAGGTCAATGGATTCTAAAAAAATGTTTCAAACTAAATTATTTCTCCCTTAAGCTGCATCAATGCTATGAATAGAAATCAATGCTATCTGGAAGTATTTAAGCTTATTTAGTAATAAACCCCATTCTGAAATCTTGGGGTAGGAGCATTCTCTTCCATATGAACAGTTCATGCTGAGTGCTCATCAGATACCTAAATTGCCTTATTTGCTGTCAGTTGACGGGTGATATCTCTGTTAAAGCTGTGCTGATAATACTTTCTTAAACAAGGCTGCAGCTGGGAGTTAAATCACATAGCACAATGCAAAACCCCAGCTGTCAACTGAACAGGTTTCACTGGAGTTATGTCATCTCTGTGCAATGGGGTGTTAATGCTGGGAGGAGCAAGTACTGCTTGTGAGATACAAATGGTTACTAGGACAGGCTTCAGATAAATCTCTTGAGTTTGAAAGTGAGTTTGGGAGGAAGGCTGACTTTGCTTTGGGCATCTCTTCTGGATGTGGATGACTGCTGCTCAAACAGTGAGCCTCACCTTCATCCTTAAGCTTCTGGGGCAAGGGAGGTAGGAGGAGTGTGTTTGAGTGGATCTCACGTGCTTGGAGTCAGATGATGGCTCTGGGAAAATGTGATGTGCGCTCTGCAAGTCTGCAGCCTAAACGCTGAATTGTTTGAGCTGTTGTGTAACCCACCCGTAATCTGAGTGCTGCGTTGCAGGTTTTTGTTGCATCATTAAACCTTCTCTTTCATTACTGGTTTAGGACCATTATACAGATCTCCTAATTCATATAATTAAGTGCTGGGCAGCTCCAGTGACATGTTGATTCGAGCAGTGAAGTGACTTAATGTCACGGTTGCGTGGCGGGTGTTTGGCAGCGCAGGGCAGCAGCGGGCGGGGATGGAGGCAGCTTTTGAAGAAAGGGGGGACGTGGCTGCTGCGTGGGTAGAGAGGTGATAGCAGCCAGATCACAGACTGTGCTGGCAGCCATCTCTTAAGCCTTGGGCAAGTTGTTTCATTTTCTGGCCCTTTGTGTCCCCTCCCATCATTTATCTGTTTAACGTGGTAGCAAAGGCATTCTTGCCGCATCCATGGTGCTCGGCACAGAGGGACCTTGGGCTTGGCAGGAGCTGCAGTGGGAGACAGGAATATAGATTTGCACTTTGTATTTTATACCAAGATACCTCCTTGACATGGAGGAGTAAGCCTTGTATTAATGTGTCCGTGCATGTTATATGCTGGTGTTTGGTTTCAACATGTACACGTCCCCTTCCTTGTTACAAGGTTTCTAATTATAGTAAACATTTATTTCTTTGTTTTATGGCCTATTTTTTAAACCATGGAATTGAAGAAGAAAATCAATTTTGTATATGGGGAAAGTTAGATTAAACAAGTGAATACCGCAGGCTTCATGGCTGGAGCTGGAATGCCTTGTGCTAACAGTGAGTTTGGTTCCCTTCCTGTGGCAGTGGAGCTTAATGACCCTATTTAGCTCAATTTTACATATGGGAATTGAGAAACAGGCCACATTGACTGGGACAGTTTTGAACAATGAAAGCATGGGGATAAAGTCATAACCTTGGTGTCATGGCCTTGCTTCGAGCAGGGTGATGGACGACACAACCCTTCGAAGTCCTCTTCAGGCTGTAATTTTCATATGAATCTTGTTTCCAACAACTGCTCTCTCTCAGGGACCATATCCTGTTCTGGTGGTGACATGTCACCTTCCCAGGAAATGTCTAGCATGTCCTGTCATAAGCTGCACCCAGTATTTCAAAGAAAATTGGCCCATTCTGTTAAGTGGGGAACTGTGGTTAAGTGGCATTTTCCTCTGCCTTTGGGGCATTGTGTTGGTGGCCCTTGATGGCCATGCTGAAGTAGTCTTTGCCTTCACTGTTCGTGCTTCCTCTGTTTCCTGGTCTTCTGTAGGGGATTTGTTTTGGGCTTTGCCCCATTCTGGCAAGAGGGCACAACTCATTGAGAGTGTCACTTGAATATCATGGTAGCAGAGAGAGGAAAGAGAACAACTTGTTGGAGAATTAAAAGAGTTTTTTACAAAAGAATGTTTTAGAAGCATCTGTGGACTTGAGATGTTAGTGCAGCTTGCTGCTGTTTGCTTTATTTTTTAGCTAATCGTTCTGTTTGCTCTATTTATTAGCTAATCACTCTGATATTGGTTCCCAGTAAGAAAGGCAATGGTGGCCTTGCCATGATGGTTCAGTGAGGTGTTAATCTGTTGCATAGATTTTAAACTGTGCACAAGTTATGTTTTAATATCTCGCACAGACAGTCAGCCGGGATGGTCTTGTGGAAACAGTTTGAAGTCCTTATCTGAATCCTGATGTGGTTTTACAAGGCTGTCTGGGAAGAAGCAGTTGCCATTTAGGATGAACATGATGACAGGCTATAGCTGAAAGAAGATGAAATTTATGGACCAAGTCCTGCTTTTATTATTAGTGAAACCTAATGGGTAACAAAAATATTTTTATTCTTTCCAGTTTTTCTTTTCCTCGATTTTGAAGGCTGACACCTTGCATACCTTTGAAGAGCACTTGTGCTGGATGATGCTCTCGGAGGTGAGGGGTTTTTCACAGCTTGCAGAGTCCCTGTGGCACCTCATCATCTCCTGGGGAAACAGATTTCTGTGTGTTATTGGCTAAGAGGAGTTTATGGAGCCCAGGTTGCTGTCAAGAGGCAAGGGAGAGAGCTGTAAAGAATCCCTGGTCTTTTTATTTTGCTGCTTTGCAGTTGCTGGTGGAAATAAAAAGCAAACCCCAAACTTCTTTCATTTTTGTGCAGACCTCCAAGCTCTAGAGAGAAAATTTGTGTCCGTCCAGGGCTAGAATGAGCAGGGAAATGCTCTTGGTCGTGCTTCCTTGCTTTCCTTTTACTCTAACATGTTTACAAGTTCAAGGCGACACTGTCAAAAGAGTTTAGGTTTCAAAAGTTAACTCAGTGTATATGAAAGAATTTTTGCCTCCCATCTCTTGGTAATCAGGATTGATGGGACTCCAGTTAACATCTTAATATTATTGCTTGCTCTGCAATGTGTACAGACATGTGAAATATGGATATGTTTTACTTTCTATTGTTTTAAAATTCTTGGCTTTTCTTCATCCAGTGTGCCAAGTCAGATGCTGCTCTCTAAACAAAACCCATCATTTACTTTCAGTGGAATGCTGTGTGTGTCAAAATGTGATGAGCTGTGATTTGCCCTCCTCTCTTCTGGTGCAAATGTAGCTTAATGTAATGGCTAGTGGATCCATACTGCATTTACACTTGTCCAAAGCAAAGCGGATTTTAGGCAAATAATACTTTATTCTTCTATTTATATAGAATCATAGAATTGTATAGCTTGGAAAAGACCTTTAAGATGAAGTCCAACCATTGGCCAGCTCTGCCAAGACCACCACTAAGCTACGTCCCGAAGTGTTACTTCTACACATCTTTGAAATCTCTCCAGGGATGGTGACTCCATCAGTTCCTTGGGCAGACTGTTGCAGTGCTTGACCACCCTTTGGTGAAGAAATTTTTCCTCATGTGCAATCTAAACCTCTGCTGGCACAAACTGAGGCCATTTCCTCTTGTTGTGTCCCTTGTTGCATTGGAGAAGAGGTTGACCCCCAGCTGGCCAATTGTTCCAGTCTTTCCAGATCCCCCTGCAGAGCCTTTCTGCCCTCCAGCAGATGAATATTCCTGCCCAACTTGGTGTCATCTACAAACTGACTGAGGGCATCCTCAGTCCCTTTGTCCAGATAAAGGTGTTAAGTAGGACTGGCCCCAGTACTGAGCTTTGGGGAACACCAGTTGAGACTGGTTGTCAACTGGATTTCCCTGAATTCACCACCACACTCTGGGCCTAGCAATCCAGACAGCTTTTAACCCAGTGAGCAGCAGAATCATACAGCCATCCAAGCCATGAGCAGCCAGTTTCTCCAGGAGAATGCTGTGGGAAAAAGTGTCAAAGGCTTTCCTAAAGTCTAGACAGACGACAGCTGCAGCCATTCCTTCATCCACTGAGCAGGTCACCTTGTCATAGGAGGAGATCAGGTCAGTCAAGCAGGACCTGCCTTTCTTAAACCCAGGCTGACTGGGCCTGGTCCTCTGGGTGTCCGAGTAGTGTGTCCAGACTCCCGTCCCTAAAGAATTAGGAAACAGAGTTCTGACCATCGGCCAAACTTCTGAGCCAGTCCCTCCTGGGAGATGCAGTGGAAGCAGGAAAAGGATGTCCTGTAATGAGAATATCATGGTATGCAAGTCTAGGCTGTGTGTTCAAAACAAATTATTACAGGTGCATGTAGTTGTACACCCAGAATTTGGGAGATGAGGAGGAGAAGCAATGTTTTCCTTGACAGCTTTTGATACGAGGTTGTGAGGTTTTATTGAGGACAACAGCCAAAACTTGGAAATACCCCAGAGGTTTGTTTGGGTGCTGGGGACTGGCTGTGATTGGGTGTCTTGTCTATGAAAAGGTTCCAGCGGTATCAAAAAATCCCAAATAATCAGCTGTCCATCTCCTACACCATTAGTGCCCTCGTCTTGGTGCTGCATTTTGAATTTGTTGAAAGCTTTGCGATGGCAATTACAACCAGATGGTGAGATAACTCATTCGATGTGTCAAAGCACTCAGATGGCAGAGCAACAAAACATGCAGCACTTCTCAGAAAAATAAAATAGCTTCAGGTTCAGGGAAAAAAGAGCAGTTTTAAGGAGTGGTTTCCTCTATTCCTCTATACACTGGGGAGTGCTTGGGAAGGGTGGGTGTTTGCTGGGAAGGAACCGACAAAGTGACTGGAAACCCTGAGGTCTATGTGTTGGGGCTCTACCAAACACATGTGTTTGAGGGCCCCAGCTGATTGCTCCCAAATAGAATTTCAACACAGAATAACCTTTTTTTGACTGTGTTATTCACTGCCATTTATTTTAGAAATGGAGGGATAGTACTTTTTGATGCTTTACTTCTCTGCTTCTAAAGGTTGCATCACATGAAGATCACCTCTAAGCCACTGGGCTTTTTTTGGGAAAAGGACTCATCTGTTACAGCAGTTGCATGTATTACCCATAGGCCAGTTATGTTTTCTTCTTAAAATTGTAAATAGCTGTAACAGTGTCCTTAAATATTCTTTTCCTCTCTCTTCATAAAGGTGTTTCAGTAATTCATCAGTGGCCTGGGTAATTTCTGTTTTAGCTGTCTCAGTATGGAGGGAGCAAGCCCATGAACAGTCTGCTATCAAGTAATCCTGTCCTAGCAAACAAGATGGGGTTTTCCCCCTATTATTATTAAACCCAAGCAAAACAGGTTGTGTAAAGGCAAGTGTCAAAAGAACTCTCATTTACTTTAGTGAACACTGTGTGATATCATGACTACAGGCCCTTTTAGGCAGAAATTATCCACAGTTGCAGGTTGTTTGGAATATTGGCAGAGCATAAAGAAACCAAGTTGCTTATTATAAGGCTACTGTATGTTGTCATCTTCCTGTGATGATACTGAGTAGTTTTTTATTTGTAAAGCAGTATGAACTCACCCATGAAACATAATTTTTAAAGCCTTCTGTTTCAGATTCAGAAAACAGAAGCTGTGTCAGTGTTTATCTACACTTGGCAATGACTTCCCAGTAAAGGAGGAGGAAGGAAAGAAATCCCATGGGGAAATTCTCCTGAAATGGGTGTGCTTAGGCATGTGGGAGTTGTCCCATAACATTTTCATGAGAGGCAGAAATCAGTTCTTTGGGGAATTGATACTTTAATGTGGACAACCTTACTGATTGTGCAGGCTCTTTACATACAGAACTAAGATATATATCCAAGACTATTTAATGTTACTTGATGCTTCTTGTAGCGATCTAGAAGATGCCACAAAATAAAACCAGACAAAAAACTAGGAGGAAGAATGTTATGGTCTATGTTCATTTTTCGTTGCTAGGCCTGTTGATTTTCTCCACTTGCTAGTACTTTCCAGGTCCTGAGCATCCAAGTGTGTTTTGCATGCGATTCCATTTGCACACCCTCATTCCTGAGTGGATATGAGGAAAAACCTGCAGTGATTCACACTATCTACCCTAGCATTGTTAGCCATACCCATATTCCTTGCTGGTTCAAAGGGATGGCAGCAAACCCCTCTTTCTCTGCCAAAATACACAAATATGATATTAAAAGCCAAGTTATCAGTGTCCCATAAACGAATGAAACCATTGTGTTGTTGTTGTACGTGCCTTGGAAAGAGCTGTTCCTTGGAGATCGACACAGGATGGTGAATAGTTAATCATTGCTTCATCAAACAGTAACCATCTTCTAGACTGAGGTCCTGAAAGTAACACTACAGAAATGCTGGAGGAAAGTTCCAGTCTGTTTGTTTGTGACTGCAGGGGTGGTTTTTACTGGTTAATGAATCCAAAGAGTGTTTGTGTGCTCTTAACTGGGATTTAAGAGTTCAGGTAATTCCACTTTCAGCTCCAGTAGTTTAGAATAAGAATTTAATTCAGAAATGTGTGACACTACAGTGAAGGAATTCGTGCACAATCCTGATACTTTAAGAGGAATAAGAGGATGAATTTTTTCTTCTTTCCAGTTTGGTCTACATCTAAATATACGTATTTGTACTAGAACACAGTACCCTGTAGTGCCTTACAAAGTACTCTCCCCATTTCTCAGCAGAATGGATAAAAGAGACTTTTAGCTGTTAATCTTGAGAAAACGTTGTGTAAAACCAACATTGAGGTGTTCAGGTGATGCTGTTCTTGTGCAGATAAAGAAGTGAGATTTGTTGTGCAGTGCCTCACCTTCCAGTGCAGTATGTTCCCCAGCTAATTCACACAGTACAATTGATTTCCCAGCCAATAACTAGTTTTGCCATTGTTCCCTCTGTGCTTGTCATAGCCCTTTGAGGTCATCAGGTTGTCTCAGGCTGTGAGATTCCCAGATTATGGATGCTTTCTCAACATGGCAGAGCCTTTCTCTGGTAGAACAGGAGGAGGCAGTTGCTGTGTCATGCTTGTTTTCCCTGGTGTGTGTGTAGCCACAGCCTTTCCTGGTGTGGTAACCGAATGATGGCCTGAGGTACCCTGATAATTTTGATTGAACTAATAAAATCTCCCCCACAGCATTTAATAAACTATAGGCCAACCTGGGCTCTTCCACCTTTTGACATTTGATTCACTTTAACTGCTCTTTCCAGGGGTGCTTTGGAGGCCAGATTTATCGCTATGGATGAATCTACTGAGTAGGTTTTGCCCCAGAGCAGGAAATCAGCCTGTGGAAGAGTGCAGGCAACCCAGAAGGGTTTGGCAAAGACTTGCTGGTAGATTTGAGCTTTATCTGCTTGTCATCACCTGCCATCATCTACCTTTGATGCTTTTGCTCCTCTTAAAACACCTTGCCATAAGGGAGCCCACAAAGAGTTTTATGAGGTCTGTCTCAGAGGGGCTATGTTGATGGGTGCAAAGGACTTAAGGCCAGTTTAGTTGTTTGGGATCCAGTGATGGACAGCAGATCAACAACTTTGGAGATAAACCAAATAGCAGGACAGCAGCAAATACAACTCAGCAGCACAGTTCTTCTGAGGTGGTGCCAGATGCCCGGGTGTGTCTAGAGATAGCCCTATACAGTGTGGCCATCGTCCTGTGTGTGCTCCTGGAGCCACATGGGACTACTGCAGGAAGCAACACATGCCTTCCATGTGGGTTGTACATCCCTCTTGGTGAAGGTGTTGAGATCCCATTTTGGGTGTTGGGACCGCACGCAGCCATGCTGGCCCCTGCAGCTTGTGACAACTACTTCTTCTTCCCTCTTCCAGGAGCTGAGTGTTGTGGCCTGCCCTACTTCTCCCTGCTCGGTGTGGAAACAACCTGAAGAACGTCTTGGAGCCACCTGTACTGCTTCATGCAGTTAAAGTAAGGTTAAGTGTTTTGGCAGCTCTTTCAGGTACACATGAGGATTGAGGTGAAGGGTTTGGGAAAATGGTTCTGCCCATTGTCAAGCTTAGCCTGTACAGGACCAAGAGATGCTGATACCAAAGCAAATACAAAGATATAAGCAAATTCAACAAGTTATTTTGCCATAAAACACAATTTCTTTGTGGTGGACGTAGAAAAGGGATGTGAGGTCTTTCCTCCTGTATCAACCGCATGCCATGGTATCAAATAGCACTTAACACTTAAAACATCAGCTGTTTTTCCCTAATATTTTAAGGTACAGCTTTCATGTCCCTGGGGCAGGCATACAGTTACAGCCCAGGGATTTCCACGGGAGCCGGTGGGGATCAGAGCTGAGGTGCCTCCCGGTCGGCACGGCGGCTGTCGGGCTGTCTGCCCCGGAGCAGTCGTGGCGTTGAGGCTTCTGGGTTTGTTTTTCAGTCAGCACCAGCTTCTCACTGTGGTGAACCAGATCATGGCATGGATCTGACCTAAAAGCGAGTATATGGTTATTGCAATACTGACAGGAGCTGTTTTGACTCATGGAGTTACACCCATTCTCTCCAAAAAGACTGGAATTTATAAAAACTGTTAGCCTGAAGCAAAGAAACTGCCAGAGTCTTCCCTGGAAATGAGCCCTTGCTATGTTTGAGCTCAGTCAAGTGAGAGAGGGAAGAAAACCATGGCAAAGCTGCTTCTTTTCTCCTCCCACCTAACCTGTTTACCTTCTGCAGTGCCTCATATTTTCCATGGTCTTGCCTACAAGACCAGTGCTTTAGTGAGACCGAGTCCAAATGGTTTGGCATTACTGAGCTGTGGCAACAGCTGGGTGGATTAATCATAAGCTGTTGTTGCTTGTAGAGAGAAAAATATTTATTGTGTTTATTTGGGTTTCCTTTTTTCAGTGGGCTTGACCAGTGGAGTTATGCCTATTTTCAGACCTTCAAAAAGAAATGAAGTCCTTGGCAAAATTATGAATGAAACCTGCTTTATCAGGAATGAATAAGTGGCTTGCTGAGGGCTGGCCTCCACGTCGGTTGTGTTTAAAGGAGGAATGCACGACACCAGCTGCAGAGAAGCAATTTGTGGCTCGATTTGTCATAGTGTTTTTTAACTTTCTGTTAATTTGGGGAGCGTGGTGAGCTTGCAGCAAGCAGCGCTCACTGCTGAGGAAGATACCAGACCCTTTCTGGGGGTGACCAAGGGAATGACTTTTTGCACGTCTGCAGCAGCAAAATCTCTGGGGAGGCCCAGCACAGGCAGCAAGAGCTTCTCACCTGAAGTCCTGCCTGGGAACCAGCCTTTGCATCACGTCTGATTTCTGGGTGTGTCTCCTCTGAAGGATCTGGGAAAAAAAGAAAGGCTAATTTGGAGTTTAGGAGCAACATTCTCATACCCTTTCCTATTTCTGCCTGCTGGTCTAGTATTTCCATAATTGTGCTTATAATGATAATCTTTTAATTTCATTCATAAAGTGGTTACTGCTTAATGAACTTCATGTTAATGAGCTCTGTAACATTTAAAATAGCTGCATAACTTGAAAAAAGGGTAAAAGCCACCAGCAATGAAGGGACGGATTTCCACTCCCCCTGCTTAATCCTGTGTTGTAACATAATTGTGGAGAGTTGCCTGGCTAGCAAACAGCTGCACAGCGTGGGCTCTTGCTTCTGCAGAGCTCCTTGTCCCTGAGCTGGGGTAATAAATGATTTACTGGGAAGGCTGGGACCTGTGGGCACTTAACCCATTCAGTGCCCAAGGGACCAGTCTGAAAGGCCACTTCGTAAAGGTAGTGGGAAGAAACGATTTCACGTGTCTGCAAAATTTGGGGTTTTGCTTATGACCGAGCTGCAGAAAGGCTCAAGTGCAAAAGGTGGGGTTAGTGGAACTGGGGACAAACGGTGCTTACTTGGATTTTCATTATATGATGCTTTAATTTATTTACAAATGGGACTTGAATGAATGTTCTGTCTTTTCTGATTTAGGGATGTAATACCTCCTGTTGCTTGGGGTTTTACTTTCTGTGAGAATTCCCTGGCTGCAGTGTAATACAGTGTCCTGGGAACACAGCTCTCATTTTAACTTGCTGGGAATTCCACACCAAGTGACTCCATCATTGCACTTGCAAGGTGAATGATGTGCACTTTTTGAGACTGTTGTGCCTCAGAAAGGATGTTTCAGGAAAATGAGCATGTTCTGTGGTACCTAAAGTATATGTTTAGAGAAGAACATTTCCCCATCGTTTTGTGAGTTGAAAGGAGAGGAGCAATTATGAAGAAACAATTTGTAATTTTGCAGTGTCAGATGTGGTCATGCTGTGCCACAGGAAGTGAGGTTAGCACGGGTACTCCTGTAGGAAACCTGAAGTTTCTGATGAAGTTTTCTTTTTCTCGAGTAAAGTGTCAGCCAGGGTTTTCCTGAGTAAGTCTGCAGTGCCTGGGGCCACAGTGGCAGCATTTGCAAAAGAAAGCCTAAAGGGAAAAGTGAGTCTGATGTATACTTCAGAGAAGAAAAACACATTAAAATGTTGGGCACTGGAACTGCTTAGACAAAAATGCAAGTAGAAACATCTCTTGTACCTTGGTCTTGATACCATTTTTTTCTGACTCTACCTGTGGCTAGAACTCTGTACTGCGGAGAGTTAAGGTTGGTGCATGCCTTTATTACAGTGTGCATTGGGTAACTACCTGGTTTGTAAATGCTAGAAAATGTTTAATATTTGTCAGCATAACAGTGTGCATGGTGCTTGGGGCGTCATGGATCATTTTATACTCCAAGCCTGTGTTTTTGGGAATGCAGTACAAGTGCTGTGTTTTGGGGAGCAGGGAGAGAAGCAAGGCCTTACTGCTCAGTTCTAGGGCTTGGGTATATTGTTTGTTTTGCTGAAATCATCGTTGCTCGGCATAGGTCCTAAAACAGCACAGCCTGGAGAATAGTAAGGTGGAGAAGGCTGTTTTTCGGACACAGTCTTTGCTCTCTCACTGCATATATAAGGCTGGAGACATCTCGTTGCTGATGACAGCTCTCCGCTGTTCGTGCTTTTATACACTGGGGTGAAATACTCCCCAAAGCCTGTTCTTCCCTCCCCACCAGTCTTCAGCTCGTCCCAGATAATGCATCTCTGTTTTCAGAGGTAACCAGTAACTTGTATGATGCTTCAGCTGCCCAGTTTGATTCCTGGGGATTTTCATGAAGTTCCTGGTTAAACACTCAAAGTCAAGAATCACTCTTACAAACCTGAGCTGGTTGTCATTGAGAGCTTCTCCACAGTTTATTGCCAAAATGTATATGCAAATGACAAAGTGTTTTGAAAGGTGTAAACTGTATTTTGCTTATTTGAAGAGGCAGCTAGAATGTCTGCTAAGGATTTCTGGAAGTTAATATTTGAGCCTAAGATAAAAGTCTCATGCATACGTGAAACAGCTGCCCCAGAACCTGTTGGAGGACTTAATTTGAGTATAAACATATGTGTGCTTTTGAGTACATGCTGCTCTTTAATTCCAGTCAACTGTTAGGTCTTAACTTTATTAGGATGTAGCTACTTGAACTGAAGATGCGGTCTCTGATTTTTATTTTATTATAGAAGCATGATACCTCCTTTTGAAATGTTGTTTGGATTTTACAAATGGGTATCTGAAGTACTGTTTGCCTTTAGTAATATGTTAAAGGAAAAAATTGACAAGTGGGGGCAGGGTAATATCGGATTACAAGTGAGTCGGTTGACAGTATGTGGGTATTGTAAAATGGGAAATTAATCACCCTGTGTTGATGACCCATGGACATTTACAAAAGGCTGGTCTTTCTGTTGCACAAATAGATTCCGGAAACAGGAAAGAAGCTTATGACAAGAGGATGAGATCAGTTTGTATAATTAGAGCTGGCTAATAATCCTTTTACTCTCTGTTTTTCCAACTTTTACAATATCTTTCTTTATTCGAAATTGGGCTTATGGACTGTAGAGAGAGAGCTGCTGGGAATTTGAGTTTTGGAGGTTTGTTTTTTGTATCTACTGATGGGTGAAGCGATGGAGCAGGGAAACCAGATGTGCACATTTGAGAGGGATCTCTGCCTTCCTCTGCCAGGCATGGGGAAAGCACTGCTTTTGTTAACCCAACACTGCTTCATCTCTTTCCAGGCTTGAGCAGGAATTAAGTAGTCCAGTAAATGATTTTTTTTGACAATTATGAGGTTGAAATGGTGCAAAAGAAGAAACTTAGTGCTGAGACTAAGGGTATTTGGCTAGGTATTAATCTTTGGAGTAAGACAGTGCTGGCAAAGCTGGGTTAGGGACTTACTATAGCATGGATAAGGCTTAAGCTTGCTTTTTTATGCGTGTGTGTGTACGTACTTGTCTGTACCTTAGCTTTGTGTTACATTATTTTGGGAAGGGTAATGGGAAAGATTTAGGTAAGGAAAGTGGTGTAGCCAGGGAGTGGGTGCAGCCCCTGGGCAGCCCAGCTCCCAGCCCAGGAACAGTGTGGTGCCAGTTCCTGCTGCCAGGAAGCTGAGCTACATTAAGCAAAGTGAGTTAATCTATATCCAAGGCATTTTATTAAATCATCAGTCAATTAAATCAGTGACGCTCTGTTAGCTTGTGCTGCAGTGAGGCTCCAGCCCCTCTGCAAGTGGTTCAGCTCTAGAACTCCTCCACTCCTGCTTGGTGGACTCTTGTACATGCAGGCCACAATACTGAAGTTTCCCACACTGTTAAAGAAAAAAAAACAGCAGATTTTAGGCAAATTTAGCACTTAAATATGTTATTTAAAACATTTTTACTAGAGGGAGAAGGTGGTTGTGAAGTTTCTGTTCTTTTTGGGAAAGGAATCTGCGTGTGTCTGGTTTTCCCAAGGGTGGCTTGCTGGGTTACCTCTGTTCCTTTGGAGGAGAGCAGTGGTAGAGCCAGGCCAACACAAAACACCTTTAAACCTCTTTTTCATCCCTCATGCCCAAAAGAAACTCCTGTGTGTCTGTAGTTGAATGGCAGCATATGTTTTTGTTTGCAGACAGGACACAGCTGGGAAGCAGTATCACCTGTCGAAATGCTGCATGAGGGATGCAATTTTATTCCTAAGCAATCAATTTAGTGAGAAAACATAATGTTCAGAGAGTTACATAAATTCAGATGATCGTACACAAATATCTGGGTTTTTTTTAGTTCTAAGCTCAACTGTGATACTAAACACAATGCTGCAATATGTTGGTAACTTGGTTGCTGTTAGGTGTTTGTAGTGTGGTTTCTTGTTTCCTCACCACCTCTCCTTTCCATGGTCCAATGACTTTTGCTGATGGTATCACTTCCCTGTGTGTCTGCAAAATAAGTTTGGGATGGGTTACTTCTCCTAGTGCCTTCAGCCTCCTGTTTCTGACCAGATGTACAAAACCGTGCATTATTACAGCAATGGAAAAAGTCATTCTGCATTCAGTAGTATGATGCCTTAAAGGATCTGTTTTCTGTCTTAGGGTTTATTTTAGTCACTACAATTGCAGCTACTCTATTTATACAAATTTCTCTGTGCATATTGTTGAAGGAACTGTGTTATGGGTTTATTTCTCCTGCCAAAGCTGTTTGTAGTTTTTTTCCTGTTCTTTCTCGGTCTCCTTTCACATGGGTTTTAAGAACAGGGCAGTAGTACACTGATTAGAAAGCTCATTCATTTTATGAATGGTGAGTTCTGGTGTTCATTCAGTGTTGAATGAAACTTGTGGGACAGAGGGTGTGAGCAAACCCGTGTCTTGCCCAATACCACAAGGTGAGAGTAACTTACTGCAGGTCTCAACTTTTCAGGCGTGTACCCAGGAAAAACACCACACAAGAAAATATAAGTAATAAAACCAACCTCAAGTCATTGTTTTTTTCCATTTTCAGGCTTTTTGCTACAGGTGAAAAGAAAAAAAAAAAAAAAAATGAAAACCCCAAACCAAGAAAAGCCTGTTTTCAAATGATTGTTATAACAAAAAAATGAGGAGACTGATGATGGGTAATACAGCACAATAATGGCATATACCACTCAAAAGAAAAGGGGAATATTCCAGTTTAGTAATTCCCCTGACACTAGGAGAGAACAATAAACTTGTGAAAGACATTGCTGTTTTAGTTCTCTTTGCATGAAATCGTGGCTCCAGCAGGAATGTGTCTGTATATGGGCAGCTGGTCTCCTCTCTGGTCCTCTCACTTACCACTTCCCATCTTTATTTATCTTGTGTAGTTTAGAGCAGCAGCTCTGTAGGGCCTGAAACCCAATCCTCTTGATATTTCCAAGTAAATTAACATTTTGTACAACCAGAGTGTGGAGGAGTGCCCTTGAGGACTCTGTGCTTTGTTGAGTGAGATGTGTTTTTGGAATCTTGGTTTTATTTTTGTACCGCAGCCACTTTACAACTGATGTGTTATTTGCCTAGAGGGTTGTCTGTAAGGCAGGTTGTCCCACTGCAGGTGTATTTATTGGTGCCACTGTTACAGTGTAAAAGAAGTCCTGTTTATGTCTTGCCCTCTTGCAGACAATCAGCATCAATAAGTGCTTTCCTAATTTCTACGGGTTATGTTTATTTTGAACTACCTGGTGAAGTGTTACTCCAGAGTCCTGAAGTCTAAGTTTAGTCTCTTCAAACGAATGTTACAGGATGGTTTTGTAACATGCAAATTCTGTTGCATTACCAAAAAAAAAAAAAA
>VZRZ01005254.1:1597522-1627422 GCA_013398175.1 Climacteris rufus
ATCCTCCTTTGGCTTTCATCCCAGCAATGCTGTGATGCTTACAGCTGGAAAGCCATCCTGCTTTCTCTGCATTTCTGTTTGTCTATTGAAATGCTTTCCATGCGATCCATAACCATCAGATGCTCCATGTGTTTTTTGGCTGTTCTCTCTTCCCCACAACCACAAGCTCTTTATGGCTAAGATTGGGTTGTGTTCTTTTGTTTTTTAGGGTTTTGTGCAGCTGGAAGTGCATGGGCAAAGCTTTGCAAATAAAGATCAATGTTTCTAACATCAGATGTTAGAATGATAAATGAAAAGGTCAGGTGCTGAGATTCAGATAAAGTTCAGCAAAGTGTGTATATAACTGAAGTTTACTTAAAATACCCAAAAACTGAACTTGGAAAGCTTGAAAAAACTCAAACACTTGAAGTTTATTTAGTGCATGAGGGAGAGGAAAAAGGGGGGTAGGTAGGCTTTACCAGCCATACCACATGGATTTAAATCTCCTCATCCTTCTGCTTATTGCAGGTCTCATCATTTGTGGCAGGCAAGAGGCATTTTTGTTCCTGCCCATTCTGTACATCTTCTCTCTGATTAAAAAAAAATCATAAATTTCTTAATGGACAGCTCTTGAGAGTGGCACTGTGTTTATTTCTTATATATACTTCATGTGTTTCCTGGAGCAAGGCAGCCAAGAGTGGATGCTGAGAAGCACACAAGAGCTGGGTGGTGGAACCAGCATTTGATGTAAGCCCAAAAAGAGCAATCCTGAATGGGGCGTGATGGGAACATGGAAGAGCCATTCTGGCACTCCCTGCATGGTGTTCAAAGCCCTCCAGCCTTCCAGCTTGTGCATGGGATGGATTGGCCTGGAGGACCATTGACCTCCCTGTCAGATTTGTCCTCAAGATACATATTTTGCCTGCAATGCCTAGAAGAAAGGCACCTACTTATGGTCAAATTATGTGGTAGCTGGGAGTGGTGGATGAAGAGGATTTATTGCTTTGGAACAAGGGGTTTGTATCCCCTCCTACTGCCTGTGCTGGTTTGTAAACTCTTCAGGGCAAAAACTTCATTTGTATTGACATTTTTTACAGCACATAACCAGTGGAGCCCTAATTCTGGATGAGGTTTTGGGAGCCACACTAAAGCAAATAAATGGTTTTTTTCCTTTCTTTCCCTGTCACATATTACCGTACCAAGAGAAATGAAGAACAGTCATTTGTCCCCATCCAGGAAATTGTGTGAAATAACACAGAAGTTCTCTAGAAAAGACATTAACACCACTCACTGTATTAATTCTTCAATGCTTAGCGGAGCAGAAAGGTAGCTGTCCCATTTTGAGAAGGCTTCAGTAGCTTTCTATTTTACTGACCTCTGCAGATTTTTGTAATGTCTAAAACCACTGTTGCTGTGAAGAGCTTGAACCTGGATTTTCATTTCATGTCCTACTTTCAAATTTGCAAGTGCAGAGGATTTCACTATGTTATCCTAAGGTGGAAAACCTAATACTGTTCCAGAAACCTTCCAGTGTAATTGTCTGGATGTATATAGAGCATGTGATAAACCTCCCAGACATTGAAATGCAAAAGATTTAGCTCTCTATGAGAACTAATATCAGTGTTTTAAGTACAGGCTGATTCTGGAGCAGAATCTGTGGGCTGCCATGAGGATGCCCATAGCATGACTTCATGTACTGAGTGGGACCTAAACAAGGAAGGTGGGATATGTATTTGCCAGTTCTTGTTAGGCTTTGAAGGCAGTTCACGTGCAGCCCAGATCCTGATCCCACAGCAGGGCCAGTTATTCTCAGTGCATTCTATGATATCTGATTGAGCAAGTTCTTCCTGCCCAAAAGGATAGAAATTGCTCTCTGGGGCTCAGAGCAGGCACTGGCTTGAAGGATGTGCTCCTCTAATAATAGGACAAAACAGAGTTTAGCTTATTTTCTCTTGTTTTGTTTTCTCCTCCTCATTTTTACACTTGAAGCAATCCAACTTACCAGCTGGCAATATTGGGGTCCCTATGAATCTTAGTTTGGTTATGACCAGTATGATCTGTCTTTTGTTTTCCCTCTTCTTACTGAATTAAAGCTTTTTAAAAGTATTTCAGAGGCTGCTCCCTGCCTATCCAGTGGTTGGAGAAATTCACTTGTCTAGAAACCTAAATTTAGTCCTTTGCTGACGCAGAGTAGTTATTCAGGCTTATCTATCACTCAGTTTTTCTCTTATGTTTTTGCCAAAGCACTTCCTAACAAGATAAAATAGGTTCCAAACCTGCCTGGCTCCTTGCGAACTAAGTTTTCATCCTTAGAAAAATTGGAATGACATCTGCATTATGAGCTGAGGAATCATTTTAAGCGACTGACATAAGGGCCAAATAGTAAGATAAGAGGGGGAAAAAAAATCTTTCTGGAGGAAGTATTTCCATGATTTTTTGACAAGACCAAGTGTTCAGCAGTGTCACCTTATTTCACTGTTGCTTCTGTGCACTTGTCTTGCCAAAAAACCCAACAAAAACTGGTCATGAGTTTGAACTCACAGGAGATTGGTCTGTAGCAATGAGAAATTCTAAAAATCCATATGTGAAGTGAGCTTAAATGGTTGGAGTTTTTTCAGCCATGGTTTGATTTCCATGGGATACAATAAATGCTCTTGTCTGGGCACTGTTTTTGTGCCCCCATTCAGGACACCCAGGTTCAGAACAGGAGAGGGAGGTTCAGGTAGGTGGTGAGGGAGATTGGCAGGGTTTATGCATTTTTTTGGTTTTGTTTCTTTTTTCTCTTTTCCTTTTGAGCCCTCAGTAGGACTGGAATTGCCAGGAGCATATTGTAGGGCACAAATGAGGATTGTTTGCAGAGCTGTTCTTGGAGCTCACCTGCCCAAATGGCAGCTTAGTGCTACTAATCCCCTCTTTTCCTGAGTCAGTCTTTGTAGGAGCTGAAAATACAGTGAAAACTATCAGGCATAACCATTTTCAGGCATTCTTGTTGTTCAGAGGGGAATCTCGAGGTTGAAAATAGGTATGAATTGGACTGGATTTAAAACTGTTGCAAAATACTTGTCCATCCACTGGCTGCCTCAGAGGATTTTTTGCTTGGGGACTGTTTTGATGCACAAGCTTGGCAGGTTGCTCTGGTATTTTAAAGCAGCTGGTACAAAAACATCTTGTAAAATAAGGAGAGCGTGTGAGGGAGCAAGGAGAGCTGGAATCAGCTAAGAAAACTTAGGCTGTGGTTTAATTTCTGTCTCACTAAAGGCAAACTGTGGGATTTGGAAAGGAGCAAAGTACGAACAAGATCCTGCGTTTTTTGTGTGAGAAGCAGAGTGGTATTTCATCTATTTTTAAAAGGGCTTGAAGTATTTGCAAAGCATTACCAGTTCTGCAGACATGAGTAACAGCAGAAATTCCATTTTTAATTGTTTTGCATTCCTTCATCTGAGGATCCTGGATCTCTTAATACACATGTTAAATGAAAACTTAGAGCTTTTGTTTAGCGTGAACGTTTTCTGCTGCAACGGAGGAACTAATGCAAGAGAAAATCTGATTCAAAGCTCAGTATAAGAAACTTTCACCAGGTTATAGAGAAATTTCAGGGACACACCTGAAAGAGGAAAGATTCTTGACTAAAGTAACTTTTGTAGGATGAGTAATGGTAGATTTTGATTCTGAAAAATGCTGATGCAGAATCGTGAGCATCATATATTCTGGAAGTTTTTCCTCAGATTTACACAGAGCATTTTTTGATAATTTGTTTTTTTATATAGTTTTAATATTTTTTAAACAAATAATTTAGGGAAGGGGGTACAAAAGGGCACCAGATTAACTTGGCCAAGGTAGGAGTTGGGTTTTTTGAGCAGCAGAGAGAACTAAAAATGTTTATAAATGCTTTTTCATGAGGGGCTGGGGGAATTGGTGGAAAGATTTCAATTACGGATTGATAATTGTCATAAATAGCAGATATGAAGTAAGGGTTACTAGGAGGAAAGATGAACTGAGATGGACATGAAGGGGAAGAGAATTTTGCTTGGGAAGTATTCTCAGTACAAATGTTGCAGATGACTCAGATGAGCACTTTGCTCTACCAATTATTTTAGAATAGTTTTTGCTTAATATAGAATAAATTTTGAAAACTTAAAATTTACAGATTCTTGTTGATCCAAAGAGAGACAATGGAAAATTTTTGTGTAAAAGTAATTATTGGAAAAAGTAATGTGTGGGTGCTAAAACAGGTTATTAAGAAGTACCTAAAATTTTATGAAAAATAACTTGAACTTGCTTTTTTTTTTTCTTTCAGTGTTCTGAGGTCATGAAACTTAATCCACAGCAAGCTCCGTTGTATGTGAGTACAAATTAAAACTCTTGTTTTCCCTCTTGCTCTTCATACAAAATGCTTCCCAGCATCTTTATGGAGATGCTGCTCCTTTCCTCTTTGCTCCCTGTTGAGGTTATTTGTATTAATTCAGTTGCAAATGCTCAGGTGAGTCCCAGAGTTCCTCTGGCTTTCCAGCAGACTGTTTTAAGCCAGTTTGGAGACACATAATGCTGTCTTTGAGCAGGTATCCCCTGCTTTTCGTTTTCCTCCCCTGCAGTGCATGGCTGTGCTCGTGTGACTTGATGTGTTGAGAGGCACTGAGAAGAAATTGCTTGTGTGGAAAATGGGGTATCCCAGCGTGCAGGGCTTGCCCACTTTGATAATATTTTTCTGGTTGGAGTTTTGAGCGTGGCAGAGAGGAGCTGCAGGCTGCCAAGGGCTCGGCTGCAGCAGGGTATGGTTTACGTCAGCCTCTGAGCTCGTAACCTCCATGGCTCCATTAAGAAGGAGCAAACTTCCTCTGGCTCTTGAATAGCAGCTTTGTTGCAGAACATGGGGACTGTCAAATCAGACCTGGATGTGCGGGGGTGTGCGAGTGTGTGTGAAATCTGTGCCAAAGCTGCCAGCCAGGTCTGTTACTGTTTGCTTTCCTTATTGCCTTGCCATGCTCAGAGCAGGGTTAGCTGCTAGGGCTTGTGGTCCTGCCCGCAGAGCTGGATGCAAGGATGGAAAATTTGATGGGAAAAATGTTTGCAAATGTGACTTTTAAGGGGAAGGAAGGAGAAACATTCAGGACTGGTGATAGACCTGTATCTTGGAGAGAGTTGTGTGTTGTAAATAATGGCATGGAGGCTTTAAATTTTGCCTGCCTTTAATTACCAACTGCAAGCTTGCATTGGAATTTATTCTCTACCTACTGAGCTAAGTCTATGCTTGAAGCAAGATAAAAACACTACATTGTGCGACCAGACTTTGCCAGAGTGGCTTTCCTGGAGTACACCATATCCTGTATTTTGAACCTAAATTTTGCCTGAATTTTGTTGCATCTCAAGCCTACTGAATGTACCTGGAGTCTGAAGAAAATTAATTTAAACTTGGGACACATTAAGAGAGAATGAAACTTATGTGCAAATAAATGACGGAATTGCTACGGTAGAAACACATGAATGGTGGAATGCAGAATAAAATTACCCTTATGTCATTTGAACTGTGTATGGCTTAGCTAATCTGGAGGCTTTGTTTTCTCAGCTTATCTACTGAATTAGTTTATTTTCCCACTGTTTTGTGTAGGGTTTTATTGAATATGTAATGCTGGAGTGGTGCACTTAGAAGTCCTCATCCCCACGTGATAGTGAGAACTGAGCTGAGGTCAAATGTAGCCTGGTGCAAAGTAATTATTATATGGCACTCAGTACAGTGTTTCTTTGCAATGCAGATAAGTTGGTGACAACATTATTAATACATCAGTAACTCCCTTTTCTCCTTTCCTCCTCCTCCCCTGGCCAGGTGTATACACAAATCAGCTCCCTTTCAAAACAAATTTTGGTAGCTTAAGGAAATTTGAAAAGTCAAGATTTAGTCTTTCTGTTTGGTCTCAGTATAATTGCTTTGTACATTTTAAGATCAGTTTTGTTTCCCACATGTTGCTAATTGACAGCTCATCTGAGAGTTGTTAAGTGCAGCAGAACACAAAGAAAAAAGTATCTTCCTGGAATTTTTATTTTTGCAAAGGTAGACACAACAGTCTTGTGGCCTGACCATTGGGAAGTGAATAACAAACCTCACCACATTCCTTCTTTAAAGAGATGGTACTCCATTTTTCACATGCAGGCTCCTAGATCTTGTTTTCAAATAAATGAGAACAGTATCATGTGAATTCCTCCATAAGGAATTTCATCTCTGTAAATGACCGGAAATAAAAACCAATGCTGGCAAGGCAGAGGATCTCTGTATAGCAGTCTACTCGCAGGAGAATTTGCTTCTCCCACACGTCACCCTTTTGTTCTTGACACCTTTGCATTACATTGTTTGCACTCTTCCTCTTTTATGCTAATATCTTAGATCAGGATTATGCAATTTTGCTTGTTATTTTACTAAATCTTTCTTGAGTTTTATCCTGAAAGCTCCATCAGATAGTTGTTTTTAGCAGCAATATTACTGACCTTCCTTTAGGAGGAAAAAGTAAAAATGATGTCTCTCAACAGAAATCAGTCTCACTGGGAAACCAGTGAGAGAGCTAGAGCATATCCTGTCTGATAGTTGCCAGGTTGCTCAGATTAATATTTATAATTAAGAAAAGGGATTTGGGAACCTGAGATGTCCAGGGTACTTGGGGCCAAAGTTTTGTGGGTGGTGGAAAAGATGGTACTTCCACATACACACTAAGACAGAGATAGAGATTCTTGTATTACTCAAATCAGTGTGCATAAATGGAAAGAACAGCACCTGCTGCATCCTTCTTGGCACTTTCTTTTGGCTCCTTCTATTTACCTCTTCGGTGGAAATCATCTGTCCTGCCTCTGCAGAGCTTGTGACCACTGGGAGGTCACAGCCTGTAATTATGAGACTACTGGCCCTTGTAAGTGTGAAGATAAAGAAATAAGGTGGGAAACACATCCTGCAAAAATATCGAGTATCATGTTTCTGTGACTAAATAAGTTTCTTTTAAGTGTTGCCTGATTGTTTGTGGTTCATGAGGTTGCCAGGAACTGGAACTCAGCATTATATTGCTGCAGGTTTGGGCTATGGCAACTGCTCAGCTCTGCAAACAGCTGGCTCCTGTCCCCCAGGAGCCTGGTCCCCCAGAAGCATCAATGTGTCACCCAGAACTGTACATTACCTCCACTAACGAGCTGTTTAATGAGCACCCCTGGCCTGGAGCTGGGAGCTGCTCACAGGAGCACAGTCATGGGGCAGAGGAGCTGGTGCCAGGAGAGATAGGGCAGGGAAGTGTTTTCCCCAATTTAGCTCGGGTGCGATAGCGTGGTGCCGGTGCTCTCACGGGCTGGCGGCCGAGCAGCTCCCCCACCTGTACCACTGTCAGCATGGGACTGCCTTTAGGAAAGGCACTGGGATTTTGCAGGGCCTGTGGCTGAATGTTGTGGGGTGAATTTGAAATGAGTGTTCAAACTCACTTCCTTAAGATGCACTCGTTTGTTCAGCTGCAAAAGAAAGTCTGGTGCTGGACAGACTTTGGTTACCTGCCTCAGACTGCAGTCAGGAATATCTTTGTTGATGCACAGACACTGGATCAAATCCAACACTAACTTTCCTCACATCCCTCTTGTGTTTCAGTGCTGTCCTGTTGATATGGGAATTCTTATCGGGCCCAGTGTAGGGGATGAAGGACAGTGTTTCAAACCTTATTTCTGATCTGCCTGAGACTTTGTGCTCAGGCAGCCCCGGGTCTCAAAACTGAAGGACCAAGCTGTCCTGTTTTCTGGCTGGGTGGGGTGGAACAGGAGTCCTTGGTTGATGGGAGTTGGGAAGTCATGAACTTCAGTTTTGTTTGTTTTTCTTAAGCACTTGTAATGACCTCACTGATCATCATCTTTTTATAAAATCTTTTTATATCCCCCTACCATTGAAAATCAAAGTTTCAACTTCAGTATTGTAAGGTACTTCCTAGCTCTTGTCAGTGTTTTATTGGAATGTTCAGATCATCCAGGAGTATGGAAAAAAATTATTAACAATGCTCTAAACAATGAAGGTTTATTATTAGGTGACCTTTTTATTGTTGTGATTCATTAATTTTCTATTTATAGATGAAATAGCTTAAATTAGCCACTGTGCTTAAACTCCACTGTTGCTAACAGCCAGGCACAAGAGAAGGAAAATGGAAGAGAGTTTTGCAGAGGTGAAGTGTTGATCTTTTTTAGCGATATTATCATTAATTGGGAGTCCAGTCGATTATTCAGCTGGAGATTTAATTGCAAAAGGATCAAGGCTCACAAGCCATGTCATTATTTCTAACCAAACTTTAATAAATATCGAGTGCATGTGAAGGAATGACCAAGGTCTTGTCTTCAACTGCAGAGAGTGTCCTGAAAATCTTCCTTCAAAAGTGGCATGCACAGCTTCTGCTTTCAGCCTCTGCTGGCTGTGGGGTCTTACAGAGATATTGATCATTTTTGTAACCCATTCGTATCTTCTGCCACTGAAAGCAATGCCAGTTTGGGGTTTGGTTTATTTTTTTTTAAAATAACCTGAGTGCAGTATTGGGTATGAATGTTTTGGAAAAGCACTGGGGTGACAGGCAGGGAAGGCATTGGGAAACATTAAGCTCATCTGCTCTTGATTGCAACCAAGGTTACAACCTTAGATCTGCCTTCAAGACGGGAATGTTTTTTCATGGTGATAATGATCAGTGGGTGTGAAATGGAAAAGATTAGCAGCTGGAGAAGCATGATGTATTGCTGCAAACTTTTTTCCTTTTTCCTTTTAGATTAAAAGGAACAAACTTGTTTTAAATCATAGCACTCCTCCTCTGCATGGTTTGTCTAAGGTGTGCCCACGTTATTTGGAGTGACAAACCCGAATGTGTCATAACTGGTGATTGCATGAGAGGACAAACACTTAATTGATAAAAATGCTGCCATTGACTTTGGTCTTTAATCAGGTCTGTGGATGGAGTCTCTTGTCTAAACTGCCACTTAGGAGCTGTGTAACCTGCAGAGTTTCTCAAGGAGACTTTTTGATAGAGATGAGAGCTCCCACTTCCAAGGCAAAATATCATGCAACTTAATGAAGTATGAACTTCAAAAGCCTCAGAAAGAATGCATTGACCCTCTCTTAATATAACCTGGGGTTTGGGTACAGTAGGTCCTCTTCTGTTAATGAATGAACTACTCCTGTAAATTTCCTGCTTTAATCTAAAATGGAAGAAGGGTAATGCTTATAATATTTTTCTCCCACTTGCATATTCATATAGAATGATGCTCTACTGAAGTACACTGTATATCCTGAGAAAAACAATTGTAATACCCTCTGATGTTTATGTTTTAAGAAAAAAAAACCCGCCCCTTTTGAGTAAATATGAAAGCATTGAAGAAAAAAGTTCACAATACAGATAGCTTAAGGCTTGTGTCAGCAGTGTCTGTCCCAAGTGTGGTGGCTTTCTGTGTCCCTGAGTGAAGTGAGATGTACCTGTGTGTGCCTGACATCCAGGCTCTTACCATGTCTGAAACCATCTCAGGTGTCACTTGTGCACTATTGCATGTTGGACAGTTAATTAATGTTCTTCAGAAATCTCTACATTTAACATTCTGCAGAAATCTCTACATTTAATGTTCAGAAACCTCTACCAAAGAGACAAGAGGACAAAACAAACCACCTTTATAATTCTACAGTAAGATGCTGTCATGAGGTTGGCAGCTGTGGTTTAGTTACTTTTCTACTAACACTGAATTTGTTTGCTTAGTGGCATCTATGGTGACAAAGGCCACTGAGATGCCTGAATATCTGAGGTCAGTCCAGCAGAAAAAGTAGAACATACCTTGCATGCTTTTGATGTGGGAATTTCTCATGAAAGTCACCATACAGAACCCCTGTCTTTCTTTCTAGGTCCTTAGGCATGAGGACAGGCAGCCTTGATGTTTAGTTCAGCTCTGTGGTGAGAGGATCTGATAAACCTCTTGTCATTTATTTGTTGGGTATTTGATTTCTTCTTAATGACAAAGTAGTTTTCTGCCCCGCCTTCAAAATGTCTTTGAGTTATGAGTGAGTGAAGGCCTCTGAGCACCTTTTACAAATAGAATATTTGCTTGTGGAAGAACCTGCTGCTTGGTTGGTTTTAAGAAAGTCAGCTGGGGCGCCTGAATAAACTGATGTTTTTGAGAGGAGCATATTGCAGCTTGTCTGGCTCTGCTTTCATTCTCCAGGCAAAATACTTTCCTCACTAAACTGTGCTTAACCTCATCTTTTGAGTTTTTGTCACTTAGATCTTTGATTTAGATTCGTTTCATCTTCCACTTCCCCAGCTCCAGTCTGTATCATGCAAGAAGCCATCCCTTCTGTGGAAATGGGTGTCTGGCAGCTGCCACCTCAGCTCAGCAGCATCCCCTGCAAGCTCCCTGCTGCTTCTGGGTTCTGTTGTACCTCACTGCAGACTTTTGCACAGTTTGGTTGTCATGAGGCTGATTGCTTGGCTTCCTTCTCTGAAGCTTGTGAGACCTGTGCAGTGCTAACATAGGGCTGTTTTGGAAATGGTCACTTTTGTGCATTTACTGAGGGCAGTTTTGGCTGGAGAACTGGATGAGGCTGCCAGACCATCAGCATCATCTTCCTCCAGGATAAGCTGTTGCTTAAATTACAGCTCAGAGGCCCTTTCTTAACCCTTCTTCCATATTGTCTGAAACTAAAAGTGCTGGATTTGGGTTCAAAGCTCTCCTCCCATCATTATCTATTTGAACTTTTCTTCTGTGATCCCGTTTTGTGGGTGTGAAAGTGCTGGCAAACAATAAACAGTCTGGCTTGGAGTCTGGAGCACTTCTCTGAAATTCTGCCCTTTAACTCACCACTACTTTGCAGCATTATGTGTGAACTTTAATATGACTTGCAGAAGATGCCAGAGCTGGTACAGCTGGTAGGGGTGGGAAAGCAGAGACAATGATCTGCTTTTGGGGAGCTGTTAGATTGCTTCATCCTGTTTTCTGAAGCTGCAGAAGGAATCCTTATATTGTCACACTAAGAGTTACATTAAAATTGGGTGAAATAATGCATGTGTCTTGGGCTCTGAGTTTGGGATTGTTTATTTCTTGTGGTAGCTGATGAGCTGGGAGTGCCTGGACAGAGAGTAAGAGCTGGTGTCCCATCCCCAGTGTTGCTGACAGTGTTGTCTCCTCTCCTGTCAGGAGGAATAAGCAATGGAAATCTGTACTTGGGTTTAAGAGAATGAAAATACTCTTCAACTATTCTTCCACTGTGGAATATATTAATATAGAGAGTTCATAAAATATTTTTATATTACCTTTAGAATGACCAAACACATTTCCCATCTCATTCATCAGGATACACGTCCCTGCTGTATTTCCTGTAGCAATGTGCTGACAGTCATTTTGTTCAACTAGAGGCAGTTTTGACAGCAAAGCTGATGCGAGAGCAGTGGCCATGAAGGTGTTGATGTGATGAAGGCAAAATTTCACATAGCCTCTCAAATCCCCTACACTCTACCTGCAATGCCTCCCTCTGCTTCTGAAGGCTGTGCTGGATGTGGTGTCTCTGCAAGGGCTCGTCCTCTGCCTTGCTCAGTAAAGCAGTTCCATGTTGTGCTTAAGTGGAAAATAAAATAACTGTGAATAATTGTAGCTCGATGCTGTGCAGTGCCATCAAGTGGCAGTTCTGTCATAGGACACGTTTTCAGGGCTGCCTGTATTTATATTGTTGTATCAAAGTGTTTCTTTTAAACATTGCAAAAATTTCATCTGTCTGCAGTTGTGGTTGGGAGGGTACTTCGGTGAGATAATGGTCATAATGGTTTCTGTTCTCTAATGGCAAAAGTGTCACTTTAAAAAGTGCCTCAGTCATTACAGTAGCTTCAAGTACTGTAGCTGTGAAAAATTTAAAGACTGGTGAGGATATTTTGCAGCTGGCAGGAAAATGAGTGCTCTGGAACACACTGAGCTCTGTTTCAAAGGTTTTACTGTACTGTAGAGGAGGCTGAAGTACCAGGAAAAAGCCATCCTTCGGCTCCCTTCTGCCTTTGGATCTTAATGTTCAAACCTGATTATTTTTTTTTTCCTTAAAGGCACCTCAAGGCTATTTGTGAAAATACTCTAGTGGTAGGAGATTGCTTCTAATAATGTGTCATCATATGTACTTTATCTTCCAGGAATTGTGACTCTCTCCACCTCTCTGGTGCCAAGAGAGTAGCTGGATTTCTGTTAGTCACTGCACACATTCAGACTGCCTGCTATTGCTCCTAAGCACTGCAATTTTGTTGTTATTGCTAGATGGGTAATTAGTGGGAAATACTATCAATCACTCAAGCAGCTGGTAATGAAATTATCTGTTTTGGTTCTCTTCAGTGTAATGAAGAATGGAAGAGGCTTTAGGATGAGGCCAGAGCAAGACGTTCACATCAATTTGGGTGTGTTTTCTAGGAACTGATTGAAGTAGTTTCCAGAATTTCAGAAAAAAAGCCTAATAGTAAGATCAGTACTTGTTGTGGAAACTAGATGGTACTGGAGGGGATATTCTGCTACAGAGAAATTTGCTTCTGTCTTTTGTCTTCATATTCATGTGGTGACATTATATGGAGACTTGCATAATGTAAAGGTCAGCCCTGGTGTGTTACTGCTTTTGTGTACCTCCATACCTCTCCTCCTCCTCTGTACCAGAGCTGTACAGGGCTTATGGTGGAAGGCCTTTGGGGTTACTGCCACTTGTTGCTTATTCAGGGAGTACAGGCCAGAAAGTGCACAATTCTTTAAGTGAATAGTCTGGCTAACGCTAAACTGCCTGAACAAATGAAAATTAAATCACTATTTCCTTCACTATACTGCCAAATTTACCCAAACAATAAAGCTCCTATTGCAGTTTTTCCCTGGGTGTTTGCATTTAGTACAGATGGGTGAATGGCACTTATCCTGCTTTTTCCCCTTAACTTTGATTTTTGCTGCAAGATTTACTGTTAATTTTATCATGTCTTTCACTATGCTAAAAATCATTCTAATTGACCTTGGCTGTTTGGTTTTGTGAGGGCTGTGTGTGTACAGCACAGGCTGGCACTGGGCTGATGCCCTACACATGCTCTGAGTGAGTGCTGCAGAGCACGTGGAGCCCCGTGCTAAGGCAGTGGTACAGCTAAATTAGCTATTAACAGCCCACTCTAATAACCTGCCTGGCTGTGTGCAGCAAAGTGGTGTGTGAGGAAGATCTATCCATGAAGATAAATTGTGTCTCTTTCAGCACTAACGAGATCCTGTTGCTTTGATGGATTTCTGCTGGCAGTCTGTAGAGATCTCCTTTGAGCTGCATGGATTAATATGTGTGTAATAGTTGTAATAGCATCTTGACACTCAATAAAGGCTCATCTTTGAGATGATTGATTTGGAGACTGACAGAGACATGCTCTGTCAAATGATGTGGGCTACTAAAAATGGATTTCTTCAAGTGTACCCATTTCCACAGGAGTTTCTGCTGTTCTCACTGGCTCAGAGTAGAAAATCCACCCCTTATTCTTCTCAAACTATTTATCTCTTTGCAAACAAATCCTTCTACAGGATTAGACACCTGGACTGGCTTGGGCCATGGTGTGGCTGTGGGGTGGTGTTAATAAATCAGTCATAACAATGTTGGCTCTGCAGACAGGCAAGTTGAGGGTGTCCATGCTCTGCTTTTTAGCACAGGTCACATTCAGGATGGGTCCATGAGAGCCAGCTTGGACCTGGAGGCAACAGCTCTGGGTTATGTATCATAAATTTCTTGTTTTCCTACAGATTTTTTTGCCTCTAGAGTCTTGAATAAATCTGGACTTTTAAATAGGTCTTTTGACTCTGCAACCTTACTTTGCCCTGTGTCAATATTTTATCCATCAACATGCTAAGCTAATCTTATTTTTGGACCAAATCCTTTCTCACCTTTGAGAGAAGAAAGTGGTGGAGAGAAGAAAGTAATTTTGTCTATCTGTCAGTGTTTCAGCCATGGCTTTGTGGGTAGCATTGGAAGGCGGGGCGGTCACTTGGCTCAGTGCAGTGTTAATGAAGTATGGAAGGTATCATCTTGTTTTGCTCTGTGGGCTGGCAGAAAAATGGGTACCATCATTCTGCTCTTTTGGTGGCCTGCAGGCAAGACATTATGGTCTGTGATTGTATTTTCCAAGAATAAGAGAGTGCTTTGGAAAATCTGGCTTTCTCATCACAGAGGTGCTCAGTATCTGTGCTGTTAACCTGAAACCTTTCACTGACAGAAATAATAGCACTGCTGTTAATTTAAAAAGGAAATAAGGTTAGATCTGGAGATTGAATTTTTAAAATATTAATTTATTTTGTTTAAACCACTGGAGTCATTCTCATCTTCTTTTGTTTGGTTGTTTTTTGTTTTTTTTTTTTAATTTAAGAAAATCCCTCTGTTTCATGCTTTAAGATCAAGGAGTTTGGAGTCATTGACTATGAAAAAGGACACAATCTGCCCCAAACTTGGCAGCTTGCCATTCTATTTATTTCTGTAGTCTTTCCCTGGAGGTTTTATCTGCAGGAGGTTGCAACACTCCACCCCAACGACATCCATCTTTCTCCACGCTCCTGACCCAGGTCACTGCCTTTATCATGGGGGATATCTCCAGGCAAGGAGGGATTTCTAGAGCTGCTCATGTTCAGACAGATTTCAGAGCCCTACCTTTGTTTCTGGGGCCTGGAGTTCTGTGGAATAAAAGGTGTTTGATGTGATTTTTTTTTTCCCCTAAGTGCTCCTCTGAGTCAATTTGTACTGGTGAAATTGAGGTGTCTGTAATGACTGCTGTTATCTCACTGTAACAGATCCCTCTGGCCTCCTCTCATGGTCCCTTCCTTTTCTATACATAAGCTGGGAGCTTGCAGGGTAAATGGCCACATCTGGAAAAGGGGATGGATGTTTCAGGCTGCAGCATTGAGATCCACTGACAAACTGGCCCCATGCCAGGGCAGAGAGGGAAGGGGACTCAGCTGGATGCTTTGGAGGTCGGACCCATCCCCAGATTCTGCCCCTCAGGGTGAGCTGTTCATCTGCTTCTGCTAACCTGGGAATAGCAGCCTGGAAGAGTTTGCAGGGTGTAAGTTATTTTCTTACTGTGGAAGAAGAGCATCCCATGGTTTTCTGAGCCAGCAGTGATAGTGCAGTGTTGCAGCTGACTGTCCAGAATGCTTACTCAGACCTGGAAAAACTGGGATCTAAGCCTTTCTCAATCTAAAGGGTTATTCCAGGAGATGAGAGCACTGTCATGTTTGCTCTAAAAATAGTTGCCCAAACCCCCTTTTCCTTTTGCAGTCAGAAGCCTGTGTGGCTGTGCCTGCTTTTGCTCTGCGTGGGGATGTCCGTGTGTCCTTTCCAGATGTCATTCTCCGGGGGTTTAAGTACAAGTTTGCACCAACCCAAAGTAACCTTAGATGGGAGGGATCTTTCAGGATACTCAGCTGAGATATGGGAACTGTCTGGGAGCAAAAGTTTGGCTGCTCGTCTTTTTGTGTACTGCCAGATGTGGATGGTAATGGATCATTGAGCATCTAAACTATTATATTGTACTTATTTTCTTGCTTGATGATTTGTGTAACATTTTATAAAGATGCCTTGCAGTTGCCTTTTCCATCCTCCAGCTGCATTCAGAGTCCTGCAGTTCTCAGTTTATGATGGAATTGTCTCAACTTTCCCTTTGATTTTGTCTAGCTTAATTATTGTCAGTGCTGCACACTTTCCAAAGAAAACGTCATATGATTGAAAAGCCAGATGTTCCTTTAAAAGACATTTGGATGAAAAGTACTCAGTGTGTTTGAACCATGATTCCCACTCCATTTATGGGGAAACTCAAAGCACAGGGATGTGAAAGGACTTGCCTCATGCTGGAATTACAGCCCAATCCTGTGTACTCTGTGTTGAGAAGTAGCTGGAGTAACAGTAGGTTCAACTCCATCTAAAAATTATTAAATAAAGGTACCAATGAGTCTGAACTGAAGGAGGAGCTGTGATTTTGTGCTGTGCTGGATACAGTGGAGCTCTCTTGGGAGCTGTTTAGGGCTTCCCAAAGGTGAATAAGCAGTGACTCAACAAGGAGCCGATTCATGTTAGGAGTAGCGGAAACAAAACAAAACTTGTTACAGTGGCAGGTTACATTTACTCATCTAATCCAGTCTCTTGAATAAAGCATCATAACCCAACATCTACAACAACTCTTGGAAGGTAACATTGGGTGGAAGGTTTCTTTCCTTCACGTGGATCTCTAACCCATAGACTTCCCACTCAGTAGGTTCTTCTGTGTGAAAAAGCGGTCAGAGTTTGCTGTCAATGATCAGCAGCAATTTTTGCATTTTTCTTTTCTGGGTAGAACCCATTAACAATTACTGGTTGTAGGTGTTTCCTCATTAAAAGCAGAACGTTAAAGTAACACTTGAGTGCTGCAATATTGCCATCTAATGCATGCTTCATTTTCATAAGTACTTTTAGACTCTGTTTGTGGAGGTCAGAGGGGGTGGTTAGTGGCTTAAGTAATATACTTTAAAATTCCCAGTATGAACCATGGAGGGGGAAAACAGCTTAAAAATCACATGTTTCAGCTATAAAAATACAGCTTGCCTTTTTTTGTGGTTTTTTTCTTGTTTGTTTTCCGAAACAAGTTAAAATTTGTTAGCCAGCATGCTAAGCATATTTTTTCCCTTTTTAGTCCATTGTAGAGAAGTGTACCTGTTGCTGGTAGAGCTGGCATCCCTCGGGGAACCTTCCCTACTACCAACAAAACTCATGGTTTTCATCTTGAAGTCTGGAATTCTGCATTTGCCAGGGCAGTTTTCATGGTCCTAGATGATGACCAATTCCCTCAAACCCGACAGATTTCCAGAGGCTGAAGTGGAAAAGAAAGATATCTTTATATGCTTACAACAACTATTTCTTTTTGGAAGGTGGATAGTATTTTTGAGATGATAACATACATTATCTTAATTCCTTTGAGCTTAAAGATTTTATTTGCTTCATTGTCACTTTCAAATATTGTTGAGGTCATCTATTAAAAGAAAAGCCTTTGAAGGTAAACAGTCCATTTTAACAGGCTTACTCAGAGCTGCTTATGCTTTGCCTACACACAATTCACATGCATTTAACTGCAATGTTGGAAAAACTAATACCTGAAAAGGTGGAATCGTGCTACTGCCAGCAAAATATGCTGACAAATTGGTGCCTTGTCTAGGTAGTTTTGGGTTTTAGTTCTGATAACAGCATTTGGGCCTTTTTTGAGGTGATTGTATTTCTGCTGCCAAAACTTCAGAGATGGGCCACTCTAAAATCCCTTTCTGAGTTGTTTTCTAGTTTAAAGCTCTAGGTCAGGCTTGGCTTTTCCAGTGCACCTGTCCCTTGGCAAGGCAGGCCTGCTTTCCCCCTTTGGTTTGAAAAAGGGAATATGTGTAGAGGAAAGAGCCACATCCACATTCTTTATGTCCTGTTACGTCTGAGACCAGAGATTTTTCAGATCCGAACAAGGGAGAGGGTGGCCTCTTTCATGAATGGACCAAGATGGAATGTTTTCATTTCCAATGGGCTTTAAGCCAAGTAAATATTAGTCGATCCAAACTAGTTTTGAAATTAAATTATTCTTATTTGTTGGAGCATTCCAGAGAATGGCTTTGATCTGTCTGTACTTTCACCAAAGGGATATTGGCAGACTGGCCTCCCATTTCTAGCCACTTGGGATGAAAGAAGGGTTATAATAACCACCTTGTGTGGCAGTGATACTGAACAGATGACATTTTTTGGACAATATTAAATGAATAAAGGTAAACATACTTCAATTAAAATGTTTTTGGAGGCTGAATGCAATAGGGCTGTTGGAAAGTCTTCTATGTGGGTTGGAGGAATTTGGCTGCATTTGTAACTGATTTTCTTTAACTTCAAAAATCTTGGAAAGGGAGGGGTTTGTTCTGTGCATTATTTCCTTTCCAGATAAATACATTGTTTGAATATAACTTAAAAATCAAACTAAACTTGGCAGTGAACAATTAATTTGTCAGTAACTGGGAGGTAGAGAAATGTGTTGAAGAAGGAGGGTCTTTTACTTTTGGGACACTAGTCTGACCACCTTCCACCTTCAAAATTAGGTCAGGTATCTGTGTAAGAAGTTCAGCTATATGTTTTTAAGTCCCAGCTTAGATTTCAGGTTATATGGAACCTCTGGTGTTGGGCTTTCTTACATGTATTTACTCGGGTTTTTTGTCAATAACAAACCATACAAATTGTCTTTTGCAATATTGATGCAAATTAAATTGCTTTTCCTAGAAATGTGAGTAGTTTGCATGCATAGGCAGGTGTCTTCCCACGAGCACTCTATGGGGATTTGCTTTGCTTTCACAGAAATTGGACTAGCTGTACTTCATTTCTGAGTTAAATAAAAGAAAAATCTCTTTTAACAGATACCATGTTAAACACTCAGTACTGTTGGTGAGTGTTCTGAAGTGTCACCTGCATTTTAAATCTGTTTAAGCACTTTGAATGTTCATGCCTTAAGGGAGAAACGGTTTGAACAAAGACAGATATAAAAACCAAAGCACAAAGGGTTTGTAGGTTAAAACTCGAGCTTTTGTTTTTTTGAACATCAGCTCAAAACTCGATCCATTTGCTTGAAAGGGGATATTCAGTTTTCAACGCAGCATGTGAACTCATCATGCTTGAATTTAAAGCTTGATTTATTTCTTTTTGCACCTGTTTTTATTTTAACACTGACTCTATACAAGATACTCTTTTGCTACATGGTTCCTTTCTCCCCAGCTGGAAGTCTGGTCTGATATTATCGCGTGAGACCTTCCTAAAATGTACATTTGTAACTCAACAACCTCTGGAAATGCAAACTAGACTCACTGCTCTATTTATCTGGTTTTGGAATTTGTGGGTTTTTCCCTGTGTTAAGCACTGACCCACATTTGTTTTTAAGACCAGAGGCTGGTCGTGTACTGCACTCAGAATCTTGTTTCTATAAAACATGGTGCAGTCCTGCCCCTGGCGAGAGGTACCAGACAGGCCGGATAGAGAACTGGACATGAACTTGGAGAAGGAAGCATAAAAGGAGCTGAAGGAAAACAGAGGGAGATGGGAGGCAGAGCGTGGGAAGCGATGCTAACCCAGCACAGATGTCCAGGAGGGCTTGGAAGTCTGGGAATTTCTGCAGTAGTTATACTGGACAAAGAGGAGGGATGAACTGAGTGACCTTAAGGAGGAGGTTTTAAGGGAAATTACATGTGTATGACTATGCAAATCAGAATTACATAATCTGCAATAGTAATAATAATAAAATCCTTTTCAGATTTCAGCCATAACCATATGCTCAGTGGGGTGGTGGCAGAGAACTGGCAACCACAGCTGCAGCGTAAAACTGGGGCATCCACCTGGTTTTGATCTTGATAGAGAAGGGACAGAAGGTCACATCACAGACTGTTGTTCTCAGTGTCTTGTAGGTTGTATAACTTTTTCAGTCTGAGAAGTAGGGTAAGATCCTGGAGACATTTAAAAGATGTGTAGATGTGGCACTTGGGGACAGGGCTGAGGGATGGACTTGGCCATGCTGGGTTAACAGTTGGACTTGATGATCTTGAAGGTCATTTCCAACCTAAATGAATCTATGATTTTATGATCAAATGGAAATACTTCACTTAGTTCTGCAGTAACTGCAAGCAATCCCCTTTCCTTGTGTTCCTTTGGCCGCAGAAAACAGAAATTGGTGGATATTGCCCCTGTTCTTTTTTGTGTAGATGTATGAATTTCAGGTGTATTTACTGTATCCTTTGCAGGGTTAACTCTGATAACTATGTGTGCCCTTTATAAATATAATTTTTCTTGAGAGCAAAGATGAGCAAAATGATAAAACATGCTGAGATACTGAAATAAACCCTCCATAATGCTAAGCAGGAGTGTTCAGCCAACAGATCATGATAGGTTTTTTTTCAGAACTGCTGGTTTTGCTACTGCACAGAGCTTTTCACCAAGGCATGAGCTTGTTAGATGAGTGAGAAGACCTACCATTGTCTGTACCACCACAGTTACTTTTTCTTTGTGAGGAAAGTGGAAAAAAACCTCAGTGGATGTGAAACTTTGGTATCTTTGTGTGTTTATGGATAGTGGGTGAGAGGTGTGTTCAGTGATGAGGTTGGATCTATGGATACAGTGCTAGCTTGGACAGGGAAAATGTGAATGCTTAAACAAGAATTAGGGAATTTTTTTCAAATTTATGAAGCCAGAGGCAATTTTAGGCCACTTTCCCAACTCTGTTGTTTTACCTATGTGTGTATGGTGGGATATATCTATATATATGTGTGTGTGTATAAGAACCCCTATATATGGGGTGTGTGTGCACGTTTGTCAGACCTGGTGTGTGTTTAAGTTGTTATTTTGAATATACTCCGGAGATTTTTATATGTCCCTTCCTAAAGCTGTGTTCCTATTTCCTGAACATTGTCTGGCTGTGATGCTAAGGTTGACTTGCATATCTGAACATTGGGATGGGCCCTGAGTCTTGTGAAAGGAGTGTATGAATGGGGAGTGTGAACCTTGTAGGAAAAGTAGTTTTATTTTATATTATGCAGTTTTTGGTCACATAAACCTAACCTTGTTCTTGTCCTTTTTCCTAGGGCGACTCTGTTATTACAGTGCAGCTGACTGAGGAGGATAAAGTTGAAGATGATGTAGTTTTTTATTTGGTCTTCACTGGATCAACTGTCCAACACTGCACAAGCACGAGAAAGATTAATCCTGGGAGTCTGGAGACAATTTCTCCTGGTAAACAATTACCTTTCTTTGCATATCAGTGTGTGAAATTTGGTTGCTACAAGTGGACTGGAATGTAATACTGTTTTGTTGGTTGTCTTTTTCCTCATTTACGCATTCACAGGGAGTAGAACACCTGCTTTGGACGACTGCCCTTGCCTTTTAAAAATGTCTTTCTTGATTTTGCTAGAATTACATGACTTTGAGATTGCAATTATCTAATGTGTAACTATGACTCTATTGTAGAAAATTCACAGCTACATATACACATAGTATAAGGCATTTAAATGCAAGAAAGATGGTGGAAGACACATTTGCCATTTTAGAGATGTTGTTGCCCAAATGGTGTACAGCGCAGTACGTCCTAACTACAGTTGTCCTCTGCTTGACTTGGTGAGGTTCATAGCTGTAGTCCTGGTGAAATGCAACCCTTTTCCCTAAATCCAGTTCAGCTCAGAGCCCACACAGCATTTCTGGAACTCTTGCAGTGCAGGTGATGTGCTGCTTGGTGCCATGTCCCCGTGGCTGGTTCAGACGAGGTGGGTTTCCCCATGAAAGCCCACCGCTGTTTTTATCCTTTGTGCCGCCAACAAAACAAAACAAAACAAATCAGTATTTCCCGTTGGTGACTTCAGGACCGTGGGAATGAGCGTGTTCCAGGCTGCAGTCCCCACCATTAACCTTTCATTCTGACTTGTTGCTATGCAGCACATTGCTACCAGTGTGAGAAAAACGCCTGACATTTTCACTACACACAGTGTAACTCAGGCGATCAAGTGTTTTTCTTCTACCTCCTAAGTATTGTTTTATGAGAGATGCACATGGAGTGAAATTTGGGGTTTTTTTCTCTTGGGAATGAGTGGCTAAAAGTTGGCCACTGAGTTCTTTAATTTCCTCCTCTTTTTGTGCTGTTCATGTTGTTCAGTTGGCTTGGGAAGAGAAGTCTTTTTATGGCTGCTGGAGGCCCGTGCAGTCGCTTAGATTAATGCTTATTTTCTCCCAGCAGAGGAAGAAGGGGTGACTCCTTCCCTGCTTTTGTGTGGTGGGCGTGGGGCTCTGCCAGCCCCACTTCCAATGACTTCACCTCTCCCTCGGGGCTGTGGCTTCATCGCCAAGAAAGGAACTGAAAAGCTGCAGTGTTCCCTTCAGCCCATGTGGGAACCGGCGTGCTGGGTGGGATTTCCGGGCAGGAGCGATGCTTTCCTACCTCTGTTGTCCTCAGAGCAGCCGTGGATGTGGCAAGGGCAGTGGCTGCCAGGTGGTACCAGAGTGATGCTCTGGGCACTGCCTGTCCTGCCAGCCCCAGATAGAACTGAGTCACTGGGCAGGGCTCCCTGTGGCTCGTTTGGGGGAATCTGACTCCCACTTATGATTCAAAAGGAAAAGAGGGGATTTCTCTCAATTGTTGCTGTAGTAATAATGGATTGTTTTGTTATTGGTTCCCCCCCCCCGCTATAGTCGTGATCTTGTGGTGTGTGATGCTGGATAGGGATAGGTGCTGTCCCAAAACACAGTTTGTTTCAGACAAAGTTTTAAGAGATCTTTCAGAAAGGTAGTCTCATTGCTGCACTGCCCAGGGCTGTGGTGCAAGGAAGAGGTGACATCTCAGATGTAAAGCAGCAGTGTGGATAACACCCTCACCTGTGCTCATACCTCATTTTGATGAAACTCCTTGATAAAGAAATATTTAAGTGGTGAAGGGTATGCTGGGGAAAAGCAAAGCAAAAACCAGAAAATCCTAATTTTTTTCATACCCTCTACTGACACTGCTGCATTTGTCCAGTGTTGCTTCATCTCTGAGTATGCTGATCTCAGTGGAAGCATGACTTATTTCAACGCAGCTCTTCCTCCTCCTCCTCCTTCCTGAATGCACAGTGAATCTGTAATTATGTGTTTACTCTGTATATCCCGCCAGTTGCCTTGGCGATGGCTGTGGTGACTCAGAGCTGTTATTTGACCTCGCTGCAGGATTAGCCATGAACAACACACTTTGTGTGTGTGAGACCAGCCCTTGTTTAAACACCCAGCCCCGGGCACTTAGCAAGTGCTCTGCAAAGAAACTCCTGCTAACAGCTTTCAGCTTTGAGCATCTTTCTTTTGTCCCTGCGATGCCAGATGTGTTCAACATCCCTGGGAGCAAAGCTCAGGTGGATTAAGGAAGGGCTGATTCACTCAGGAACCTCTCTGCCTGCCGTGAACATCCTCTCCTTCCTTCCTGGACTTGAAGGTTCTTCCCTCATTCTTCTCCCAAGTCCTCAAAATTTCATATGGTCCCCAGGAGACTTCAGGTGAAGTCCATCAGTGGCTGGGATGAAAGGGGTGACTATAATTCTGTTAAAGCTAAAGTAAAAACAAGGCCAGGTTTGCAATTTTTTTTCTTGACGATGTCAGTGGTTCTGTTGATGTATGGAGGTGTAAAACACAGAGAAATTATTTCATTACATTTGCTGCCAAAATTAATCAGAATGTTTTAGCAAATCTTTCAAAGCAAATCACATTTAAAAAGAAATCTTAGCAACATAAAGTTGTTTTAGGAACAAAATTAGAGAAATTGGAATGGAAATACAAGCTGTCAAAATACCTCATAAATTCTCATTGTATGTGAAAATTCTCTATATTCTGAAAGACTTTACCCAAATAAAAGCTTTCCACTGCAGAATTAAATGACTGCTGCATTTTATGTAATTACTAGAGCAATCTGCCTCTTTCTTATGCTTTCTTTATCATCAGCCTTAAACACTGAATATATATACTCCACACTGCTGTTCAAATGTGAGCTTTTATTTCTGAGCATAATAAAAGAAAGGACTTCTGATTGTGAATTTATGGGAGCTTTTTTACCTGAAGATGTGGCTAAATATATATTCATCAGTTCTTCAAAGTATAAAATACGTAGCTGTATTTATGCACTTGCTCTGAAGAATGACATGGAATGGTTATTTATCCTGCCCTGCTATTGGCTGTGTTAATTTAAGGGCAGTAATTTCCCCTTGTGAAAGAGAGATTCTCATCTGAGCTGATCAGTCATAACTTGAAGTATCAAAATTAGCTACTGAGATACCAGAATTAGGCAGTGGATAATGTTTTGTGTGCTTTCAGTGGCTCTGTTGTACTGTTGGGGATGGATGTGTCCACTTAGGTCATGATGCTCATCCTGGTGGTGTTGGTCATAAATTGAGCTCTGAGCTTTTCAGCAAGTCCTTATTTCTGCAGCAGCTGAGACTGCTGTAATCTTAATGCATTTTTTTCTTCCCACCCTCTCTGCAGGTTAGGCAGGGTAACTGAGGCCAAGCAGATTGTAGGTGGTAGTGAAGGAAATCCAAAGCAGGGAAGTGCAATTTCATTGCAAGACAGCAGCCTCATCTCCCGCCTCTCTGCTAGAGCAGCTTTTTCCCACTGGGAAAAAAACCAAACCCAATAATAAAAATCCTCAAATGAGGGCAAACAAACCAGCAGAAGAAGGAATGACCTCATCACTGTCCATATGAGTCAAAAGCCCCAACCAGAGCTTGCCATGGCCAGTGGAGACCTCTGAGCATCAGGAAGCTCTTGGGCTGATTTGGGAAAAGTTTCCTGCAGGAGCTGACGTGCTGGGAGCTTGAGTATTTGTGTGGTGCATCTGGTGCAAGTTTGTATGCCATCACCATAGCAGCTGTATGACTGGGCATGTGTTTTGCTTTGCATTTAGACACTGGTACTCTGTAATGGTGTGGGACATGCAGGGGAAATTTGAAATGAAATTCCAATTCAGAGTGACAGACCAGTACTGAAAGCCAGAGCTGCAGCAGCTCTAATAAATGAAGGGTAAGAAATACCCTGTCTGTGAGCCAAGTCACCAAAACAAGAAGTAAGATAATCTTGTGAGATACAATTGGTGAGTCCTGTTGCAATGTGTTGAATCACTCCAAGCTCTGTAATACCAAAGTTGCTTTTCTCTTGTTGGTTGATCTCAAAAGGTGCAGGATTCTTGTGTGGGTTTCAGAGGGGAGGAGAATCAAAACTGGAGGTAGAGAAAAGGCTTGAGAGACTGTCTGTCTGCTGGTAGCTGCTTGCCAGCAGTTTCCACAGGGCTGACACATTGCCATTTACTCCAAATGCCTTGACTCACGGGCAGCTTTCTCTCCAGGCTTAAGCTAAGGCAGAAAAGCAGTTTCAGTCTTTAACTTGTTCGTAATTCTATAGCTCTCCAAGTTGTTTGGGTTTTTTTCCTGTAGTTTCTTTCTGCTAGTTAAAAGGATAGACAAAAATTAATTTCAGTTAGCTTGGAAATGTCTTCATTTCAAGCTTTTCTTTTACTGTGAAGTCCTTTACATATGGTCATGCTTTATTCACTTCTACCACAGACTGTGTTTTCCCCTAAGAAACAACAACTCTTCATAGAAAAAGCTGTATTTCATGAATTACAATCTTTGTACTGGTAGACCAAAAGGGTAAACAAGTTGCATAACAAATGGCCACTTGGCAATACCATTTGTGGATTTGAAAATACTCTTAATTATGAAACAAAAAACCCCTAAAATAGACTAAAACAGCATAGCCAAGAAGACTTTTTGCAGTTCATCCTCCTCAGTGTATTTAATTGCTTGAGGCAGTGTAATTAAAAGTAAATTATGCCAGTACTAGATGACATCAGTCACAGGAAAAAGTGATTGAATCTGTGTTGAAGTTATTTAAGATGTAATGTGTGGGGTCTTACACTTCTATAGGTTTTTGGGCATCTGCAGTGTGTAAAGGGCCTGTAAAAAATCTTTCTCCATTCTCCATATTAATAGTGAAAGGTTTAAAAGGAAAAGCAAAGGCTCCTGTCCATTGCTGGTGCTGTGCCTATGTATTTCATAAGGCTTCCTGTGTTGCAAGAGTGAATACCAGAATTGTGTACATTACACAAATGCATTTCAAAGACAGGCTCTGATTTTCAGAACCAGAATTCAGGATTTCTGAAGCAGAAAAGAAGCACTTTTTGGATGGTCACAGGAGATCCCTTGGCTTCCCAGTCCACGAGACACCAGATGGCAACATCTCTTGGATGCAAATCTGAGATACTCCATGAGATTCACAACATTTGTTGTCTGGTTTTCCTGTCTTGCTTAAATCTCTCTATAAGACCTCTTTCAGTGCAGCTCCACCACGGTAACTTGGAGGATGTAATTGGTCTTTAGTCACCTACCAAGCAAACCCAAACATGTGCTTCCAGCAGGGCTTTAAATAGCTGCCCAGGCTGGGGGCCCATTGTTTGATAGCTCCAATGTGAATTCTGAAAATAGGAGGTTTGGACAGGATTTCCACTTTTGGAGGAGTAGGAAATGAAATCATCTTTTCATAAAGGTCTGTTTAGGGGTGTTTTGTCTCCATGTAGGCCTTGTTTAACAAGAAAAGGTCTCAAGAGTTTGGCTGCTGCCCTTTTAACTGCACCCCAGATCACAGGCACAGGCAGCAATTAGATGGACAGATCTAAGCTGTACATTAACTTGTCTGCTAATGACTTACAGCTCAGAAATCTCCCCCTGTTCTCCTGCCCATTGATCTGCATCATTATCATGTAGAGGAAGCAGTGCTATCATGAGATGAATCTCTTCAGGGATGAGTACAGACAGACCAGAACTCCAGGCCTTCATTTTTCATTCTTGTATTTTTCCCCAAAGCAAGCTTCTGTAAGTGTCCCCATTCATTCCCAGTAAGGAATTCTTCAGTTCAAGAGCTGTAAAGACAGCATACAAATGTATCTTGTACTGTGGCAAAAAAAAAGTATGAAGAAGGGAAGCACAGTTGTGCAGTCTGTGATGTCAGCTAGTGAGAATCACTGTTCTGTTTGTCAGGAGAGTTAAAACTTGAACTAGGATAGTGCTGGATGGTACCATGACAATACTGAGTATTTCAGCATTTGCTTTCGATTCCTATGTTGGCCAAAGTGCCTGATTTCTGGAGGAGACTGAAGGCAATCAGGAGGGGTGCTGGGCAGTATTGGGAACCTGACTGCATTATAAAGCATGGAGATTTCTCATCTGTTCTCTGGGGATGGGCACTCATCTCTGTGATTTATTCAGTTATATGTGTTTTCAGCCTGTGAAAATGCAAACCTTTATAAATAGGCTCGTTGCTCTTCCTGACTGTCGTGGTTTAACCCCAGCCAGGAACTAAGCCCCACACAGCTGCCTGCTCCCTCCCAGTGCAATGGGGAAGAGAATTGGAAGAGTAAAAGTGAGAAAACTTGAGAGCTGACATAAAGGCAGGTTAATGGGTAAAGTAAAAGCCACATGCAAACAAAGCAAAACAAGGAATTAGGTCACTGCTTTCCATGGGCAGGCAGGTGTTCAGCCATCCCCAGGACAGCAGGGCTCCATCATGTGTAACAGCGACTTGGCAAGACAAACACCACAACAGTGTCCCCCCTTCCTCCTTTCTCCCCCAGTTCCACACCCTGACCATGACACCATATGGTCTGGGATATCCCTTGGGTCAGTTGGGGTCAGCTGTCCTGGCTGTGTCCCCTCCTAAATCCTTGTGCCTCAGTCCTGCTCACTGGTGGGGTGGGTGAGAAGAAAAGGCCTTGACTCTGTGTAAGCACCGCTCAACGAGAAGGAAAACATCCCTGAGTTACCAAAACTGCTTCCAGCACAGATCTAAAACAGCCCCATGCTAGCTAGTACAAAGAAAATTAACTCTATCCCACCAAAACACCAAAACCAGCCCACTGACACACCCAGGGTTGTTTCTTTTTTTTTCCTTTTTAATGTCAGACATTTTTCTGTTCCACATCTGGGCAGATATATGAGGGGGTTACAGCAGTCAGTAGTCAACCACCTTGATGGCTGCAAAGTGCATAACTTGGTGCTTAACCCATGTTAGGAGGAAGCCCTGCTCTCTGCCAGCCAGAACAGAATGGAGCTACACAGGAGCAATAGTGTCTGTTCTGGCACTGCCTGGAGCTCTCTGTGATCTTGGGCAAGTTCCTTAAGCTCCTAAAAACAGATTTAATCTGGTTTTGTAGTGATAACCACTTACCTCCTGAGAGTGACAGAAAGCTTAGCTCACTTCTGCTAATGCTCTGGGGAAAGAGCTGTAGAAGGTCAGATATTAGTTCAGGCCATTCGGTCTTTGATGTGGAGAGAAGTGTTGCCCCATTGAGGGTTCCTTCAGAAGGTTCATGGATCAGGGACATGTTTGCTCACATTGTTGCTGTAGCAGTTTCAACGTGGGGGACAGAGACCTCTTGAGCAATCTTTGTAGTATTGTCTGCTCTTGTTACATACTGGCTCCTCTTTCATTTGAACTGTTTGCCAAAAGTCAGAACCTGTTCCATGTTCTTACCCCCATGTCTGACATCTTCTCAGATGTGAGGAAGGAGAACATCAAAGCACTGCAAGCAGTTGCCCTTCTGAAAAGCATTCCCTAGGGTTTAGCACGATGCTGGTTTGATCCCGTTAGGTAAAAATGGATCTTCAGGTCTGTCACCTTCTGTTCTAGGCTGCATTCGAAATCTGGGGAAGTTTCAGTAGAATCCTTGTTGGTCACAAATCAGGATATGCTCTTTTTATCACCTTCCCTTGTATTGCATTTTTCAGCTGGTGTTTAACACACACCCCATCCAAGGGAACTTCATGTACATCCATGATGTGCTGGTTTAAGGAGACCACACGTCTTCTCTGAGGTTTCTCCAGTTATTGTCTCGATGGAAGAGGTTTTGCTGTCCCACAGCAGAGTTGTTTTGCTTTGTGATGAGGAAGTTACTGTCTCAAATTGTATCTCTGTAGCTGTAGCTCATGGGCCATTTTTGCCTGCTGCTTCAATCCTGAAAGTCCTCTGGCAGCGTAGCTATATTCTAGGTTATTTTGCAGATGGGATTCTTATGGGAATAAACAGAAAATAGTTTTTAAAAAAATTTTTTAAAACCCAAAGGTTTAGCTGTTCTCTTGCTCTTAAGGAATCTATTATGTTGTTTTTTTTTAAAACTGCATTCTAGCAACCTTCCACTGCTCTGCAGTAGGGAGAGCGCAGCTCGCAGGATTTGAGTCAGCTCCTGTGGGCTGGCATGGCCTTCTCACAGTGTGAACATAAATCACTGCTTTTGTGGAGGCTGTAAACAAAATTAATGTCTTACCTGCTCAATGTTTGGGTGTCCTTAGGAAGATCAGCAAAGCAAGAAGGTGTGAGGGGAGGGATGTACAGTTCTAAAGGACATTAAAGGTAAGTCCCCTGAAAGCTGTATCCTCACTCCACTTGTCTCTTGAACATTTGGGGCTTTTATTGTGAGGATGAGCAGAATCTGTGAATGGGCGTCATCTGAGCTGATGAGTCCCCTGCCTGTCCATTGTCCAGTAATGTATTAAAATGCACATGCAATATTTTTGAGAGCAGTAGAAGTAGGTCTTCCTACCCCTATTCTTCAAAACAACAACACTGGCAAATCTATTCCTTCAGCTTTTACATCAGCCTCTTGCTAAAATAGATGCCCGGTGCTGGAAGGAAAGAAGTTTTCTCACCTTTCAGCTTCAGAGTCTCCTGGCTGTGCTGAGCTGCTGCAGCAACCTCCATGTGGGTTTTCCTCCCCTTCTCCGCTTGGCTTTGATACCTTTCCAGCTGCATTTGCTCTCCTTAGGAAGCCACACAGCCTCATCTCTGACAATTTTGGTGTTACCCTTGGTGTCCTAATAGCAGTTTTGACCTTTCAATTAACTTCAGGATTGCCTCTTTCAGCAGACAAAACCTGTACAGATGCCAAAAGCCTCAGAACAGATTTGTGAGGTTGGCTGAAAGACCATGAAGATTAGGGACATATTTTCCCTTTTGTCAGGGAAATCAACAGCAAAAGGCCCCAACAGAAGAAGGAAACTTTCCCACTGACCACAAATAGGGGCTTAAATTGAATTTTCAAGCCTTTAAAAATAAATCGTCATTTTGTATTTAATTAAACAGGGTTCCATGAATGTGGTAGTATGCTGAGGTCATGGGCAAAAAGAAGCTTTTCCAGTAATTAGTGCAGGGTCCATGCTGTTCTGGCAAAAACAGCCATGATGTCAGTCTGAGGCTGGAACAAGAAACTGCCACACAGTGAACTTGAAACACAAACCTTATTATTGAAGGGGCATGGCTGACAACTGCAAGTGCTGGTTGTGTTGGACACATAGTATATTTTTCTTTTTAAAATTGCAAAAAGGTGTTTGGTTTGGTTTGGTGCTTG
>VZRZ01005254.1:1627507-1642655 GCA_013398175.1 Climacteris rufus
TTTTTTTTTTTTTTTTCTCAAGTTTCTGATTCAATGAAATTGCTGCCATGCCAGGGCCTCTTTCTCCCGTTTCCCCTGCCCTAAATAAATAATAAAGTTATCAAACTTCCAACCATCTTGTTTTGTAAATACGTAAAGTGTCCATTTCCGTGTTTTTATTTAGCAGAAGCAGCTTAGTTTTAGTTTTGTCATGTGAACCCAAATGCAAGGGGCAGGTGCAGCAGTGAGCGCACACAGGGCATGCCCAGGCAGGTCATGCCATTTAGGTCTTTGTTTTAGGTGGAATTTCAGTGTTTTCAGTGCAAATCAAGTGTTGTGACGGCATTTGGAGTATGTAGTTTTGCAGCACTCAGATTCTAGTTTCTGATGACTTACAGGGAGTCCTGTGGAGCTGGGAAAGAAAAGTTTGACCATATAATCTGGCTTTTGGTATGTTAGCAAAATCTCACTTGAATTACTTGAAGTTCTTGAGTTTACTTGTTGCTGGTCATAAATGGCCTGGTCAGATAAGGGTGGCTTATAGTTCTGGGTTTATATTGGGCCAGAGAAGAGATATGCATCTTTTCGTTTTAAAGTCTATAAGAAATACTTATCTGTGAGGTTACATATAAATTTCCAAAGATAGTGTTGTTTTAGAGTTGTGACCTTCAATAATTTGGTCTTACTTGATTTAAGGAAAAGACTGTGTGTGTCAGAGGTTGTACTTCCTTTGCTCATGCCATTTTTCTTTTTAACCATTTGTCTGAATTTTATTTTGCAGGCCATGACTGCTGTGAGACAGTGAAGGTGGCTCTCTGTGCCTCTAGAGAAGGTCACCCCGTTCTGGTTGTGGCAGAGGAGAGTTTCCAGTTTGTCCAGGACGAAGCCTACGATGCCGCCCAGTTTCTGGCCACCTGTGCTGGCAACCAGCAGGCGCTGAATTTCACACGGTTCTTGGACCGGTCCAGGCCACCTGCTGCAGACGTGGACTTTTTGGATGAGAAAGTGGCCTTGGCATTTCGACACCTGAAGCTGCCAGCAGAATGGAACGTGCTGGGAGCAGACCAGTCCCTGACCGGTGAGGACCCCTGGGGCGCAGTGAAACTTGTGGGTTGGGAGAGAGGTGAAAAGCCTGGGAGAAAGGGTTCCCTGCTTTGGGAACCCACTATGTGCCTTCCAACAGGTGTGGTGGCCTCTGTGTGCAGAGATGGGGTGTGATGTGCATTCCCTTGCCCTTGCCCTTCAGCAGCTTTAAAATATGTAAGGCACTGACTTATATTTTCTCCACGTCTTCTCTTATGAAACAGCATGAGCTGACAGTCAGTATTTTCACATACACCCAGAAAATAGGGATTTTTTTGTGTTTAACAATGGTGCTGAAAGAAGCCCATGTATGGAATATCTGATGCTTCTGGAATTAGCCCTGTGCCACAAATTTGTGGCTTCTGATGAATGTTGTGTTTATAGCACAGATATAAAGGACTGTAACATGTAAAATACATCAGATTTTTCTTGGAGAAGTTGGGGCTCTTCCCCTGGGGGTTTGTATCACATCCCTGGTTGCACACTGGCTAGGTTAACACAGCAGTTCTCCAAAATTAACCTGGGTGGTTTTGCAAATAAAAGAAGGAAAGATGTGAAAACCTGACCCTTAGCCATGGTAGTGAGGGCTACTGAGAGCTTATAAATAGACTCCAACGTTCTGTGGTGGCTACTGAAGCAGAACTGCTGAGGTGTTCTGGATGCTGTGGCATGTCTATGTTCATGCAGTTCTGCTTATTTTGTCACAAGGGAGGGTATAAGGAAACATACTGGGAGACTGTGGGGCTAATTCCAGTGTGTACAAATCCTTGCTGTAAATTTTCAGGGTATTTTGGCAAACAGTTTCACTTCTGGAATGGGACTGTGAGACATCTGTTATCTTTTATAGGATACAGTGGCACAAATACCAGAATAGGGCTGGGATGTCACTTACTCAGTGCAGCAGGCTCAGTTCTGCTCTCTGCAATTGGGTTTTCCACAGGAGATTTTCCTGCTTTATTTTTCTCCAACTTGTTGACTGCTTTTGTAAACCTGAATAAAAGGACAAGCGATTCCCCTGTTAGCAGACTTTACAATATTTGATCATATTTAATGGTTCCTTGATAGAAATTCAGCAGCTGTCATATGTTTACAAGGAGATAAACACTTGGTATTCTTTTCCGCTGTGTGGAAGTCACTGATGTTTCTTTCTGCATTTAAAAAGGTTGTGATAACACCAGACATTTCTAGTTTAAGTGATAAAAACTTGGTCAAAGTGATCTTAACGAAAAGTTTGAAACTCTGCATTGTTGCTGGTTTTGCAGGAAGGCTGAGGTCTGGTTTCTCTTTTTGACTCAGATTATTCTTTGGGAAATCAGGCCATAAGATTTACATTGGTTTGCTCTGCATGTGTGTGTATGCCTGGAAGTTGTGCTCATACAGGGCTCTGAATGTTAATGGACCTGTGGAGCTCCATAGCATCCACAGTGAGAAGAGGGAGCTCTGTAGTACTGAATTCTGAAACTCTTGAGTGTTTTGGCGTGTTGTGGTGAGGTTTATGTAGACAGAAGCGCTAGTGAATAAATGTAATGGCACTAAGTGCAACTTCTATCCAAGAATATCAGTGCTATAAAATATGTTCCCTTTTGTTAGAGGAAGCATTATCTGGTAGTTCTTTGCAGTGAGATATTTATACACAGGGAATTTGGGGGGGATTTTTGTGATTGTGACAGGAAAGATTTTCATGCATAAGCATCCCTTTGGTCATGAAACTGTTTTGCTAGAGTGAGATGGAAGATTGTTGACGGAGCATTAGATTAGAAAAACCTCTGTGGTAAAACATAGCACGCTTATGCTGGTCCTTGTGTGTTAATTTGTGTGTGGGAGAGAGAAAAGCACTGCAAAGACTGGAACTGGAGGAGCATTTGAACAATTAGGCACATTCTGGCCCGTGCCTGCAGTGGGACACCCTGTCCTGTGCTGTGTCACTACCTATGAGCAGCTATTCCAATTCAGGCTTCCCTAAATGTCAGCACCAGATAACTTCGAATAACCTTCTCGAAGGAGAAAATACTATAGAAATGAGAACAAAAGAAAATGTCAGATCCCTTCATGAAAGATGCTTAGCGCTGCCTCTGAGCTGGCATGTCTCTATGGGCTCTTGTGGGCTGGAAACAAAACGCTGCTGTTCAGCAAAACCTCTGAGGCAGGAGCGAGCCCGGCGCCTCCGCCAGCTCCTGGCGCGCCACAGCCCGATGGGGAACTGCTGCTCGGGGATGGCTGCTGCTGTCAAGCACATTGCAAGGTCGGTTTTTCAAAGGCCTGAAGTGGGAGTCTAACTTTTGCAAAAGTTAGGAAGGAATGGATTTCCTGCAAGCAGAAGCCGGGTACAAGATCTACCACTGAGCACAGCTCCAGGCTGAATTTTGAGGAGGGGGTGGCTTTGTGTGGAGGCTTCTCCTTTCACCTGCACCCAACCCTGACCAGTCTTTGAGCAGAGGGCAGGGAGTTCATTGCTGTCACACACCCCAGAGGGCAGAGAAGCTGCTAAAAGTTTCACCCAGCCCTATCTCCTGAGGCTGTTTGTCTCATCTGCTGTGTCAGTAAACAGGCAGAAATGGGGATGGGAGCACCTAAGATTCCTGACATCAGAGATCCTTGAGCTCCATTCTCTTGCTGGAACAGGCAGAGGGTACTCAACCATTTGGTTGGATGAACTGCCTAGCAGAAGAGAGCCCAGGACAGTGTGTGGCTGAGGAAGAGCACGGTCCCTGGACACAACTGTGCTTTTCCCCAGCCATACACTGTCCCTGCACAGCAAGCAATTCCTGGGCCTTGCTTTTAGTTATCTGTCTATCTGTATGAGCTCCAATGGCATCCACAATTTCAGAATATCCATAATTAAGGATTAGTCTTGTTACCGTGGTGTTCCAAACACAGCATTTCTTTCAGGTGCCATATAATCATGTCTGTCTTAATAATTACAAGTGCACTGTAACTTTCTAAAGAACATAGTTGTTACTGCTGTCAAAAGTAGGACTATTTACTGTTCTCAGTGGCATTTAAATGGAACAGATTGTTACATTTATATCTAGAAATCAAAATGTAATATGTATCCTGAGGATGTATGCAATGGAAATACAGGACTGTGATGTTCTATTTTAAATTACTGAAGAGAAAATAAGCTAACTAGAAAACCACAACTGAATATTTTGAGGTATGAGTAATGATTATGGCTTGTTTATGTTGCAGTGGGGAAAAAAAGGAGAACAAAAATAAGGGAGGATCTAAGGCTCAGGTATGAAAAGCTTAGAGAGCTTAATTGTTTCACTAGTAAACAGATCACTTTCAAAATATCTTGAAGTAATATTATGACAAAACCTTGGAGGAAACAGTTTTCATTTTGTTTATTCAAGGTGAGTGGTGAAACCCAGGGCTATGGCTACAGTTTTCTGAGGTGGTGCTTCAGGAGCTGGTTAGTGTTGGCAGAGGGTTGCTGTGATCACCTTGATATGGAGCAATTCCCCTGGGAGTGTAAGGACTGCTGTGAGATAGTGAGCCAGGTTTGCCAGCAGATAACCAGGAGACCATCAGATTAGATAAAACACTAAACTGATTGCAGTTACTGATGTGTTGAATATGTTCAGCTTCCCACAGATGCTGCAGAATAAACACCCTTGTGCAGTAAGTACTGTTTGGGAAGTTAAACTCCCTGAACTCGCCAAGTAGGGGCTGGATAGAGAGGAGAGGGAAATGCTTTGCACTGGTTTGAAATAGTTTGAATGTAGTAGGGTTATGGGTTTAATAGCATCATGTACAAAACAGTAGGATTTCAGTGTACAGGACAACATGAGTGTCACTGTGAATAGAGATTATTAAATTTTTTTTTTTGCAGGGAGAGAGAAAGTAACCAAAGAAAGAGCTGTTTTAAAGAAAAAAAGCCTAAAAAACCTTCTAAAAACTTTTTTGAATTTGGTTATTAGAACCTAGCCTTTTTTTCCCATGGGAGGATGCTAAAGTTATGCTGCTGATGATATGTTTCAGACATAGAGCTTTAGTCTGTTCATCTGCTGTACTCTTGTTATAGTTTCTCTTGGAACCCTGTCAATGTTATAGTTACAGGTGTTCTTTTGGTTGGGTTTCATATCCTTTCCAGTCTGCTGCTCACCTTCTGTGCTTTCTGATAAAGGACTGTATGGTATAAATCAGCATGATCTGTTCAGTGCTGACAGCACAAAGTGGTCTGTTCAGCAACAGTCCTTGATAAGATGAAAAAAATCTTTTCCATACCTAAATTTAGTGCCCTCTGCAGTGGAAAATGGGAAGCAGAAAGCAATTCTTGTTCAGACAGCATCTGAAATGTGCTGCTGAAGACTGAGATGTACCGTTTAGTCTGTGGCTGAGAAATTGTTGGCATCGGTGTGTTTCTGCTCCCTTTGATATGAGTAAAAATGGGGACACGAAGATCTTTTGCTGTGCTTTGAAAAATTTCTTGTTTATTAGATGAAGAAAAGAATTACCTACACATCTTTTCATTAAGTGGGCTCTAACTCCAAACACATCTTTGCCTTGACCTTTCTGTGGTGAAGTTGTCTGCTGCAGCCTTCCTCTGGGACCTCAGCATCAGGTGGCAGCTTGGTTCTGGAGTTTTTTAGCCTCATTTCTTAAGGATTGATCTGAGCAGTGAGAACATTTCCAGCAGAAAGCAAGATTTTGAGGCCAGATTTGATGGTAGATTTCAAAATTGCTGAATATATGTGATTTTGGGTGAGAACCAAGTAAAAGTTACCAGCACAGGAAGACTTAATGCTACCCCATTCCGTGGCTGGCTCATGAGATGTCTCAGGGCATGGAGGATAAACTGAGCAGTTAGGTGTAGGTTAGTCTATATAGACAGTGATTTTAAAAAAAGGATCAGGAGGATTTTTCTGTTATTTAATCAGGATTAAAATGAAAATTTTTACTAGGTGTTCTCGGGTGTGTCATACTCAAAGGTTTTTTTTTTCCCCCTTCCTTCAATGCTTATTTGTTTTGTGCTAATAGCACAAAACCTTAATCCTTTACTATTAGCAACGTATGTTTGACAGTCTTCTATGGAAATTTGGTCCTCAGTTGCGCAGATAAACTGTCTCTTTGTGTATCACAGCAGAAAAAAATGACACAAAAATAATATATCTAAAGTCTCGTGTTTTGCCAGCTGGACTAGAGTACCCTGCCATTATGGGGCAATAATCATATGTTTCAACTCTTGCCTATTACTAGGAAACGAGAAAGGAACAAAACAGTCTTGGCCTTTTCAGTATCCTGTGTCTTGTATTTCCACAGTTTCCTAATTACAAGAAGCTTTTTGTTGACATTCAAATGACAGCCATTTTAAGATGGGGAGCTCATGCTTGGTATTTGGTAGGAGAAGGAGCTCTGGCCTTTGCATGTTAAAGCTTTTGATATTCTTCCATGCCTGGAACATGCATTTTACACCGTGACAAGATCTTAAAATCATTGACTGAATTTCTAGCATTTTGTATTACAAGCTTCATCCCTTCAAAAGCAGGAAGTCTGAAGGGATCTCTCTGTCTTCCTCCCCTCTTCATCCAGCAAAACGCCTGTACAAGATGCAGACCATCTCTTGCCTAGATTTGAGCAACACCATGCACCAACAGATGTATTTTTCATTATCTCTTAGTAGTTAATCCAGCCCACAGGTGGCACACGTCCTTTTAACTGTCACCATTCAAGTTTTGCACACTCCAGAACCTTCTAAAGCCATTGCCTGGGGCCCCTGCAGTTGTTGGATGTACAGTACTTTGTCTCTTTGCTGCCATCATCTGTGCCCATCTGTTAGGGTGGCCTTGTGCCAGTTTCTGTGTTAGGCAGAGCCTTCCAAAAGGGCCTGGATAGTGAGCTGGTGTGTTTAATATGCTCTGGTGGCAGCACGCCACGTCTCCTTGGACAGATCTCGTGTGCACGTCAACATCGCCCCCAGGCATCGGGGCCGGGCCGCACTCGGTGCAGTGGCACCTCCATCCACACTCTGGAACTATCCTGTCCACTGATCTGGTGATACAGAAGGTTGTTTTAAAAGAATAGGAAAATTGTTTTCAGAAGGTGCAGTCACATGAGCAGATTGGGACAACTGGGCAGGCATTGTGACAACTGGGAGGGGGCATTTCGTCTATGGATGTATGAGACAGAGAGAGGCACCCATTTGGCTTGGGGACAAGATAAGTGTTTGCCTACATCTTGCAGAACTTGCAGTTGGTGTGTGTGTTTAGTGGTGAACCATGAGTTGGTGAGTAGAATGTGCTTGTACCTGTCAATAATGCTCTCAGCTGCAGGAGCAGGAAGCATTTTAGTCCAGGGACCTGTGTTTATGCTGTGCAGGTCTACACTGCTCAGCTCTGGTACATCTTAGTTAGGAAGATGATTTTTCCTTTCAACAAAGCAGCTAGAACAGGAGATCCCATGAGAGAACAGATGTGGTCTGACCAGTGCAACATATTCTTTATTTGGATGGCAGTAATTTCCTCTAACAGAAGTGCTTTTGTGCCTTCTACATCTCTGTAGGAAGAGTTGCACCACACTAATTATGCTGACTCTGCCAGTGTACAGGTAGTGTGGGAGCTTTGTGCACAGCCAAGTTCACTGAGTAAAACTTTGGGCATTTGCTTTCACCCTGGATAAGTCCCACCTGTATCTACATTCTGCAGCCTCATCAGTAGCCTTTCTTTTGTGTCTGTCTATAATGGTGTCTTATTTTTCATTTTTCTTTAAATCCAAGGCTGGAACCATTGATTCACCTCCTTGTGGTGCTATTTCTAAATCATTACACTCTGTAACATTTAATACCAGAATCCTTCTCATTACTTACCCAAAGGCTGAGAATTTTTCTCTGAGAGAGCTCAGCCATCCCTTTTTCTCCCAGCAGCTGGAACCTTCATTCAGACACGCTTATGTGTTCAGGGCAGCTTGGTTTTGCTTTACTGTAATCAAGAGGAGGTTGGGCTGTAGGCTTGGTTTGTAGCCCAGAGACCTAATTTGGAGTAATTCGGAAGAGAAATGGTGCCAGAAAGCCTTTGGTTCTTGAATACAGATTAGTTCTTCAGGATTTGATCCCAAAAGTTGTGAAAAATTGTCTGTGAAGCAGGGAGAACTGCCCATTTTTGCTTTGTTTTCTTTTTCACTGAAGGTCTTAATGACATCCCTAAGAAAGTAAGTAAGCAAGAAAAACAGCAGCACTTTCACGAAATGATTTCTCTTGGGGCACACTTCTTAAGGAAAAAATACAAAATTAAATCCTAAAGCCATTATGTGCATGCATTTTAAAACCTGTTGTATAAGTTTGGCTGGCACCCAAATTAATAACCCAATAAATCATTGCTGTGGTATTAATAGGTTTAAACCAAGTGTGCTCATTGGCATGACTTTCTGAGATCCAGTTGGTGCTTTTTTTGTTGTTGTTGCTGTCAGTCAATACTGAAATGCTTTGTTAATTAAAAGAACAAATTTTTATTTCTTGCAGTTTTTTTAACTCAAATGCTTTTGCCCTTCATACAGAAATAACAGGCTTTGATCTGCAAATGCTGGATTTCAGCAGTGCATCTGGAGCTCATTTCTGGTTAAAGCTTTTCAGAGCATCATTCTAGGCTGCAGCTTTTGGAGTAAGGGGATATTTTTCTGAGATGAAAGCTCAGGCCCAAGAGTGACTTTTACCAAATTAGAAGGTCACGGTTATTAAACAGAAAAAGCAGCAGTGGAGATTGGTAGTTTATAAATGCTGCTACTCAGAATGACAGAGCTACTGTATAAAGCTGAGAAAAGCTGGTCTGAGGCATAATCAAATCAGGAAAGAAAATCCTTATTTTGGTTTGTTTTTTAATTTTTTTGTCTATATGAGTTTTTAAACTGTTCTCTTTTATAACTGCTTTGGATTTCTGTTTTAAATGTAAGTGGCGTTTTTTTCATGCCTTGGGACAAATCAGCCGCCCATTAGATAACAAAATTTGTCCGTCCCTTAAATCTGGTCCTGGTTTGTGAGGAGAAGTTTTGGACATCTAGGAAAACCCACCTGACCACGCTTCTGTTTGGACATGCTGCAGCTTGGTGGTGGCTGTGGCTGTTTAGGAAATGGTGGGTTTTCCACGTTGACTCCTGTGGTCAGTCTCCCCACGAGCGGTCCTGAGCACTTCCAGTCCCACCACAGCGTGTCCCTCCCTTTAAAACACTGGTGTCTCCTGGATGTTGGCAGCCAGGGTGTTTTTCCAGGTGCTGCAGGTTCCTTGGCTCTTGGGCTGTCAGCTCCATGCCAGCCGCTGTGTGTGGTGGGGCTGGCAGGTGGGGGTATAACATTCCCCTAACCCACAGCCTACAAATTCCCATTTCTTTCTTCTTTTTTCTTTTTTTTCCCCTTCCCAGAGAACATCCCTCGGGAGACTCTGATGCATTTTGCGGTGCGGCTGGGTCTGCTGCGCCTGACGTGGTTTCTGCTCCAGCAGCCCGGTGGAAGAGGAGCTCTCAGCATCCACAACAACGAAGGGGCAACGCCTGTGAGCTTGGCCTTGGAGAGGGGCTACCAGAAGCTGCACCAGCTTTTGACAGAGTAAGGATGGTTTGGTGGTTCCTCTGCTGGTTTGCCATTCTCTACCATGCTTGGCTTTGCTGTACATTGCCACTGAATGGTGGCTAAGTGCTATACTCCACCCTTAAAGGCAATTTTGGTATAATTTTGCTTTTACCCTTCTTGCTAGCAGCAATGGGGGCAGGTCCTGAGGGTTTAGGGGAAATGCAGTAATATTATTTTTGGGGGGTTATCTTGTTGCTTAGTGTTCTGCTTCCAGCTGTCTTGTAAAGCCCAAAGTGAGTCATTTTGATATTGACTAATTAAGACAAACCTTATGCAAACACAAATGAAAAAGCTTTTCTTAGAGCAAGCACAGCTGCCCAAAAGAGGGGAGCTAAAAGGCATTGTGGTGGTGGTGGAGTGTTGTGTTCCTGCTTTTTAGATAGGGAGTTTTTTAGTTACATGAAATAATGATCATTGTATTAAAATAAGGCAGCATCTTGTAGAGGATAGGTATTTTATCAATGTAGGTAAAAAAAAAGGTAAGCATTAATGTAAATATTTAAAAGAAAACAGAATATTTTACAGAAACAGTTGTGAATGGTCTTGAGAAGCAGCCAGGTCTTACAACACACAGCAAGTAACTAGTGGCATGACCATTTATTGCACTGCTTTACAAGGAATCCTTTGGAAGATGGCAAGTTAGTTTTGAATAGCAAATGTTTGGAGATTTAGCTTTAATAGCTGAGGCTAATAAAGACACAGAGCTTAAATAAGTCTCAAAGGGGCTGTTTGTATAGGAGAAAAGACTTGGTCTCTGTGTGTGTTATTCTGATGCCTGTTTCTCTTAAGCTTTGTTACTAACTTTGTTTTTCTAAATTGGTTTCTCAGATACTTGGGGTTTATGTTGAGTGACCCAATGTCATGTTTAGGAGTCTGCTGTGTTGTCCACATTATCATGCAATATTCCCTGCTACGAATTGTAAAATATTCTGCTTTGTATAGTTGTTGGGTGGAGTATTGGAGGGCAGCAAATATGGTCTGTATTGCTGGAGTGAATGCATTTAAGTTTTAGCTTCAAATTCAGGCAAGCATATGGAAAGTGAGGGTGAAGGAGAAGGTGCAGGGTGGGATGGGACCTATACTCTAACTTCTTCTCCTGCCACCCTTGCTGGTATTAATAGAGAGATGACGACAGCATTACGTTTTTCTCCATCAAGTTCAGCAGTCATACTGTGAAAACACGAGATCTCAGGCTATCTTGTAAAAATGAGATGTGCACATTCATCCTGTAACTGCAGCAAAGTTCTCCAAGGTGAGACTAACCCTGTTAACAGGCTTTACATACTGTCAAGAAGCTTAAACTGGCCAAAACTTGGTTATAGAGCTCACAGCAAATACTGCAACCTGAACGTGAGTAGAGCTGGTAATTTAAATAAAAATGGGAAGTAAACAAAACTATTACAACAGCTATTCATATAGTTGGTGAAGTATTTCACAGCTGGCTGTATTACTGGAACAGCAGTTCTCAGTCAGTGGAATGACAAAAGCACTGGGATTCCATGACATTGCCCCATGCCATTGCCTTTAATGGATGCTGCTGGTGCAATGCATGAGCTTTCTCTGATAACCTTTACAGTTTGTCTTTGAAAATAAGACACAAATAACTGCAGTAACATTATCATCAAGATCCCAACTCCTCTTCTTCTTAGTATATTCTTAAACGGTTCATTGTGATTCATTTACCTTTTGGACTGCTGGGTGGAAATACAATGTATAAACATCTGACAACTGTGCCACAGGTCCCATGACTCTGAAAACCCTCCTATTTCCATGAAGCCCCACAAACAGAAAACTGTAGATGCTGAAAATCATGGTTCCCGTTCTCAGTGGGTGGGATGGTGGTGGAGCTCTGGCATATGACCTTGGAGTGACTGGAGCAGTGACATGGGGACCGCCAAAGCCCTTCCCAGTGGGAGGGTGGCGGCAGCAAAATGAGCACATCCTGATTCCCCAGCAGTGATTTTTATTATGCTGATCATCTTCTGCAATAAGATGGGATCAAGGCTTCAAAATCCCTATTAAGAGGAGAAATACTGAGTTTCAAAACACAGAAAAGCGCACAAATTCCATGAAGAGAGTTAGTGTCATTTATGTGCTGTCAAAACACAAAGGACACTGTACAAGCTCCTTTCTGCACTCTGCTTATGCTCACGCTGTATAATCCATGCACACAAATTTGGCACACAGCTCATCCCACTCAGCAAAACACAGAGCAGCAACGCATGTTAGTGAGGGCCCCTACAAAGGAGTCATTATTTTTACAAGTAATTAAACTGCACTTTGCCAAATAAATGAATGCAGCGTGTTTTGTGATGCATTATCCTTGAGGGGAATTTATTGTTCTCTTGCTTGCTAATTTGCAGGACCCTGCATTTTACAATGATTCTCCCAGCCAGCATTGGGAAGGGGTGAAATTTTGCCATAATTAGGATACAGTCGCTAAAGAGCCGACACAAAACCTTCTCCATTGTTGCAGTTTGCAGTTTTGCCATGGTTTGTCTGCAAAGTAGCTTGATTCAACTGCAGTGTAAATATTGTTCTCAAAAACTAATTACACTGGTGACATTTTGAATTTCTGTTTATATGATGAACTCTCCCTTCTCAGCTTTTGCAGTTCTTCATGTAAAAAAATAATAAATGCTTCCTATTTAAGTTTTCCAGCCCTTGGAAGTATGTCTTTCTGTAGTCTTGTGCACTGGCTCTTCATCCTCACACAGGAAAGGTCCATGGGCTGGTTCTTTTGAGACCCAGCTGAGGAGCTGTCATAGTAGGTCACCAGGGATGGAGAGCAGGGTGTTGATAGCAGCATTCATTAATAAGTATTCATATAAGTACATATATATTCCTCATCAATAAATATTCATCAGTTGTGTATCATTCCTGAGGGCACTTCTTTTATGTTCGGGATGAAAACTGCACAGTAAATGCTGTCCAGCACTGGAGATGGAGTAGGATAGTGTTGGAGGGCAGTAGTTTTATAGGGGGGGGAAAAAAAAAATATATATATATATATGAGATAAGGATATATAGAAGGGATTTTCTTGAGGAGCGTTCTTCTTTGATTGCTAGCAACTTCATTAACAATTTGATGTGGTAGGAGGGAGTTCAGAGTGAAGGGTCTGTGGCTGAAGCCTGTTGCTGCCTGGTGTGGAGCGGGCTGACACTGACTGCAGGGTGCTGGCAGTGCTGGCGCTGGAGAGGCAGCACAGTCATGAACCAGGCTGTGGAACTGTGTGAGGAGCTGGACAGCTGCACAGTGCAGGAGCTGGTGTTTTCCAGTGCAGCCGGGGCAGTAACACAATCCCTGCCAGCTCCGTGTTCTGCAGGGCTCTGCTCGGCAGCGGAAAATGGCTCCAAGACACAGCGAGCGTGTGGAATTGCTGAGGGGCTGGAAGTGCTGCTTTGTAAAATGTGCAAACACTGATTTGGTTGCTGATTTTATTTCTGTCTAGCTTTTCTCCAGCGAAGCCAAGTGCTTGTAGTTCTTTCACAGCTGAGAGTGATTTACATACCCTGAAAAAGGGAACTGAGAGTAAAATAAAGCCCATTAAAAAAAAATAAATTGCATTTTTCTAATCCCTGCAAAGAGAAACGACAGAGTTGTAATAGTCTCTGAGTTTTTTACTGTAATACTGGTTTTATTTTTGCTGGTTTCTCTGCCTTTTGGTCTGAAGTGCCTCTCCACAGCTCTGGGTTTGGTCTTCCTTTAGATTTCATGGTAACAATCAGGAGGCTCAGTGAAAAACTGTAAATCAATACAAGTCTGTATTTCCAAAACTAAAATGATTTAATTAACACACATGAGGAATAACTCACTGGTAGCAGAAGGGTTTTGTGAATGTTTTGCAATCCATGATTATCACTTGCTATTGTTCTGATTTTACATAAGTAATTGGTGAAGTCTGGGCTGTAATCTCTGTGGTGCCTCTCAAGTAAGGAAGCTTTTTCAGTGACTCTACTTTTATAGATGAATACACTTTTCTGCTTTTCTGAGCCAGAGCTGCAAGAGGACTTGCCTTGTATGTCTGGTTTCCTTTTTTTTTTTTTGCACCCCAATTTAGCAGGCCCTTTAAGCAAGTGTGTAATTTCAGAAATATCCAGTTCATGTTCAGCAGAGTGTTTAAGTATGTTTAAAATCAATCACATGGCATACATATATTTTATTTCTGGCTAAGGAGCATCAGGGGCTGTAAGGTTTATTGAATTAGCACAGTAGTGTGTCTGGAGCAGTGTGGGAGGAGCAGTGATCTACAGGGTCTAGTTTTGTGGCTGTGTATGTCTGAACTTCAGGATTTTCAACAGAAACACCATCATTTAATAGCTTTAACATCATGATTAGCAAGATGCTGAGGTGCTGTGGGTTCCTTTTGGCCACATGAGAGGTGCAGACTGGGAGTGGAAGGACAGGGCAACCAGGTGTGAACGTGAGGGGGCAGGAAGAGTTTGTGTTTCTCTGTTTCCACCTACTCACCCACATCATGCTCCAACTTTTACTGGCTTCCTTGTGTGTTCCCACATCCCTATGAAGACTTGTATTTTCATTCTCTGGCTCCCTTCTCTCCTTTGTTTTGTATGTAGCCTCTCTGAATACAGAAGGGAGAGAAGGCTTAGTCCATGTCATAGAAACAGCTTTTTACTGTCTCTGATTTCCCACTTGGAAATTGTAGTCCTGGGAGGTCATGGAAACAGACCTGTGAGGATGAGAAAGAAGATATTTAGAAGAGATTTGAGAAGATTTGGTAAGATATGAGAAGAAATTATTTCCCTTCCCCCAGCAATCCTGATCTGGAAGTGTTCCCAAAAATTATAGGGGCCATAAGTGCTGGACAGCCTTGTGTGGTTGGTAAGTGATTATGATAGCCCAGCTCTGTTTCAGGATAAATTTAGAAAATGCAGCTAAGTGGTTTCCCAGAACTGCTGGGTTTTTGGCCTCAGGCATGGGTTAGCTGGATACCCAGATAGGATGCTCATATTTAGTCTCTGGAGCAGATTTGCTCAAAGCAGTGACATTTATGGTGGGGATTGGAGTTTGAACAGATTATTGTAGAAGAAGGCTTTGCAAACTTCTGTGTCAGAGGTAGCCAAAGTGATGGCTTCATCTTGGGGTTGGGTTACAGAGCCAGTGATCACACTCACTTGCAGTACTTGCAGATGTTCTGCAGAGACAAGTCTTCCTTTCATATCACTTGTCCTGATCTGAGGTGCTGTTTTGAGCTGTTAAGAAAACACTGCTTGCTGAAGAAGTCTCCATGACTGTGCTTTTGTATTTAAAATGCAAGAAATGGCATTTGTTTTCACTCTTGAGTGCATTTCCTATATTCATCTTAGACTTCCTTGGTTTACTGATGAGACTCCAAGTTGATCTTTAGTACTGTGTTGGACCTCCACATCCTGAGCAGGGTATCCTTCTTGTTACATAATGCATTGAAAATAAAACAAATGGAATAGTGCATTTAATAACAGTTACTCTTATGGAATGCTGATTGTACGTTTTGGCAAATATAGTTGATGACAATTTGTATTTTATAT